>CM034053.1:4939991-5216834 GCA_019804595.1 Bruguiera parviflora
ATATATATATATATATATATATATATATATAAACATATACAATTATGAGGATTACTAGACTCTTTATTCTAAGTACTATAAAATATACTCTTCCGTATATTTGATTCATTGTTTAGTATAAAAATACAATTTTTCTTAACAAAATTATAAATTACCGTTTCTCTCCCTTTTTTTTTTTTTTGTTAAACCCAAAAAATAATCCAAAAAGTGTTGGCAGAAAATTGGTAGGTCACGAGGAAGACAAATAGGTAGGCGTCATAGCAAAGTTTGTTGCATATTTGCTATTTTGCTGCATCTTGATTAGATTTTTGTCTCGTAATCAACAGACCAATAGCCATGATCGCAGTCTTTTTTCCTACCATCTTCGTCATCATCGTATTATTGTATTGCTTTTTTCTTTTTTTCGTTTTTTTTTTTGGCGATATTGTGGCTTTGGTGCAACAATGGTCGGAATTTGGTTTCGGTAAATTATGAGATTTCCCGAGTTGGATTCAAAAGAAGTGGATATATTGTTGAAGTATATTGTCGATCGATCAATTAATATTTTCCCAAAATCTAATGTCAACATAATTAGATCGTAAATCGATTGTTGTAAACTCATCTAATATTGTCTATTATATATTTTGAAAGAAAATTCAAATATAATTAGAGGTCACAAAATCTATCAATTTCAAGCTTTCTAGTACCATGGACTGTTGTAAGAAAGTTGTCATGACCACTATCATTTATGTATCACCTTCAAATCTAATTTTAAAACACAAAATTTGCATAAAAACTCTTATTAGTTAAAATTTACGATGAGATTTTGAGTTTGGACCAAACTTCATAAATAATTAAATCGCCTGTATAATGTAACGAGACATAAAGATTAAAAAATAAAAGACACCAAAGGGTTATCATCCCCTCACTAATAAATCAACAATACTTTGATTTTATAAAAAAAATAAAAATAAAAAAAAGAAATAAACAACACGTTGGTGTAACTAATAATTAAATTTGAAATGTTACTGACTTATGTTTTGCTCATTTGACTATATTCATAGATTTAATTATTACATTGTTTTGTATTTATTAAGTTTAGTTTCTTATAAAAAAAAAAGTATACATTTGACTTATGTGTATGAATTTTTATGTGCACATATTTATATTTATCAATTATATATTAATAGATATTTTAAATTATTTATTAAAATATTATTTAAAAGATTATAAAATTGTACATTTATGTGGATAGAACGTGTATTCTTTTGAGCAATTGAAAAAGATATATTTTAAATATATTAAGTATAACATGTATAAATTGTAGTTAAAAATTATTTGTTGAGATTTTTATCTTATAAAAAGATTTTATAATTTAATTTTTTTTAAAAAAATTAATTTTAATATTAATAAATTTAAATTTTAATATCACATATTTAATTATTAAAAAATAAAAAAAATTAAATATAAATTAATATAAAAAAATCATCAAATTGTCACTTAAATTACTATATTGTACCACCATCGAACGTGTTATCGGTACCAATAAATAGATATTAGCACAGCGTTCCGTGTCAGCAATGTATCAGAACGTCCCCGGGACGTCTTTTGGATTATCAGTGGACCCAAAATGAAATGATATGATCGGGAAATTTTACAAGGCGATGGGGCCAAACGGCGAGAAAGCAACCTCACGCGGGAATTTTAAAAGTCGTTTTGTTTCTTCCGATGCGTTAAACGGCCACGCGAAAGCCACGGTCCTCCGCTACTCTTCTGACACTTGTTTGCTCCACCAGTCTATTCAAATTTGAGGTATAATTATGTGAATATACATTTAAAAATTTTATAAAGAAAAAAAATTCATAAATTTAATATTTTAGCATTTTATAAATCTAAAATTTCGGATCATAATTTGATAATCATATCTACTATAGTGTTTTACATTATGCCCTTTTCTTTTAACCAGAATTAAAAATCCCTATTGTTTTTTTTTTATAAAAAAAAAAAGAAAAGGAAAACCTCAAGTTTGATCACGTGTCGATGCATTAGCAAGCTTGGCTGTGGTAGCTCACGAGCCAGCTTCCAAAAATTGCCACGTAAAATCGCCATCTAAAAGGGTAAATTAATTTTGACCTGCCGTTTCCAAGGTCTTGGTCAATTTTAAATTCTAATAGATGGACCTGGGGTTTCGTCAGAAAAATAAGTACACTTCTTAAATTACTTTTCAATTAGAATTAAATGTCCAAACTCTAGAAGCCCTCTTTTCCCCAATCTTATCAGTTGGTAAATGTTTGAGTTCCAATTTTATCTGGCCTAGCTTAATCTAAACAAATTAGTTAATTTCGAAGACTTCCATTCTTTGTTCATTGTTTTACAGTGTTTAGTGTTACATGGTTATTTTACGTATTTGCAACACGATTATTTATGTGTTTGTATAGTCATTTCTTGTTTTATTTTTAATTTTTTGAGCCTATTAAAAATTTTGTTTAATTATGAGTTATATAACAAATATTGTAGAGAAGTCTGATGGGCTCCAATAAAAAGTTCACGTTGCCCACATTCGTAGGCAGAAGGGGTACTGCCCCGACCAGAGGGCATCATATCTCGAAGATCCCATTGAAAATCGAAGAAGGGTGGGGCTGATAAGGGGCATAAAAGATTTCAAATGCGGGACCACACGGAGTGTGGGATCCTAAAGTGTAGCGCGATAACAATTAATTAGGCCGAGCATGTCGTGTAGGTCAAAAAAAAAAAAAAAAAAAAAAACAACCACCGACAACTTGGTTTTTTTTGCACCATGGCTTCCCCCCGGGATGCACGGAATGGTCTTATCTTGGAGAAGCGAGGAGGTGTATCCAAAGTGTCTTTTGCATCGTTTTAATGGATTTAAAATTTTTTAATTTGGCTTATTAGAACAGTTCTGCATTTGATTTTTCTTATGTGTTATGGAGGGTTTAGGGTTTAATTTATTTTAAGTGATACGCTTTTCATTCACCGACCCCAAACGCCGACCACCCCTACTCCCTCGACTATTATATCTTAACTCCATTGTTCCTGTTGCGGTTGCCACCGTGCCCACAGGCCGTTGACCCCAACGCTTAGGCAATGTCTGATGAATTCCAGATATGTTCGGTAGAATTGTCAGAGGTGAATTCTCTCAGCTTGTTCCTGTCGTCTTTTCTCTCGGCTTGGTTGGCTTCAGAACTCGTCTCGATTAAATTTTTCTAGTGTTTTCCATTATTATTTATGTCACAGAAGCAGTTGATAAGGTGGGTCTTTAGACTTGGTTAGTTTCTTGCAGAAATATTTCAGAAACATGCACGCAACCTCTCACTGATATTGCCATAAACTGTTACCTATTATTGACATTATTATAAACTGTTTTTTGAGTTCTGCAGGAAAGGTGCTTGCATGTATCAGTGATAAGGAGCTTTTTGAGGGATTTTACAGGTAAAACTGATGCGCTTTTGCGCTTTTGAGGATTATTTCTGTTTGTTGCTGTTTTCTTTCGTTACTTCATTTTTATTATTTTGTTTATTGAATAATCTGCTCTATATTATTGTGCATGAAAGGAGTATCCTGACAAACCTGAAACGACAGTGTGGTGGACAGTTCACTTCGAAGATGAAGGGCAGATTCTCTAGGTTTTCAGGTGAAAGCTTATGCCTGTGTGTAACTCTTCGGTGATTTTATTTGGTTAGACGGGATATTGTGTAAATTGTTTGTACGAGCTAAGTGCACAATTTATACATAACTGCATCTCTTTTGTCTGTAAAAGAATGCTGCGCTTTTCAAATCACTCCAAACAATCTAGAATTAGCAAACAATTGACTTTCCTGTATATCAAAGCTGCAAATTATGGTAATGTACCACTTTAGCATTTACGCAGAGCATTAGAAGTCATGTTCCCGTTAGAAGTCACTTTACTTACCATCGCATCGAAGCCTTTGGAGCTTGACTTGAAAAGATAATAAGATGGTTTAGAGCCTCATGCTTAATTTTATTATTCATGCACCTATATCATGCTGAAACTAATATCTTTTGAAATATCAGTACTAAAAATAATATCTTTAATATTTTTTATAGTAGTAAAAGCCTCTTTTTTATTTTTTTAATATTTGTACTTTATGGTGTATGCATACATGAATCCCTACATCGAGTTTTAAAAAATAATTGTCCTTTCTCCGTAGTGTTATTGATATAAACAGTTATGCAAAAATTTAAAAAAGAAAGAAAGAAAAAACCAAACACTCAAATATGAAAGAAATATACTAAAATAATTGGCCCAAAATTAGGTAAAAAAATATAACTTATGTGCGAGTTCAATTTTAGTATATGTGTGTTGTGTTTTAGTTGCGGCTATGTCCTATTTTTTTTTTTTAAAAAAATTAATGTGTTGCAATATTCATATTGTGTTAAATCTGTACTACTATATTCATAGGCAAAATGTATAAATTATTGTGCAATTTTGATTGGTGGCCTTTTTAGAGAAATTTACTTGTAGTATACTAAAATTTGCCTTTATCACAATTATTTTAGAAATTATTAGAAACATATTATATTATTAGTTGTAGTATTAAAAATTATATTTTATTAAGTAACTGTTAGTGAAAGTTTAATTTTAATAATAAAAATATATGTATAATAGTTTGAAAAAGGCTAGAAATGTCTTCATGTACAAACGTAATCCTCTCTATTGTTTCCTCCAAGCTCTTCTCCTCCGTCTGATTATTTATTTATTTTTTTCCTTCAAAGCTATCATTTTTTATTCAAATTCCTTCAAAAGAAGGGCGTAATGTACCTTGTAAAAAATTCTAGTGGAAGATCATAAAGTAATTGGAAATGGGACACCGTAGGAGGATATTTAATTAAAGCTATTCGAACAACAGCATCTTTAGCTACCCTCAATCATTCTGGTGTTGCAGTAATAGCTGCTTCACCACAACTAAATCCTAAGAGTCAAACACCATTGATGGAATAGAATACAACATCAACAAAGAAATAATCGTGGAGAAACTAAAATGTTCCAACAGCAAGATGCTAAATTGAAAAACCAAGGCATCTTACCTTGGCTAAACCCCGAATGATAGGCTCTTGGGAAAGCGAAAAAACCCTCCAGCATTTTGCGTTAACCAGATTTGAAACATAAAGAATGACTTAAAAACGTAAACAGACGCTCACTGCAGGCAAAAATATAGAAGCTCTCTCTAAACAAGTAATAAATAAACATCTAAATTCTATAGTAATTTAACCTGGTTGCAAAAATGTTAAAACAATCCTGCAGAAAGCTATTTAGTAAATACTTCGGTGACATGACTGTGGTCTTCTCGCCAAGAGCAAAAAATGTAATTGAGGCAAAGTGCCTATGAAAGCAAAAGCCAGATGCTGCTTAAACTGTACCGAAATTTGGTCGCGTGAGAACGTGCCAATCATCTCCTTGGCAAGATTATCATCTGAAGTACTTCAAATTTCATCTTCAAGCATCCATAAATTCACCTCAAGGCGAAGCACTCTTATAACTTCATCTGTTTGGTAAGTCCAAGTCATAAAATCCAAAATCCACACAAGAAAAAATAACAGCAACTAGAGTTTTTAACATATGCATAACCGAATTATCAGCAACAAAAGCAGAGGTTTAAAAAAAAAAAAAAACAAGAACTCTAAAGTCTCGTCATCGATTGCTACCTTAGGCAAAAACTGAGCAAGGACTAGGAAAGTAATGTATTCCAAGAACCGATCCAAATTCGTCGAACTGACTTTGTCGTCGGTCAGACTTGAGACCGAACTGTTTGAAGAGAAGGACAGAAACAACGACGAGGACCCACGTCAATTAGACTCCACCCTTTTCCTCCTCTCCGCCACCGTACAATTCTTCAAAATCTCCGTCTTGGGTTACCGTTGCTTCTGTTGTTTGTGGTCGTGGCCGCCGCTTTCCCGTTGCCGACGACACGTAAAACTACTTCTCATCTCGGGTTCAGCCCACGGCGAACCATGCTGGGCCTTGACAAAGAGAGAAAATACGATGAATGAAGGGAACAGTGGTGTAGGCAATAGTATCTTTTTATAAGCTCGTGCATTTTAACTTACAGAGGTTAGTTTTAATATATATATATATATATATATATATATATATTATTTTTTATAATTTTAAAAATAATAATATAGGTTAGAGGTAAAATGTTTGGCCTTTTCACAATAAAGCCACCGTGACACGTGTGATTAAGAGGATGTCATGGGTGAGGTTGAAACCCCACCGTTAAAACCGAAGCCGTGACATCAGCAGCCCCTAGAGCCGCATAGGAATCAGTAACATGCCTTTTATTTATTTATTTATTTTTATTTTGTAAATTTCCAGAGACCGTATTAAATAAATAAAAAGAAATATTAATTATAACAACAACAACAACCGAAAAAGAAAAAGAAAAGAAAAGAAAAGAAAACCGCAATGAAGTTCGGTTACCAGATCCTTTTTATTCCTCTCTATTTCTCTACATCTGTCTGCAGTGCAGCATACCAAACTACCCGGCAACAACGTTGTCCTGTCGCTCAAACAAGTTCCGATCGACTTGAATTATGTTAATGTCCGCTGTTCTGTCTGCACGCTAAACACTATATTGATGTAAATGAATCTCGCTCGACTTTGACTTCAACCCCTCGTTAATATCCTCTCTCTCTCTCTCTCGCTAAACCTCGGCGCATTCTGAGTAACGCTTAAATGGAGATTCTCCTGAAGGAATTGTAAGGACTGCTGCTGCTGAGCTCCGAGGAATTTCTGTAGATTTTCTTTTGCTTTGTAGAGCTTGGGAATCAGAATTCGTGAGCTCTGAGCTCTGAAGAAGAGGCTGGGAGCCAGCATCTTTAAATTCGTCGCAATTTCATGCGTCATTTTGGGCATCTCGTGGAGTTCTGGAAAGTCGGATTCCGTTGAAAGGTAACTTAATTCCTCGAGATCTCGGGCTTTTATATTCTCTCTATTTTTATTATCTTTATTTTTTTAATAAAAAAAATTATTGATTACAAATTTGAAATTCATGGGTTGTTTATTTGTTTGTAATAGAGTGTGGATTTCTACTCGGGTTTTTCTTTGTTGACGGCTTCATTTTCTTTTTGGCTTTTGTCATGGGTCTTATTATTTGTCTGTTTTATTTGTTGGAGCCGGTTTACGTTAGTGGGAACTTACGAGATAGTCGTTTAAACAGGTAACCTCGTTTGAAACGGACCAATAATTTCCCTACGATGTGGATTTGTTAGAGCCGGATCTGGCCAACTACAAATCCCCTAGTCTTTTTGCGTACCAAAGCTGGAGGCAATTAAAAATCCGGAGCTTCAAAAATGAACCTAAGCACCTAGATGGAAATGAAAACTGGACTAATGGGAGCTACTTGGTGTTGAATGATGGTTCTGGGCTGAACAATGAAAGTCAGCTAGGACATGGTCGGTGGATTTAATCAAATAATTATGACTGTTTGAACCGTTTAATTCTAATGGTTTATCAAATACTCGCAACCATATGAACCCACTTAATTGTTGTGTTGCGTGCACGGAGAAATAAGGTCTTTCCTGCTTTCTCAACAAATATATTGTGATTTAACTATCTATTCATCTTAGGTAATTTCATTAGTTCATTGGAATAAGACTTTGAGGTCTTAAGTTTTAGTCTTAGGAAGAGGAATGAGATTTATGGAAATGAGGTACATTTTGTCCATCGTGTAGTTTACAGCTCAATAGGCATCCTAATGGACCAAAGGAAAAAAAAAAAAAGGGTTGGGGACATTGACAAAATGTGATGTATTCAATATGTTGGAATTTTTGTATATAATTGGAAGCATTCAAGTCTTGTTTTTTTGGCATTTCTATAAGTTTTTTGGCTGATTTGTGTTGCTAAATGGAAGCATTCAAGCTTTATATTTTTTCCTGGCTTGTTTGGGACTTTTTCTAATGGAATTTGTTTCTACTTTATATAGCTTATTTTGCATTTGTCTCATATCTGTTGTTGTAGTTTCAGATTTTAACATATGAGTTCCTCCAGACTAAATGCTGCTTTCTCTACCTTTGTGAATACATGACCTTAGCAGCTATGGAGTATCAGAGCTGAAAAAAGATATGCTGTCAACTTTCAGTCAGCTGGAATGAAGACCTTACAGGTCTGTTCTTACATGTGGGCATGAGTGAGCAGACATGCATTAACATGTTCCTTGTTTGCTTTGAACAAAGTTACCTTTTGTTACATTCTAAGTAGTCACCCTCCCTGGCTTGTGAAAAATAGTTACTTTATGTTACATTCTAAGTAGTTACTCTTCTCAGCTTGTGAAAGAATGAAACATCATATTTCAAGCAACTGGTTTCAGTAAATTTGTCTGCTGAATTGACTTGATGCTTGTATTTATTACTCTTTTTGGAATTTTGCTTTTACCTTTGAGTATTTTTTTCAGTGAATAATGTCGATACTGTTTCATAATTACTAGCTATTGATATCTAAATTTAGAGACTTCAGATCTGGATTTTAAAAGTCAATATGTTGAATCATTGATTGCAGAGTGCACAAGAAATACAGTCCTCAAACCAGGTTTCACAGGACTCCCAAAATGATGAACAGAACAATCACACATCTGAGGCTCCAATGGCAGAGTCTGGCTCTATATCTGCTTCAAGCAATGATAGCCGAAAGGTTTCTCGGCAAGACATTGAACTTGTAAGAGAACCTCTTATATATATATATATATATATATATATATAGATAGATAAACACAAACATTAATATATACATATCTGTGTGTGTATGTGTATATATAAAGATCAATCTTTTTATACTTGTCTGTCAATTTTCTTTGTTTCTCCTGAACCTCGTTACCAAGGTGGTTTTTGGATCCTAAGAAGAGCTCTAATCCATTATCTTCTTCCCTGCCAATGACAATTTTGTTAATGCTTGTTTCAGGTGCAGAATTTGATAGAGCGGTGCCTACAGTTGTATATGAATAGAGATGAGGTGGTTAAAACACTCTTGACTCGTGCAAGGATAGATCCTGGATTTACAACATTAGGTAGGTTGCTTGAGAAATTCATTAGTCTTTCAGTGTCAAATAATGGTTGCTTGTACAGACTTGTGCTGATGTAAAATCTTCTGGTTTCTAATATCAACTGAAATGTTTGGCTATTGAATAGGGCAACAGAACATGTTTTTATACCAAAGTGGAAATCTTGCTATTTAAAAATATGTCGTCAAAATTTTCAGTCAGGTTCAACCATAAAGTAAGAACTAATTAATCTTACAATGACTATTTTGGTCAATACTTCCTTTTTTCAATGTTCAAAGTTCAAACAACAGCCAGTGGCCATATTGATAATTATTTCTTTAGTAACGTTTAAAGAGGATTCTTATCTGGTATTTTGACTTATAATTCCCTGTTGTTTCAGTGTGGCAGAAACTGGAAGAGGAAAATGCTGATTTCTTCAGGATATATTACATAAGGTTAAAATTGAAGAAACAAATCATGCTATTTAATCATTTGCTTGAGCATCAATATCATTTGATGAAGTATCCAGTGCCCCCAAAGATTCCTTTGACCCCTATACAAAATGGGATCCATCCTATTCCTGGTAAGTTCAATTTTCAAGTGAACCAAAGTCTACCCTTCTAGAAATTTCAATCTTTTAGGTGCTATTTTCTGACATTGCCACTGTCATTTAGTTCAAAATATTGGAAGTAATTGGTATTATGTTGTTGGAAGGTTCCATGGCAAAATATTCATATAAATTCAGCATTTACTATAGCATTGTACCGTTATTCAGCACCACTTGTTTGCAGTGCAGTTAACAATTTCCCTATGGGATACCCTATGTTACAACAACCGCCAATGGCACCTTCAGGGCACCCCCATCTCAACTCCATGAGCTGTGGAATATCAAGCTGTCATGTGGCTAATGGAGTCCCTGCACCAGGGAATTTTCATCCCATTAGAATGAACTCCGAGAATGAGTAAGGAAGTTTTCATCTTCCCTCACTCTTGTTAGATCATCAATTGGCATGTCATATTTATTTAGAAAGAAATGAGCTTCAGGAATGAGTAAGGAGATTTTCATCTTCCCTCACTCTTTGTTAGATCATCTATCAAAACTAGGAAGAAATCTAAATAGGATCTGTGTAAATAATAGATTCGTGTTCTTGACATTACTTTTTAATACAAAATCTTAAGAAATTGAATTTATGAGTTTTTTTGACTTATATGTTATTTACTCTTTTACAATAGAAGATTCCTTAAACAAATCACTCATATTTGAAGTTTTAACAATTACCCTCTTAAGTGTGAATCTTTTTATATTTGGCTTACTCTCCTTGAACATGCTAAGGTTCTATTAACACTCTATCAAATCCATTTGTAAGTCAAACTTATTTTGTCTGATTCAAAGTGTATGTCTATCAATATTCTAAATTGCTTTTATTCTTGAGCTACATCTTACCATTTTGCCTGAGTCTTATTACTGATGAGTATAATCTATTTTTTCCTTCTTTATGGAAGTAGTAGTTTTCTTCTTTATGAGGGCAACAATCATAGAAAACATCATGAACTGTACATACTCGTTTCATTCCTTATGCAGACAGCAAAATGCGTTGTTTATACTTATCCCTTGCTAAACCATTGGATCTAATACTGCCTATTACTACTCCATCAAAACCTACTTATGAGCCAACCTTACTTTGCTTTATTCAGAGTGTGCATTTGCCAATACTCCAAAGTACTCTGATGAGTGTAATTTGTCTCGTCCTGATAAGTGTCAATACTTCACTTTACCACTGTACTTGTGCCTTAGTATTAATGAGTGTAATTTGTCTCTTCCTTTCTTACTTATGGGAACAGTAACTATAAGAAATATGTGTCGTCCGTACTCATCCCTCATTGAACTATCGACTTTGATACCACTTAGGCCTTACTATTGACGAGTCTAATCTATTTCTTCCTTACAGGGGCAGCAACTATGATGGGTCTAATCTACTTGTTTTGATATCACTTGTTAGGGAATTAAGAGAAATTTACTCCTCTCTCTCTTTTTTAATGTGAAATTTCTTAATTAAATAATGTATACTTGAAATTCCAATATCTTTATTTTTGTTTGCATTTATATTTAATTTTTAACTCAAAAATAATTTTAGTTGCCTCTCCATTTTGTGTGTTTGTTTAAAGTTATCATTGCATATAGTTGGACTTGAAATGTTTTTACATAAGAATAGCAGGGTTATAATGCATGGAAAGGATCTGTTGTGAACTAATTCTTCTGAGCAAGCATGGTGTTGGCACAAAAAATGCATGCCTGCTTTATGTATCAAGTGCTTCTATTACATTATTTTGCAATGATCATGACAGTATTGCAGTGAAATTTTGAACAAAAAATTGTCCTGTTATACATAGTCTTTTGATTCACCAAAAAGTCGAGGTAATGGGAGTTGCAAAATTTCATTGTAGCATGGTGATGGACAACAGTGCAGCTGATGTAGCTCCATTAGTTCCACAAAGCAATGGTATGTCATCCATGTCAGAGATGCCTGTGAGTCCTACATCAGTGGCATCTAGTGGCCATTTTCCATTCACTGTACCCGACGTGTCTGGAATGGGAGTAGACACATCAGTACTGGATACAGCTTTTACATCTGATGTGGCAAATTCAGTAGGATTGCAGCTTGGTCATGATGGCGGCACTGCAAGTTCAAGAGATTCCCTGAGATCATTGGATCAGATTCAGTGGAATTTTAGCCTTTCAGATTTGACAGCAGATTTGTCTAACTTGGGAGGTAAATTTTATGTGGCAAATCTTGAGTGCCTTATTTTAGTTTGCTTGTTTTTTTTTTTTTAATTTTTTGGTGAAGATGCCTTCCTCAAATAAGGAAAAGAAACTGCTATTACAAGTTGAAAACTCCTGTTCAAAGAGCCTCATCTGAAAATTCTTTATACTAGCATTAAAAGTACCAGTGAGTCATAATTGCTTGGAAATAGTTTGTGGATCTAGTTCATCTGGATATTGGTTATGCTGCTGGCACTTCCCAGAGTTGAAAAAAATCAAACATTTGAAGCCATTCCAGAATATGTTATGCCACTGCTGGTTATGCTTTCATGAAGTTTTAATTAATTGGTTTGCCTTCGAAATGTTGCTTTTTGCAGACTTGGGAGCCCTAGGAAACTGTCCTGGTTCCCCCTTTCTGCCTACTGATTCTCCTGAGCATGAAGACATAGGTAATGGGGAATAAAACTGCTTTTGATTGAATGATTTATGTTATGGTGATGTGGTCAAAAATGTATGTGATTATCTTATGGACATCTTTGTACGTAATCTGAAATAATTAGAAAAAAGAACATGTGCCAAAATTTTCAGACACTTACTCTGTTGACATTTAGAAAGAGACATAATTTTGACAACTAACATAAGTTTTGGCAATGAATTATATAAGAAATTCCATGATGTATGGGGTTCTCATGGAAAATTATTTCTTCTATTACCTCCAGTCCAAATTGAAAAGTTTATCTTTATTCATTGGTCATTGCTAATACTGCTAGAATTGTTGTGCAACAGTGGAGGAGTTTTTCGTTGATAATGTCCTCGGGCCACAATGCTCCCAGTCAGATGAAGAGAGATCCTAACCTGAGGTGAGGAGCATAGTTTTGCTCTCCAAAACTTTTAGGGTATAGAATATTTAGATAAATAAATCGAGAAATCTGTCATCTACTTTGTAGGGACTTAGTTCATGATCATCAGCAAGCAGTAAGTTTTAGTTATACCATGATGTAGCTTTGATCAGTACTAGCATGCTAATGGAAAGGTAGCCATGCTATTTTTTTTTTTTAATACAGCCATAATAATTAGAATTGCGACCTTTTCACATTTGTTCCTCTGTGTTATGAAGATGGACTTTGAGGTCACTAATCTGCATTGTTGTTCTTGGATGCATTGGTGCAAAAATGGCCATAACCTTGGATCCTACTAATTTTAGCAGAAGAAATTGGAAATTTTGATTGAATCGTATGCATGCTGGTGTATAAACCCTCTTCCCGGCCGCCCCGTGGGGGGGGGAGAACTCTCCCTCTGTTTTTCCCCTTTCAAGTGCACGTGTACTGGCAGGAAAGAATTCGTACCATGATAAGAGCTCAAGCCATGAGGGGCCCTGGATTCTAAAATTCTTTGGTCCCTAATTTGTGGCGAGCCAGCGGTCAGAAGTGAACTCCAACATATTGGTCTGGCGTTTGGGCGCAGACGGAAAGCTCAGTTGCTCCCAAGTGCTTCATTAAGGTATTTGCCCAAAAACTTTTGTAGCACTTGTGGGCGGATGGGTTGCAGAAAAAGCCCCTCACAAACGCTGCTTTCCACGTCTCTGAATTCAGAGATGTTTGGAGCATTTTGTCACGAAGTCATTACTTTCTCTCCAAAAGGCAACTTGTTGGGGTGTGCAGTACACCCGCTTATAAGGCCCAAGTTCCCCCTTTTTCTTGACGATATGGGAGTGGGATGACCGCAATCCGTTACATTCTCCTACACCGAATTCATTGACGTCCTCGTTGATGTTCTTGGACACACACTGAGCCGGTGAAACTGGGAGTTTTCGGCATTCCGTCTTAAGTCAAGGTCCCACGACAGGAGGGATATGCTTTAATACCACTCTGTTACGGAGTCATTACCTTTTACCCAAAATGCAGTCTGTTGAGGTGTGCAGTACACTCGCTTATAAGGCTCAAGTTCTCCCTTTTCTTTGATAATATGGGAGTGGGATGACCGTAACCCGTTACAATTTGATTCTACTTCCCCCACTACACCTACAATTATTTCCAATAATTTAAGTTTATACTGGCTCCAAGGCCTCTATTCCAGCCTTGGTCTCCCTGGTCTCGCGAACTGTAAAAAATGCCTAGGACTTATACAGAAGCACGAAGGCGCAATTATTATTGCCTTTTTTTATTTCTTCTTTTCTGTTTTGGGGATTGGAAGACACCATTATTATTGACTCATCAGCTGCAAATACTTTTTGAAGATAAATAAAATGCAAACACGCAAATGGCGTATAACAAAAATAGTAATACATAAAATAACTATAATAAGCATTACAAATAATAATAATAATATATAAACATAGAAAAAAATCATGTCCTAAGTTGTCGTATCGCCTTTTATTAGTACTATCTACTAAATTTTACCAAACGTATCTATCTGGATAGATACCAAGTGCTACCGAGTGCCAGTATGATATAGACCCTAAAAGTCCAATAAGCATTTTGAATTATAGTGCTTATTTTCAGTTGTTGGTGCTGTAAGACAATTTGAATTATTCGATGCAATGTTATGTAAGGGAGGCCTGAGGGTCATATTTGCCGCGTGGAGCTTTCCAATGAATGGTTGCCAGGCATTACTAATGCATTTGTTGAGTAAACATTTGCCGTTCATTTGTAGAGCTTCACTCGCAACAAAACCATACAAATGGATGTACCATGGCTGCCAGGACAGTGGCTCTTTAATGAGTTCAATTTATTGCTAAACTCTAATGCGACCTCAACTTTTCAAGAATTTGTCTGTGTACGGAGAGGGAATGGAAAGACAACTCTTCAATTGGCCTCCGGTCTTGGAAGGAAAATTTCCTTTACACACTTATTTCAGTAGCCTAGCACCCGAAGGCCCATTTAGATTTAGCAGTGAGCAGCCAGTCGCCTTCACTTTTACAGCCGATATCCCAAGACGACGGTACAAATGTTCGCCTAAATATGTCCAGTTTCTTGATATATCAATTATCTGAAAAAATTCCTCATTGCATTGCTTGGCCCCTAGCCATCTGGTCAAGAAAACAATAGCATGGTCCTTCACTCCAAGCAGACAATCAGTGAAAATATCTAAAGCGTCTTACCATTTCAAAACGGAACACGAGTCTTCATGTACGTCCCTTTTACACAATCGCGGTGGATATGTTGCCTTTAGGCTATAGGCCTGTAGGAATGGTTCGAGTCCTTAATGACTTTTTCTTTTTACGGATAGATCCCTATCGACTTCCTTTGTATTGCTCGGATCGTGCTAATGATATGGTAACATACTGATACATTTAAAGTTTAGATTTGATTCTTTAAATCATAGTTACTGCTTTAAGATTTATACCAACATGCAATTGTTCAATTCTAATTGGTTTGACAGTTCCATTCCATAATTACCTCCTGCTTAACAGACAGCCAAAGAGCACAAAAGAACCCAGCTTGTGTGTCATGTGAGTCATCTAAATTTTCCATAGCGAGCCTAGTGGAATTAGTAGAGATCCCACGTAGGTTAATTCTATTGCCTAAGTTAATAGTCATAAAGGTTTACCATTTGAGAAGAACCTCATTCACATGGGTCCAAAGTCCTCTAAATTTAAACCCAATTACTCCAATTTAACATAAACTCACAAGTCAAAATTCCACTACACTTCAAACTTGGATGCATCCTCACCAATAGGACTCTGATAGGTGCTATTGAACATGCATCACCTACCCTTGCAAGTGTGCCTACAGGGATATCATTCACTACTAACCTTACAGAATTTGTTAGCTAGCAATCTACAACCTACACGGCTATAGGGACATCTTCCATTACTAACCCTACAGCATTTCTTAGTTGGCAATCTACAACCTACACTTAGTACCCTAAGTATTCTTATCTTGGATGTATTCTATACTCTTGAACCCATAGGAATCTATTAAGGAAATTGTAAATACTCTTAACTCTCAGTGGCTTAGGTAACATCTATCTTACTTATCCTTCAAGCTAACTACTTTTTTTATTTTCTCTAAAAACTGTCTATTGACTTAAGTACTAGAATGCTAATATTAAGTACTAGTTTGATACTTTACAACTTAGTTTTATTTTATAAGAGTCATTAAACTCATTTAACATAAGATAAATCTCACCATTTAATAAAATTTTTTTTACAAAAATTATATTTCATCACAAAATTAAAAGATGAATACTTTATTAATAAAATAAAAAATTAAAAGATTGATATTCCACTAATAAGTCATAAATATAAAAAGTTGGTGTCACAAAGTGAAAAAGCCGACACCTTACTAATAAGTTATAAATACAAAATGTCAGTACTTTACTAATAAACTGTAACTATAAAAGATTGACACTTTATTAATAAGTTACAAATATAAAAAATTGACATTCTACAAATAAGCTACAATCTTAATAAGATGGCATCCTAACAAGTCATGAGCCTGAGAATGATGTGAAGTGCAAAAAAAGCATGACAAATTAAGGCCAATTGCTCCAAAGTGCTATTGTTGTCAATCAAAGTTGTAATAGATATAAGACAAGTCAAGGCAAAGATAAGACCATTATTTCCAACATGCTCATTTTTTAAAACATATGTTTCATTAAATAATGATGTGTCATAAACCTACAAATTACAAGTATTTCATAAAATGAATTGCATAAAAGCACATCACAGTTAAAAGCATACAATACAAAGACAAATGTTGCAACAAAAAAACACTTGCAAAAAGATCGGTTTGTATACAACTATAAATTTATTAAATTTAAGAAATAAAGAAAATTTCTAATTTGTATTAATAAAGTGATTAAATAATGTAATTCTTGCTAATCATCTAGCCATATAGAAGAATGCACATATGCATTAAAAGAAAAATACAACAAAAACAATAAAAAGAAAAAGGGTTTTGTTAGAGCTTTCTTGACATTACGATTATGCCATTAACTTATTTGGGAAACGAGAGTAAGTAGTAATGGACAACAATACTTAAAGAAAGGCCTATTTACCCCCTTAGAACATAACATACTAGAACCTTTTAACTATTAGGACTCTGAGTAAAGGGTTAAACCCTCAAAGAGAATCCCAATATAAAAACCTTATGCCAGCATTGCAATATCTCGTACTAAGACTATACCTATCTTATAGCAATCAACAAAAACTTGCCAAGGTAGCAAGGTTAATACGTTTTTACAAGAGCAAGACAAACAACTTGACCTAAAAACTCCCTTTCTTGATAATATAATCACTTAATGAACTTACATGAGATTGATTAAAATGTTTCTTAACATATGACTGCCCAATGCACTTGAGTAAAACAAGTCATGAGACATCAAAGTGGTCTTAAGGTTAAGAAATAGGTTGTCTCACTCACAAAAACAACTACAAGAGAAATTCCCACTACTACTTACTATTATTAATAAGTAAGGATTTGTACTTCTTTTAATGTGATGTCTTAACTCAAAAAAATAATTCCTTCCTTTTTTAAGAAGACTCAGAAAATGATAGAATACTAATCTTAGGTATAAGTAGCAGTAAAGAATCCATAACTAATTAAGAATGAAGTTCAAAAGATTGAGGCACTCAAGTTACCTATATATACCTTATGACGAATAGGTCTTTAAGGAACTCGGCTATCCATAACCTTTGTTGACCCTAATAAATATCTTTGACTTATAACTTCTTCATAATACCAAACTCATAACCACTAAGACTAGGTCAAATCAACTTTGTATACGATTTTAAACTAAAAGACAAAAGGACATTTCTCAAATCCTTAATATAAATAAATTAAGAATGATATCTAACTCGATTCTTACCCTTTTAAAAATTTATCCCTTTTTTAACATATTGAAGAGCACTTTACAAATACTTTATTAAACCTTAACCCCTTGAACTTATACATATGTAGCAAAATAGAATGAGATATACTGAGCCCTCTAACTCGAGTAACACCTCTCATATGAGTTAGGTTGCTTTATTCATTTGGAAGGAGTTGTCCAAGTGTGATTTACAAATGGTGAAGATATAGTTAAAACATCTAAAAGATAAGAAGTACCAAGCCCTCTTCTAACTAGGTGAGAAAAGTAACAATATAACTTAGAGGAGTATGACAGGGCCTTTCGTCAAAATGAGACTAAATGATTTAAATATAGGTATAATCAATTTGGTCCAAGAAATTGCAATAAATAGTCTAATAAACACATAATAGTCTCTCATTTTACCTTTTAACATTATAATGGGACAAGTCATAAAGAAATATAGAGAGATAGTCTTTATAATCCTTTACTATTAAAACCTTCATGGTGTCCTTACCATTATCTTATGGGTTTTCTTTATAATATAATGCCTCCTTATAATAAGGGTTCTTCTTTAGAGGGATATGACCCATATAAGCATTATTAGCTTGAAACTTTTCTATTGTTGAAAAAATAAAGATATAACCAAAGAAAAGAATGTGAAAAGTAATAGGTAAGACAATTAAAGATTGAGAAAAAAGAATGAGATGAAGAATGCTCTAATCTCATTATGTAAATAAAAGGATTAATGTAGGTATCAAAAAGATATCAAATAGAGAAGCATTGTTTAATAACTTGTTACAACACGTATGTTAAAAGTACATATCTTAAGTAAGCATACAATGAATTGGTTTTAATTGCATTAGTTGAAGCATCACACTTAAGGCAAATTTTGATGCCACTATGACTCTTAAAAGAAGTCAAGATTGTTTGAAGCGAGGTAATTGATTAGGATTCCAATGAAATGGGTTCAAAGCTCTTCTTTAAGTCTAAACCTAATTACCTTGACTCAACATTAACCTAAAAATTGAAACTCTATTACACTCTAAGTTGAAACATGTCCTCACCAATAAAACTTCGATAAGTTCTACTTAAACAGACATTACCAACCCCTGATGTATACCTATAAGGGTGTCATCCACTATTAACCTTATATCCTTTAGTAGCTAATAGCTTATAACCTATACCTAAAATCTTTGGTATGTTCATTTTAGATGCATTCCATGCCTTTAAAGTAATAAAAACCAACTAAAAAGTTTATAAATAACTTAAGCCCTTAGAGGTTTAAGTAATCTCTTTTTACGTTACTTTCAAAACTACTTTCTTATCATCTTTAAAAGTAATCTACTAACTTAGACATTGAAATGCTAACTCTAAGCACTAATCTAACATCTTATAATATCTTTATATCTAGTAGGAGTCATCAAACTCATTTAATAAGAAATTAGCCTTATCACTATTTATTTTTTTGAAGTTTATAAATGAGATGAGATAAGATTAATCATTTATAGTTATTTTTAAATTTCTTTTTAAACTATCAATTCAACTAACATTAGTATATGTACAAAAAGGAAAAAAAAAAGAGCATCTTTTGTCTTTTAAAAAAAAAAAATAAAAAAAGGTTAAAAAAAGCATATAATAAACTAATAATACTGAGTGAAATTTCTTTCAAAATCTAAACTCATCTAATATTTGTGTATATTTAGAATTATAAGTTTAAGTTTTCTATAATATAGACATACAATTTTACAAAGGATAAACAAATTATTGAGTCACCAATTTTACTAATTTTGTCAATTAGTGTTAGGAACTTTGATTTTGTCTGATCAAAGTTATGAACTCTAAAATTGTATCAAAATTTAAATAAATATTATTTATTTAAATATCAATTAATAAATTTTTTTTTTATTATTTTTTTTCTTTAAAATTAAATTTAACAATCAAAGTAATTAGTTATTATAAAATTAAAAATCTTCAACCTGTTGGTTGCATAATTGAAAGCTTAGTGAATAAAGAAACCAAATCTTGGTTAGCTTTTAGGCAATCCAACAAGGCATGAGACAAAATTTTAGATGAAAAACTACACTTATCACAGTAAGTATCCAACTAAAGACCATGAGCCAGCAAGGATGTCTTGGCTGGTAGATTACCCTTAATTACCCTCCAAATGAAGATTTTCACCTTGTTGGGCGCATAGGCTTGCCAAAAACATATATGCCAAGAGTGTAGCTCGCCTACCCTTAAGGAAGATGTCCTTATCGGATTGGCGAGAGAGGCGGGCATTGCCAAGTGATAAGCTGACTTCACAATATAAAGCCCAGTTCGACTGAAGTGCCAAACCAAGCAATCTGCCGAGGTACGGGCACTAAGTGATATTAACATAATCTGCTAACATTCAGATTCCACAAATAGCCATGCAAGTAATTCCTGCTTCCAGACTATTCATTCGAAATTAATAAGATCTGCCATAAAAACACAAGGTGATGGGATCGCAGGGAAAGAATCTGAAAACCACCTTGATCTGGCAACCACGGATTGCTCCAAATTCTAACATGTCAAATGCTTTGCCAAGTAAAATTGGGGTGATAACCAATTGAGGATGTGAAGAAATCCCCATATAGGAAATAGAGAGTAGCAAGAAACTGAGCTACCAACAATTGTTAACATAGCTAGATTAAAGTAATGAAGGTCGCAAAAACCAATGCCTCCACGTTCCTTTTAAAAACTCATATTTTCCTAAGACAGCCAATGAAGAATGTTTTTGTCAGAATTACCCCATCAAAACTTTGTTGCCATATTTTCCAATTCTCAACAAAGAGACGTTGGAAGCATGAAACAATTCATAACATATGTCGAGATTGCCTAGGTCGCAGCTTCAAGAAGAACATCTTTTCCTGCCTTGGACAAGCTTTTCTCTTTCATCCCGTAGATTTCTTACGGACTTTGTTTATCACCATACTAAAAACACGCTTCTTTGTGGATTTAATAAGCATCAGAAGCCTAAAGTACCGCTTAGGTTGTTGCCCTTTTGTCGTTAAACTCATACATGTCTGTAGGCACATTTCGGCTAAAGAAGAGCTCCGTTTTACCTAGGTTGACCTGCTGCCCAGATGTATTTTCATAATAAGAGAGAAATTGTTGCAGTTGTTGACGAGCATGTGGAGTCGCTTCCGTGAACAAGAGGCTGTCATCTGCGAGAAAGAGGTGGGTAACGGGAGAGGCTCTTCGACACACCTAGAGACCTTGGAACACACCTTTAGCCCAAGCATCGAAAAGCAATGCAGAAAGACCCTCGGCACAGAACTCGATGGACAGAAAGCTTGTTGAGGCTCACCATTTAGAAGTATAAAGTACGCGACAGTAGAAACACATCTCATAATAGGAAAAACCCAAGAATTGTCAAAATCCAAATGCAACATCATCTATCGAAGGAAGACTCACTCAACTCGGTCATAGCCTTTTGCTGTATCCAATTTCAGGGCCATATAACCATGAGAACCCCGTCTTTTAAATTTCATAAAATGGAAGTACTCGTAAGAAATTAGAGCGTTATCTGCGATTAAATATCCATGCATAAATGCACTTTGAGTCTTTGAAATGAAATGAGGAAGAGTAGTTTTCAATCTACTAGCCAAAGTCTTGGTAAGATACACATTGCAAAGGCTTAATGAACAAAAATCCTTGCATGCTTCGAGTGATGTAACTTTCAATACTAGGCAAATAAAAGTATAATTTAAGAGTTGCGGATTTCTCTAATTATTATTCAAAATATTGAATGCGGTATAGACCAAATCTTCACCGACTATGGACCAAAACTGTTGATAAAACAAAGTAAGTATGCCATCTAGCCTTGGACTTATACATTTGTTTGAACGTGCCAAAGACTCAAGCCGTAAATTTTTCTGTAGAAAATGTGAATCCGTTTCCATAGTCACCCTACGGCCGAAATGTAATTGGCTTAAAAGAAAGGGGTTTCATGAAAATGGGTGTACTGGCGCTTTCCCTGATAATTAAATTGTCATTGTGACCAAAATAAAAAATAGTGTCATTTCCGCGCGGACCATTCCTTTTGAAAAAGTCCCCCACAGGGTTTCCAACCCACGATTCTCTTGACTTTCGTCCTGTTTCCGTCGTTTCTTCAGTTTAATTGCCACCCGCTCTGAGAAAGCCATTCTCCGCGAAATTTCTCTCCACTTCCTATCTTTCTGTGTTCTCCTTAAAACCACAAAAAAGAAAGAAAAAGGAAAACACAGAGAGAGAGAGCGATAACTGCTTTCTTTACAGTTCTGCGCAGCCTTTCCCCTCTCGTTTTGCCCTTGATGAGTTTCCTCCCGACCAAAGTCCAAGAAGATTCATGTCTTGGATGCTTTCTTGAAAATTCTTGTTTGTCTTTTTGAACATCAAATACGCTTTCTTTTTCGGGTTTGGATGCTTTGCTAGGTACAGTAACTAGTTGAAGATTATGAATTTCGTGGGAAGCAAGTCTGTGAGGTTAGTTTACTAATCTCTTCGTGATAATTTCTGACTTAAATTTCACCAACCAGAAACTTTACATACCAAGAACTATGATTATGTGGAATTTCTTCAGATTTGAAGATTGGAGTTCTAAGAATTCCAATGACTCTGATCGACAGTATGCCGGTGATGATGGCTTTACTACGGAAAAAGCCGGCCGATCCATAAACGGGGTCTTGGACAGCATCCGCAGACGCTGGGAGATGGGTTCTGAGAGAATTAAAGGCCTCGAGAAGAGTCCAAGGTCCTACTCCGGCGACACTGCTCAGCCGGCGGCGGAGGAACCGGTCACCAGAAAGAAAATTCTTGATCCTCAGGGCCCATTTCTGCAGAGGTGGAACAAAATAGTCGTGCTGGCTTGCGTGATAGCGGTCTCCGTTGACCCCCTCTTCTTTTACATCCCTGTCCTTGACTCCGGCCGCAACTGCCTTACCTTGGACAAAAAATTGGAAATTACTGCTTCTGTTCTACGTACGTTCATTGACGCCTTCTACGTGCTCCACATCGTGTTTCAGTTCCGTACCGGGTTCATTGCCCCTTCTTCCCGCGTGTTTGGAAGGGGTGTCTTGGTTGACGATCCTCATATTATAGCTAGAAGATACCTAACCCGCTATTTTTTCATTGATGTTCTGTCAATTCTTCCGCTCCCTCAGGTATTTTTCATCATATCTTGCATTGATCTGGACCGGCAGCATCTAAAAGCAACAATTTATTTATTTATTTATTTAAAGTAGTGTAAATGGTTCTTTGTTGTTAGCTCTTAACAGTTAATAAGCAATTGTGTTTGATTTGATCAGGTAGTAATTCTTGTTACCCTTAACGGGTTGCATGGCCCTGTTTCGTGGATTGTGAAGAACTTGTTGAAATATGTAATTTTATGCCAGTATGTTCCGAGATTTATACGAATCTACCCGCTTTACAAAGAAGTAACTACATATTCCGGCATACTGACTGAAACAGCATGGGCTGGAGCCGCTTATAATCTCCTTCTGTATATGCTAGCCAGCCATGTAAGTTTGATCTGATACCTCTGTTATTGCTTCTAAAATTAGTATATGATCGATTCTCCTATGAACAAAATGTTTGCTAATATTGCCAGATAATTGGAGCCTATTGGTACTTGTTTTCCATAGAAACCAAAAATAGGTGCTGGCGCAAAGCCTGCAAGAAGAATGGACGTAGTTCTTCAGCGTTGTGCTGTGATTTTAACCGTACAGCATCTTACTCATTTTTGAATGCGTCGTGCTCTCTTATCAAACCTGATGACATTCACAATTCAACAGTCTTCAACTTTGGAATATTCTTTGATGCTCTGGAGTCTGGTGTGGTGGAAAAATCGAAAGATTTTCCACAGAAATTATTTTACTGCCTTTGGTGGGGTCTGCGAAACCTCAGGTTTGATAAATTTGAATTATTTGAAATGCCGTCTTTGGGACTCTTTCATAAACTAGTCTATCGTCAAACAATGAAGTTGAAGAATGCAGAGTTGACTATTCAACTTAAGTAAAAGATGGGCTGTCTGAAAATTTCAGAATCTTGGTGGGTTGGCTCTTGAATTAAACCATATGTTGTGAATGAGTGCACTATGGACTTTGAAAGGAAAAAAGTAGGCATGAAACAGAACTAAAATGTTTTAAAAGTGCATCTTCTATCTTATGCTAGTTACATGAGCTTACATAACTAAATTGTACTCCGTCTTCAACATACTTCTTGGCTTCCTGCTGACATTCCTTACTCTGTATCTACAGCTCTCTGGGCCAAAACCTGAAAACAAGCCCCTATGCTCCGGAGACTCTCTTTGCTGTCATGGTATCCATTGCTGGATTGGTTTTATTTTCACTGCTTATTGGCAATATGCAGGTCATTGTTGATCCTCATATTATGCTTCTTGCAACCATTACATCCAATTTATATGGAATGTCATTTACGTGCATTGTCCACCTAGTCAAAGAAACAAGTTAAGGAGAGATTAATTCATGGGTTTGGATTAGTGATGTATTCTGGAGGACAAGCCAAAAGCTTCTACATCATTGGGCGGGAGAAATCCGTTTAGATGTCCTGGCAACCTGCTGAGAACTGCATAGATAATAAAAGCACAAACTTTGTAAAAGCCTGTCATTGGGGAACAACTTTTAAAGAGGCCAGACTCTCATAGTATTTTTAAGCACTTTGTTAGGCCCTTTAAGTAAATTAATGGGCTGTGGTTTTGTGTTGTTACAGAAATATCTTCAATCCACAACTGTTAGAATAGAGGAAATGAGAGTGAAGAGGCGAGACGCAGAGCAGTGGATGTCTCACCGAATGCTCCCTGAGAACCTCAGGAATCGGATCAGGCGTTACGAACAGTATAGATGGCAAGAGACCAGAGGTGTGGAGGAACGGGCCCTCATTCGCAATCTTCCTAAAGACCTGAGGAGGGACATAAATCGCCATCTTTCCTTAGACCTACTAATGAGAGTGAGTGCTTTTCAAAGTCTTCTTTGCACTACTATATTGCATTTGGTTCAACAATAACTCTACCTATTTGCTTTTCAAAGTCTTCTTTGCATCAATTCCTTAGGTGCCAATGTTTGAGAAAATGGATGAGAAAATATTGGACGCAGTGTGTGATCGCCTCAGGCCGGCTCTGTACACGAAGGACAGTTCCATTGTTCGTGAGGGAGATCCGGTTGAAGAGATGCTATTTATCATGAGAGGCAACCTAGTGAGTGTAACAACAAATGGGGGAAAGACTGGCTTCTTCAACGCCGTATACCTCAAGGCCGGTGACTTTTGTGGAGAAGGGCTTCTTACATGGGCCTTGGATCCTCAATCCTCCTCCAATCTCCCCATCTCAACCAGAACAGTACAAGCCCTAAATGATGTTGAAGCCTTCGCACTAGTCTCTGAAGACTTGAAGTCCGTAGCCTCCCAGTTTCGCCGTCTTCACCACAAGGATATCCAGCACACTTTCAGGTTAAGCGCTGATCTTGTAGGACATTGAAGTAATTTCACTGTATTTTTTGGTAATGCCAACTTGCGTTAATAACGACTAACAGCTGCTGCTATTGAAATATATGACGTTTGGGTTTCAGGAACTGCTCGGTGCAGTGGAGGACATGGGCAGCACGCTTCATACAAGCAGCTTGGCGGCGTTATTGTAAGAGAAAGCAAGCCAGAAGCTTACTCCAAGCACAAAACAAGCTGCAAGATGCTCTGGCAAATGAGGTTGCAGCGGGGGCCTCACCAAGCCTTGGCGTGGCGGTCTATGCGTCACAATTTGCTGCCAATGCATTGAGAAATCTGCGGCAGAATGGTGCACGCGCTGCTAGATTGCCTCGGCAGAGGCTGACACTGCTCCCTCAGAAGCCGGCCGATCCTGATTTTTCCACTCATCACTAATAACCAATAACATTGCCCTCCGTTGTGACCGTGATTATCTGGACATACTCTCGAGTGCAACGTGGAGAGTTCAAAACTTCACAAGTGTCTTCGGTTCGTTAATCAAGATTCGTGAGAACAAAAATGGGGATCATTTTGTAAAACCTGGAAAGATCTGAACTAATTTCCTTGTGTAACAATAAATGATATTGTTTTTCTTTTTCTTTTTCTTTTGGGGGGTGTGTGTTCTTCATTTCTATTTTTCTGAAAAGAAAACGCCAAAAACTGCAAAAATTTGTAAACCAAATGTACATCTGCTATGTACAGTTGATGCTGGCAGTTGCAAGAGATGGGGCAACGGCCCCGCGAGGCATGTCATGGCTGCTGCTTTTGACTTGGCTTAAAAATGACTGCTTTACTAATATGTTGCAAGATCAGTGATCTATATATTTATGCATGCTAATGAAGGAAGGTTATGTACAAACGCATGCATAAGCACACTTTTGTTTGATTCAGATTCTTTTGCTTCACCATGTCGAGGTCGTGCATTTCAGGCTTTTCGGCGTCTCTCAGCTTCCGGGAGTGGCTTAAATAAGGATGCATAAACGACTAGCTCACGTAAAGCCCTATGGCAGTCGTGAAAATCTTAACAGATGTCAAAGTTCCTACGTAAGATAGCAACTTGAAACAAATCTCAATAAAGTCTAATCATTTATATATAATTCTTTTCAAACAGAAATTTGATTTCATTACGAGCCTCACTCGAAACATGAAATGTACTTTTAAGAGATTCATACCTTTAAAAGATTCAAATCCGAAATCGTGCACTCAGTCCTTATAATTCCCAATTTACCTTAACAGCTTGGTTAATCAAAAAAGACAAAGTTTTATGTTGCAAAAACTGTAAACTAAAGTAAAAAAATTCGGGGTTCAAATTAAAAGCAATATAGTACCGTTTGAGCAGAGAAAAATAATATCTATATTTCACCTGCTTTCCAAACAACCACCGTACAATACAAATAGAGAGGTAATTTGCATGGCATTACTGGTTACCGTTTCTTATTTACAATTTGGAGTATCTAATGAAATGCAATGCACTCTCGTGCTCTTTTAGTTTTCATGTCTGTCGAGCATCAAACTTGGAATTACTACCACGCTTTGCATACAAGGATCCTATAGCAGGAACTTCAACACGGGAAGACGCCATTGCACTGAGAGGCTGGAAGTTTGTGTTCCCAATAAACCAATAAAGAGCCCATTTCAAATTGCAGAGAGTGTACTTAAGAGCCTTCGTCCAATTCTCCTGCTTGTTGAAGCTTTGTGTAATTGAGTAGTTTTCCACCTTGTCGTTGTCAATCCTGTATGGTTATCTCCCGAGATGAACCCATAGTTTTATAAAAAAGAGAGAAGATAAACAAAAACCATTCAATTCCCCTCCATAAAGTACTACAGGAGATTATTACATACCACCTCTAGTACCACTGTACCACAGTATGAATCATCAAAATTTTCTTGTGATTCAGATTGCAATTAGGACAGCAGTGCTAATTAAAGTAGTTCTTGTTGCAGGACATTTCGTTGACCAGCTTCTTCCCCACCCCCGCTCCCCCCCCCCAAAACAAAAAGAAAAAAGAAAAACAAAACCACACAAAAGTTTACATATGACTGCGATGTCTAATGCATGGAGAGAGCATGCCTTACAGTAACTTTATATCCATTCCATTGTAAATAACTTTAACTGTTTATTTTATGGTTGCATCTTTATAATCTAGACTCTGATTCAAGATAATTGTCCAAAGGTCTAGGAAAATGCAGCTGACACAAGAGTCAAATTCAGAAACTCACAGACATAAATACAGAGCCCCATTTAAACAAACGAATGAAGAAATGCCCACAGAAATAAGCTGAAAAAGTTGCACAATGGCATACAAAGAATACCGGTATATATTCAACTGTTCCACAAATACTAAATGTGTGGGGTCAACTAACTTACTTGTATGGAAGTCTGAAACATTTCACAGGTGGAATGCTGTTTTCTTGATCCTTTAGAAATGCAAACTGAGCAAAGTCCTTGAGGCATGTCAAGAACAACGTCATTGCTTTGTCATAACGAGTACTCCAAAACAAGTTCACCGGACCAAACCTAAGAAGTAATCATGTTAATCAAAACAATCCAAAAGGCGATCACAAATGTAAAACAAGATGCATAATATACAACTCCAATCTAAAAACTTCACTATTATTGGAACTCCTATGAACAAAAGGTTCTCTATTCAAGCTACGATGGATCCAATTACCACTGCGAGTTGGAATAATCTAAAAACTGCATCAGAATAGAGTCCAACCCAATATCCAGGGCCAGTCAATACTTACAGCTCATAAATACTGTTGTTGCTGTCCATAATTCGTGGATAACTCCCCATAGGAAGCATTTTTATGCGATATCTAGAACATAACAACTTAAGGATGCACACAGTACATAATAAACAATAGTAATCGAATTATACCCTTGTATTAGCTAAATTCAAATAATTTGTTGCTTCAAGAACTGAAAACAAGAAACTTTCCTGGTGCAGAAGCTCTTGGGAAGAACCCAGTGACCCCTATTACAACACTTCACCAACCACACAAAAAATGCATAACTTATGAGTGATGTTGGTATGTACTATACACAAAAAAGAATGTCCCAATGCAAGAGGCTCCCACACTGTAGGGATCTCTAATCTTGTATTCATACATAAATTTATGTAGATATGTTACTGTGTGAGTGTGTATATCTATACATATTCTTGTCTAATTGCAGGAAAAAAATGGATACGGAAACTTTGGCTTGAAGTATTGACACATGGTGTGCAGCAGAAGACATGCTTGGCCCCAGGCAGCATTTATTTCATCCCATTCAACCTGTACATTTCCACACCCTCATAAATATGTTAACAGCAGCAGCACTTTCAAATTACTAACAAATTATGAGAAAGAGATCTAGAGGATCAAGGACAATGACTACAAATAGAAGAAACAATGACAAGCCAGGAAGCCAGACCATCAACAAGCAGCTCCTGAGACTTAACATCTTACATAGAATAGAAATGGCAATCAACACAATATGATAAAAATTTTGCAGCTATACTCACACCAGCAGCCCTTGTTTGGGATAGGAAAGGACAGTAGGCTAGGGGAAGGGAGGAATAGAACAGTGAGAAGTTATTGCATCGTTAACTGATAGCAGAGATTTGCAGAATATCTTGTTTGCATGCTAGACAATATGTTGTTTACAAAATGTTTCTATTGCAATTCAGAAATTTAAAAAATAAAAATAAATAAAATAAATAAAAAAGAGCAGAGTTATAATTAAGTTTTCACAGATTATTCTCAGAAAGCAGAAAATGGCAAAAGCTGCAGGCTTTTTCCTTACCGGAATTTTAGGGAGTCTTCCAAGTCGAAAATTGTTTATCGTTCCAAACTCTCCATCATGATCGATGGGAAAGGCATCATTAAGCACATTAGTTTGTTTCAACAACTCTAAATGTGCTTCTGAAACTTCAATCTTGGCCAAAATTGCATCTCTCTCTTCCTGTTGACCAAAAGTTTTTGTGAAAGGTAAAGAAAAGTGCCCTAATTGACTTGTTATGAGAACCTAATAGGCTACAGTAGGATACAGCCTCTGATAGCAGCTGTAACAACCATTCAAAGATATTTTATAACCCAAAGAGATTACTAAAAACACTCAAAGCTAGTCAATATATATGAAGGAACAATATGAAGGAATGAATCAAAAGCAACACAAACTGCAATAGAGATGGCAGGGAAAAAAGAAAAAGAGAGAAAAACCAATCAGCACACCTGATGTGAAATCAATTGGAACTGAAAATTGTTGAACTCCTGCCAATACCTGAAGTGATAATCAATAATTGACTAATTAACAAGCCTGAAGTGATGTATACAACATACAAGCATGTTCCACTGAAATGATAATCAAAATGAATGCAGATCTCTAGAAGAAGATGGACTGGAAAAAAACAATCCCATCACATGGACTTGGAATACAACAAACAATGCCAGGGGAGGAAACATACCGCTCCTCCAGTTCTTTAAACCGAACAGATTTCAATTCCAGTTCCTTCAGTTGAGCATTAGCTTCTGCATTTTGTTTCTCTGCTTCTTGAATTGCTGCCTCAAGTCGCCTTCCTTCTTCCTCAATCTTAAAAAGTACCCACAGATACTCAAATGAACAATTGACCTCTCATCAAGAATATTTAGAAATTCATAATACATGAATTTTATCTTTGTTTTCAAGGGTAAGGCAGTACTTGCAAGGGTTGGAAACTAGGAACTTAAATAAGTGGATGTAATTTCAACTAGGGTTTCCAGCACCTAGGCAATTCTATCGATGACATCTTGTGTAAATTGACAGTACCACTTTTTGTTATTAAATACAAATGCAAATACACATCAGCTAGGTTTACTCATTTAAATTTTCTTCACTTTTGACTTCATTGCTCTATTCATAAACAGAGCTCACCAATCATTGATAGATGCTTGTTATTTATTACACAATCCTTATCTTGCTTGGCCCTTTCTATAATTTATCCAATTTAGATTCTGAAATCTAACAGTTCTGTGGGCCAGCAGGATGACTGCTTCCCCATCCTCATTATTTTTAATTGCACCCCGTTGGGGGATGCCAACACTTAAGCTAATACGCATGGGGGAGTAAATGACAAATTACCAACCACATTGGACTTTTACTAATTATAAGTGAACTCTCAGGAAAATAATTTGAAGCTTCATTGCATGATTACGGGTGAATGCATCAGATCTAGTTACCAAGTAAGCACCTTCAATTTCTCTTTAAGGAAATCGGTCTCACTAAGAACATCTCTTGTCTCTCCCTCCAAGCGCTGAAGGCAGGCTTGGTATGCTTCAATGTCCCTATTTACATCTTCAACTTCCTTATCAAGTTTGTCAGACAACATCCTCATGCATTCCAGGCATAAAGGTTGCTCAACCTGGAAGTATAAAATAAAATACAGACACCATGATCAAAATACCTCAAGAACAAGATTTGCTATAAGCAATAGAATGATCCAAGCAATTAATAAATGCCAACACCTGGCCTAAACCATTTCTATACCTGTGTCTGTGTTGTGGCAATTTCGAAAGCATGTTTCAGGACAGATATGGTAGAGTTAAACCCAGCATTGTTTGGCTGCAGCTGACCATTAGGGCCTCCTTCCAGTGATGGCAAATGGGTTCCGCCTCCATCAGATGCAGGCTCAGACTTATACACAACCACAAAGGATTCCTCCATTGTCTTTCCAGAGTGTCCAGAATCAGACTGAACAGCTCCACTACGTGGACGTGGAGGAACTCCCTGTGTCTGGGGCCTTGGCTTTGGCAACACAACAAAAGAGTTATCCATCCGTGTGGACCCTAAGACACTGGTTACCCCGTGCGTAGAAAAACCACTCTGCATCGCTGCACACACATTCAGACGATGGAATAAGTTTAGTACAAACAGCTCAACATCCAAGTTCTGCACAATAAACACGAACATAACACTTAAAAATTTCTCAAAACAGGGAAGCAGAACTCATTAAAATCATATAACAAGAACTAGAATTTTATAACCGAAAACGGCAAAAAAATCTCAATGCAAAAATCCCAGTAATTAGAGGCTAAAGATGCCGCTGACAACAATTACTGCACGATATTAAGCCGACAGAGCTGATTCGAACAAGCTTCCATATTGAACTGGAACCAAATTCACTTCAAAGATGCGTAAATTATGGGTATAATAACCATTATCACAAGCAATTGGCAAAGCAACAATCAAAAAATTAATAAATAAATAAAATTGAAAAGAGAAAAAAGAAAAAAGCAAAGGAAAGGGGGAGAGGGAAAAGGGTGAAAGGTAACCGGAGCGAGAGGAGGAATCGGTCGAGAACTTGTCGGCGTAGGAATCGACGCCGACGATGCAAAGGGAGTGGTGGCAGTTCTGGCAAACCCATCGCGGAAGATTCGGATCCACCGGGAAAGTCCGACCGCCCTTATCGCCCATCCTATATCCTCTCGCCTGGCCTCTCCTCCGCCTTCTCGATCACAAAATTCCTTCTTTATTCCTCCTATTTTGTAGTTAACAAGTCAGGTACATCGAAACGGGTCGGACGTCCCATTCTTTTCCGCAATTGAATTTGGGTTGGGTTTGGCAAATCCGGATGCAATAATAATAAGAATGGTTTGATATGGACGGAGTCAGTCAACGCGTAGCTTAGGCGTTACTTTTAATATAATTTGATGGATGTTAAAAAACGACTTACCCAAAATCCATGGGCCAACCGTGAAGAACCGACCCAGAGAGCTGGCCCACTGAAATGCCCATAAATATCCGATGGGGGAGGGGATGCGGGTTCCTTCTGCGGTTTTGATCAATTCAACGACGCTCTCCCTCGAAAGCTTCAATTCGTAAATTCTTTGGCAAGCTCTACATTCTCCACAAACAATCCTGTTCTGTTCTGTCGAGAATGGAAGGTGGAAATAATTGCAACGTCGTCCAATCCAAGCCGTTCCAGATCTTTGCTAGGCTTCCAGAGGGCAGAACCGCAGTCCTCCAATTCGCCGCCCCGCGTGTCTCCGGCGAGGCGATCAAGCAACGAATCTTCGAGATCGCCAGTATCCCCACCCAATCCCAGCGCCTGATCAGCGGCGGGGCGCAACTCGGCCGAGGCTCCGTCGTCTCCAGCCCCGAGTGCACCGTCCACGTCCTGCTCCGCCTCCTTGGTGGCAAAGGCGGTTTCGGCTCCCTCCTCCGTGGAGCCGCCACCAAGGCTGGTCAGAAGAAAACCAATAACTTCGACGCGTGTCGGGACATGAGCGGGCGGAGGCTGCGGCATGTGAACGCGGAGAAGAGGTTGGAGGAATGGAAGGCGGAGGAGGAGGAGAGGAGATTAGAGAAGATTGCGGAGGAATTTATCAAAAAGAAGGCTAAGAAAGGGAAGAAAGGGGCTGGGAATAGCCAGGCCGAGAAGTATGTGGAGAAGTACAGGGAGGAATCCGCCAAGTGCGCAGCGCAGGTTGAGGAGGCTGTCCGGGAGGCATGTCGGAATGGGAATGTTAACGGAAAGCGTAAAGGAAAGGCCCTTATAGACAGAGTGGAGGCCAAGCGGTTGAAGATTTGGTAAGTTCTTATGCTTCGGGCGTTGCCTTCATAGTTTGCCTCTTGGTTTTCTGGCCGTTTAGATTTTTTTTTTTTTTAGTTGTGTAGTCTTAATTATTAGCCCTTGTGATTTGAGCACTAGAAAGTCCACTGGTTTTTTGGGTTGCTCAAGTTTGAACATTGGGTGGGTTCTTAAGGGTCCATCTACTTTTAAATTCTTTATTTGTTTATTGTTGTTATTAAAGCACACGCAAGCCAACACTGCAGAATGTACGAGCCTTTTTAAAGTTGGTTATGTTTTTTTAATACGAATTGACTCTGTGCAAGCCAAAGGAAAGTGCTAGATTGGAATGTTGTATTGTATATGCTAATAGAGATTGTATCTAATGTGCTTGAAGATCTATGGGTTTGGTATTCTGCTTAGAAGGATGATATGGTTAAAGAAGTTGCTTAGATATACTTGCTTAGATTGTTTCCTTTCTTTGAATGTAAGTGTATGCCTCGACAATGTTTGTTGAAATTGTCTGACTTGCTTAGACTAGATTACTTGGTTAGTCGGGCTTCTTGCTTCCCAGTTTCCCACTTATTCTAATGATTTATAGATTGGTTTTTGATGATTTCTCTGTTTTTTGTCAGGATGGGGAAGAGAACATTGGCTGACAGTGACAGTGAAGGTATGGACGAAGATAGCAGCGATGACGAGGAAAATGAAGAATCTGTTGTTCTAAATGATGGGAATCATTCAGATTTGAATAAGGAAGCTGAGGGGAGTTTAGATTCAGTTACTTGCAGTAAACAGGATGGAGAATACTCAGGTGGTACCTCATACGGGACTAGTGCTGAGGAAGAAGTAGAGGCTGTTGTACAGAGAAGCTTGAAGTCTGGTCCTTCTGAGGAGATTTGTCCCAATGCAGACAATAGATTTGTGGAACCGGAGGTTCAAAATCAAATAGTAGCACCAAATGCTATAAGCAAGGAGAATGTTGGACCTGATTCTGAGCAAGTAGTTACTTCAAGTCCAGGAAATGGGCAAGTTGCTGAAAGCAGAGCCCCTATCGCCAAAGTCAACGATTTGTCTGACACTAAATCTGAATCTAATCAAGACACTACTAGTATAACTGATGTTGATTTGGAAAAGCCACTGAATTTTGATGAATTTAACTCGGCGGAGGAGTTGGAGGTATGATTTGCCAAGTTGTTATGTCCTTAAGATTACATATGCTAATATATATGTGTGCGAAAATGAATTAATGTATGTATGCATGTCCTTAGTCTGTTGTTCCAATTGCTATGTTTGCAGTTCTTGTTTTATATTTGGCAAAGTCTACTTTGGCTTCAACACCGTGCTGAGAGTTTTGTCATGACGTTCATAAGATGAATTAGGCAAGAATATTTATCAAAATATAGTTGAATTGAGAATGAGAATTTATGTTGTTGGTAAACATGAGTGGCACATATTTCAGTACTTGAAGCGCATATACTTTGGTCAAAGAGTGAACTTTTGGCCTTTAGATGCTGGATCATTGCAACCTTGGGCTACACTTGGACATTTTATGTTCTGTCCTTCTTGTTAGTGATGATATTCATTCAGAGAAAAAACCTAATATGAGTGTTACTTTGTTTTTGACCAGGATTGGCAAATTAGTTTCTTAGTGTAGTTGATAATGTGAAAATACTCATTGTTGACAATGTTATTAGATTCCTTGTTTTATTTTAGGAAGTTGCAGCTACTAAATGTTTCTCTTCTGTCACTTAGGTTCTTGGCATGGAAAGGTTGAAGATTGAATTACAGGCCCACGGGCTCAAATGTGGTGGTACTTTGCAAGAGCGTGCTGCCCGTATTTTCCTGCTGAAGTCTACCCCGTTGGAGAAGCTGCCAAAAAAGCTGCTTGCTAAGAAATAAGCCTCTTCAGCATGATTCAATCAAGTCAGTACTGTTGTAGAGGAGCTTGTGCCTGTAAGATGTGTGGTCTTGGCTTTGATTTTGAACCTTTCTGTCGGAGGAGAAATGAGATGATGTGTCATCAATTCTTCTTCAGTGATCGTTGCGACGCCACATGGTGTGCTGCATTTGTATTGCTGTTGAACACTTTGATATTTTACCTCCTTTATTGTCCCGCACCTATTGTCTAATGGTAGAGACGCCAACAAGAATCAAGAAGTTCTAGGCGAGTCCTAGTGTCTCCATATGACGCATATGGTCTTAAGCTTCCAACAAAAACTGTATTCCTAACTCTCTCTGAATGCAACAGTTTATCCATATTTTAGACAAGTTTGTTTGTAACTGGCTGAAAGCCGTTTGTTCGGTAAGATTTTTATATATGCTGTGGAAGAAATAAAGATGCGCCGAATTTTGATCCCTTTCCCGGGGCAAGGCGTTGGGCAAGACCTATGGATGTTCACCGATAGAAGACTGAACTAGAATTTCGACAAGCTTCCATGCGTTTTTAAGGGACTTTTAATATCCTCGGTGTCTAAAATCAGTCATGAATGTAGGTCCAAATATGGGCCCCTCGATCTGGGGCTTGTTATGTTGCTGCATGGCCTTTTATTACCAGGGATTAGGGGCCCCCCCCCCCCCCCCCAAAAAAAAGAACTCTCAGAATTTTGCACTATGTGCCGATGTTATCTAAGGTACTTCAATTCAAGGTCAGTGTTTATGAAAGGAATATAGACTTGTCTATTTAGTTGTTCCTGCACACGAGGATTAGAAATTTGTCTCGTGCACTGACTACGTGTTAAGGTAACATTGCTGGATCAGAAAAATAAAGACGTGCACTTAATCCATGTCGCACACTTGTACTTGTGTCCATTACCGCCTACTCAAATTTCGGGAACATGTGGAAGTGTATAAACAGGATCCCTCGTGTTTCATGGGTTTAAGTTTCACGGTCCAACTGGGCGTTGCAAGTGCAACAGAAATGAACGGGGAAGAGTTTCCTATTTTACTGTCCCGTCAAAACAAAGTTAACAATGGATCCACAAGCCGGAAGGGTAAAATCAAATCAATTTTCTTGGTGAAAGCATGCCTCTGATTTACAATGCCGAAGAGACACTCAAATTGCCTCTCAGAAGAATACAAAAAATGTCTTAAGAATTGAGATTCGAGATGTTACAGGAGTTGCTGTGATATTCTTATTGCAACAACTTCGCCATCAGACCCAGCTCGCATTTTGTAGTACTTTGAGAGAAGACCTGCTTCCCGCAAAAAGACAAGGAAAGAGATAGAAAGGTACGTGGACAGAAGCCAAGGGATCAAGTCTCTCAGCACGAAAATCAAATTCATGCGGTTTCCTAATCAAAGCACTTATGCTTACCTTGATTGGCTTGCAGGTTTGTGTTGATTGCAACTGCATTGAAGGTGATCATAGCCTTTGGTTGAAAATCGTTGGATTTTCCTGCCCAGAAACTGAGATTGAAGACCCCTGCCAAATTATTGAATCAGTAGAAATGATCATTAGATGTTTATGGTATCAGCAGCTGATGACACTTCTGAACTACAAGTCAATGCAGAAATGAAAAGTTAGAATCCTAACAAATTAAGCATTGGAAGGTGAAGTCTCAATCAAAATACTCTTAGTGCACACATCTATAAATGTTGGTTGAGTACAACTTATTGTAAATGACTAAAAATAAAAAGCTCCACTCAAATGCGTTTTTAATATGATAGGCAAATCACCTTTCAGTGACTGCAAAGTCATCAGACTTAGTATTTCGTGGGTTTTGCATAATGCTTCCGAGGAGTAAGTAAATGTTTCTCCACACTTCTATGTTTTTCAGTGACTGCAAATCAGACTAGAGTTCTATCTTCTCTCATAAGGTGTCAATTCAAAGATACTGACTGCTTGGTCTGCTTACCAATAAATCCCATGAGACCCAAAAGTTATATGTTTAGTGCAGTCCCAAGTAAAGCTACAGCCATTTGGTAAGTAGCACGTGCCTTTTTCCCTTCCTCAAAAGAAAGGAAACACAGAAAAGTTTCTGTGAAAGAATTCAATCTCATTTCACATGTAGTTAAAAATAAACATGAAATAGCAATTTGACTGCATAGCTTCTGCAAAAATTTAGAGGAGATCACAAGACTCAAGACCTCATCCAATTGTTTTCATTTCCATAGTTTTTCACTGTCCATGATGCAGTCTCTGTTCATATGAGAAAACTTTCTTTGAGACCACGCAAACTGTCATCTTCTCAGTTTTTTTTTTTTTTTTTTGTTAAAAAAATAAAACAATTTCTTGAGCTTTAATTGTACTGTAAGTAATTGCTAGCAAAGTATTTATGAGTGGCGTATGCAAGGAGTGTAAATTATTACCAGCCGTTGCATGGTCCTTAATGTGTTTGAGATCAATAATGCCCCCAGATGCTGCCTCTACATGCTTTTCAATCTTGCAGGATCCAATCAATTCATAATCCCAGCTTCCATCCTGATATCCATCACACAGGAACAACTCTATATGCCTTGCATCTAACATCTGCATTGTTCCTGCATACAAAAGCAAATCTTTTATTTAGTCTTGAATATACTGCTTCGATGGGGGCAAATAACCGCAAAAGGAATGCACCAAAGAAAATAACTGCAAAAGGAAATTCCGTGCATGATAGACATTTCAGCAGGAAAAGAAGACGCGTCATTTAACCATAAAAAAAAGGACAGGTAATTTGCAAATGGTTCAACTGGAGCCACACTAAACCCGGCCTGACGGTAGATCATATGAAATAGCCCTTGCCACTTAACCTTTCTGTTTCAGATTTCATATACAAGCAGAGGCATCTTGGTCCGTTGCTTTATATAAAATGCCAAATGAATTTTAGAAAACTCTCACTATGACGAAGCTTGAAAGGTCTTTGTTGCTCACCCTCACATGTATCAAGCTCGCAAACAGGGCATCGAACAAGCTGCAGGTCTGCACAAAACAATGATGCCATAAAACCAATTTAGTCAAGTTGCATTCACATGCCATGGCCATCTCCGAGCAAAAAGTAAGTATATAAACAAGCAACTTGGACAGTGACTCAAAGTATCAGATTACCAGCGATCCATATTCCTGTTTTGATGTTGTTCAGCAAGCAGGCTCCTTGGGATTCCAACACCATTGCTATATCACCGTGTCTTCTGATAGTCAGCGGCAAGCTGAGTTTCTGAGTTACAACTGCTGCTTGCGAGTCAAAGAAAAATGCACCAATTCGCATCCAGTCTGATTGTCCCGCATAGAAATCATCATGCGGTGGTAACAAAAAATATAAAAAATGAAAACGATCAGCCTGCTACTGCACGAATTTATATCTAATTCAACGTCCAAAGCAAAATAATCGTAAATGACAAACAAATTTGTCAGACGTGGTCGTTTTGATTAACACAAACATGACTGGGAAACTCACCGATGTGCTTGTCCTGGTCACGGAACACGTACGAGTGACTCCCATCTGCGCAAAACCGATCTCTCAACAATCAACTTAATCGGGCGGGGTACGGCAAATTTTACAATGGACGGACCAAAAATGATCGTAGCCAATCTCGATTTCTAACGCGTGAGACCCAATAACCAATTAAACTATAGCACGTGGAAAAGAACTGACGGTGGCGATTACCTGCCAGCGAAGCGTAAAGCTTGATCCACCGAAATGCCACGTGGCGGGGAGCAGGGACCTGAAGATCTCGCAAGCACGCAAACTTCCACACGCTGTCGTGCATGATGACGCTGTGGAACCATTGGCATGTCGCCGCGAGCTTCGCCAGAGACTTTCCGTCCAAATACTTGGCGATCTCCGTCCATATATCCTCTTCATACCTTCCAATGCCGCGATTTTGAAGTCAATCCTCAGCGTTTAAACATTTCTTAAACCGACAAACGAAGTCCACTTCAAGCTCAACGTGAATCCAGAAAATGTTCGGCGAGGAGGAGATGTTACTAATTTCCGCCTTCAAAGTTTGAATGGAAAGAGCTGATTGCAAATGCGAACATGTTTTTTGTTTTGTTTTTTTTTTTTTTTTCGTTTCTCTCCTCCGGACTCCGACTAAAGCAAAACAGATTTATCGGACGGAAATCTGGTTTATTAGAACGGAACCGAGCAATCGTTATCTGTTTGGAAGCTAAGAAAATGCAATAAAATAATAGAGACTTGTATTTTCAAGCATTTAACTGGAAGAGTGTGGAACAGTTGAAAATCTTTTTCTCAGCTGCCAAACAGTGGCTTAGAAGATTTTCTTTTTTATTTCTTTTTCTTTTTAAAAAGAGAAATATACAGATAATCAAAATCCACGGAACCGATCTCAGAGAGAAAAAATACAGTTGATGAGACCGAAAGGATGGATTCAAAATCACAGTGACATTAAAACAACTGCAAATTTGCACGAGGAACCATCCAGAATTATGATACACATATCTATGAACACCGATAAGAATGATGTTTACCGAAGTCCTGCTCCAAGTAAACATGAAGCACACAGACGCACACACAGAGCGAGCGAGAGAGAGAGAGAGAGAGAGAGAGAGAGAACCAGTTGAAAGAGGAAGAAGAAGTGACGCGGTGATCCAGTTGAGGAGATTTGCAAGTGCAAATGGACCTTCCTCTTCTCAATCGCTTCCTCATCTTCTCTACCCCCTCTCTCTCTCTCTCTCTCTCTCTCTCTCTCTCTCTCTCTAGCTAGTCTCTACGAGCGACGTTCAGTCGAATTCGTTGATTTACTCTGACATGGCTCTCAATCTAGGGATGAGTATATTTATAACCGCGCCAAACTTCACAGATTCAAAAATGAATAACTTGTGAAGAAAACCTTCTCTTCTTTCGGTGTTGACTTGAAGAAAACAAATTGAAAAAGAAAAACCTTTTCGAACGCATTCGTCTAATGATGGGCCCGACCGAACCCTTCGGCCCATCTCTCGATGTAGCGGTAACGCCTGACGGGGCTTTCATTTAGACACGTCCATTGATAGGCCTTAGACTAGAGATTTTTTTTGGAATTTCAGCTGGGCCCCTTGCCCGTTACAGTAACATTTTCAAAATTAAAGTGAAATTTTAGGAAGATAATAATTCGAAGCAAATTAATATACATTACTTTAAATTAGCCATTAGACTAGAGTGAACAAATGAAACAATTACAGCTTTGGCTCAATTGTGCCTTGATCCCCAAAATAGTTGGGAGAGTCAATCTTGAATGTGTCTAAAACGAAAACAGATTCTACCCTATGCGAGAAAAAAATTGCACTCTATTTATCCCGGGGAAAAAAAAAATCAAAAAGAAAAGAAGAAAAAAAAGAAAAAAAAAAAAAAAAAAGAAATGGCAAATTTCCTGGGAGCATAGGAGCTGATGAATCTATACTTTCCCCAGGTATATATATGCATTCGTACTAATTCATAAACTTCCGACAATTAGGAGATTTACATAGACAGGGAACTTTCAATTCATCCCGCTCATCCGGCTCGAACATGTAATCATACCTATCAAGATAAAAGCAGGACACACTTATTCCTCAAACAAGTCGAGAAACTATTACCGAACAGCGCGAAAACAAAAGAAACCCACTAGCACGACAAATGGGAAGACAAAAAGTAGAGCGAGAAGAAGACATCATACGTTAGCTCATCACCGGCAGAGACATTGGTCTTTGCAATAAGAACGATGCAGCTCTCCGCATCTCCAACACTCATTATCCTTGCATAACAATTGGGCATACACTGCATTCAATTTTAAATACGTAGATGTGAAAACGCCAACTTGCTGCCAATAAAATAGAGAAGGACTACGATCACATCCAACAAAGGGCGAGCCTTCTCATTGAATATAAGGCCGTGCGGGAAGATAATGCGCCTTGGATCTAGGGCCACAATTAGGTTAGTGATGAGGAATAGCATGAGAAGAGTTCTTAGTCAAACAAAGGGACTTCAGAGTGTAGTATAATGCCTCTTCAGTCAATGCTTTTTTTTTTTGGTTTTTCCTTGAAAGAAAACCTTGTGATTTCGAATTATCAAGTTAAACTGTGACTAGAATATTGATGAGAGATGCAGGGGCTCTAGGTGCAGGGAAATACAAAAGAACTTGGTGGGTCATCAAGGGTCATTACTCCTAAAAGAGTTTGATATCACACGATACATGTTCTTGCTACCAGTCCCTTCCATCGGTTAATCTGCAGCTATGACCATAGACCTGCGCTATCCCCAAAGCATGTCCTAAAATCCAATTAAATTTTACAATGATACTTTTTCTGTAGAGAACTTACCGAGTGGTTGATCAAGCGTGCTATATTCCCTTTGTTTGTTGCATCAACTACGACTTCTTCACTAATTTTGAACAGCTGCATGGAAATTTTGATTTAACTTTAGAACCACAAACAGGCTAAAAATAATCAGCAGTAATCACCAGAAATAAGCCTATGGTCTTCCCAGAAGCACATGATATTTGGAGAGAGACAAATCAAAGACAACTAGAAAAGGAGGAAAAATTGCCGAGCACATGTCATAAAAATATGTTTGATGAATTTGTTTAAACTGTTTGACAGGTCAAACCAGATGTTGGCGGACAAAATTAGGAAGTAGGAGGAAAGGAAAAAGAAAAAGCCCGGTATCTTCCCCAAGGAAGAAAATCAGAATGGAAGAGATATCATCTTTCTATTTCTTCCAAAAACAAGTTTATCAGTATTTTATCCCACATATCATATTTACACTAATGGCACTAAGCTAGTCCGTAATGCACTTTCAAGATTAAATCAATCCTTATCATTGACCACTTAGCAAATTGAGCCTTTTGCAAATCCAACACCAATTTTCTAAACAGAAACAAAGTGGCAGATTGGGATGCACGCATGTTAAGGACGTGGAATAATACAGCATGCAAGTAAACTCCAGCCAAGCCTCCACACGCACATATGGAATTATCAAGAAACTCACATAGCAATCTTTGCCTTTTAAACGGTACTGTACTTCTCTTAGATTTGCTACGCTCTGCCTCACTTGTTCACCACGATATTCAATCACCTGGGCAAGGGCACCATTGTCAAAAAGAAGATAAAATCTACTTTGCTGGCGTGGGGTTTTGGTGGGGGAGGGAGTGATTGCAAATTAAATCCAGGCCAGTACAATCTGGAACAGCACTTCGAATTACATACCATTTCTCCCTCTTGAATATTTCTGCGTGCGAAGAGGCCCCACCCATGTATACCAGATTTACCAAAGCAAACTCGGTGTTTTTCGGTTTTCTGAAGGGACAAATGCATTGAATTTAAGAATTACATACACAGACGGTTCTAGCAACCTAAGACACAAAGCAGAAGTTACCTGCAAATGGTAAAGACGCTCTCTGAATGAAGAGAAAACTGGAGAATTTCCCATTTCCTGCCATCAGCCAACATGGGTACTAAGATGTTATATTGAGCAACCAAATGGATCAAAAGAATAGGTGGTTCCAACACACAAACACACACATGTAATTGCAAGGCCTGTAAGAACCTCAGTACTATGAAGACAAGAATTTACATTGCAAGTGCTCAAGCTATCTATCGCATCCAAAGGATGATGTCTTGGCCCCATCAGCCTGTGGAAGATGGGCACTCCTTCAAATGTCTGTAAAAGAAGGGATAGTTCCGATGAGGTGGAAAAGGCAATTAATTGATCACATGATATTCCCAGCAAAGGACTTAGTCTGATCAATGTTTAATTATTCTTTTCCCAAGTTATGTACAAAATCACAAAGAATTTGCCAAAGTGAAAGAAATTTTTGGGGAGAGAATAAGCAAAAGAGGAAGAAAGATGGGGGGACTCTAATCACCTTATTGTTTGATCTTTTAAAAGCACGGCACCTTGCAGAAGAGAGAGGCTCAAACTCACTACACTCCACTTTTAAGGGTTCAGGAACAATTTCTTTTAAAGAAATCAATCGCGAACCCCTGAAGCCCACATTCTGATTGTCAAGCAAACTTCTGGCAGCAAAACTTCCCCCAGGGGTGTGCATGACCATAGCAGAATCTGGGTTGGGTTTCCTGCACCAGCACCAAAAGGAAAATGAAAGATCCGAGTCAATAAAAAGGCTGCACAAAGAGCATGACCAAAATTGGATCCTCTCCTATTTCTCAGAAAAGCTAGATGTATGATGAGACAAATGATGAATTAGGCACATCCCAACCTGTGAACAGCACAGTATATCAACTTCTTTGTGACTTGGTTCCCATTTTTCTCCATGCAGAGCAACTGAAAGTTCAACATGTGTAATTAAGATAACACTTATAATGCTCCATTCTAACTATACCTATAATTCAGAAAAAAACATAGATGCACACAGAAAAATTACTGTGCAGATGTAAACCACCATAAGAAAAAGAAAATTAAAAAATATCTTAGATTCTGTAATTCACTCTGAATATTTAGTCATATGTGAACAGGACACAAACTAGGTAAAAACTTACTTCCATGAAATGCCCTGCTCTTGCCGCACACATTGCATGAAAATAAGTAGCACACTTGCAACACTGGGTGCAGGAACCATGAGTCTGCTTACAGATAACACAACTCTGTATTTGCAAAGTCAAGACATGGTTGGTACACAAGCACTATAAATTTGCATAATGATTTTGGCAAGTAAATGCATATCATTTACCACAGAAAATTGAAGCACAGTGGAACCACCATAGCCTAAGAAACACCTATCCCAACTATCCAGAAATATGCCAGCCTTCACTCACATCCATTAAGAATGCATGTGTATCATACAAGCAAGAACAACCATCCCAATTCTTAAGCATAATTAAGACTTTTAAAGGCACAGAACATGAGAAATGGGTTCATACCATAACATACCTTCAAAAATGAAGTTGATGGGATTCTGAGGATTCCAGTCGCAGGTTCCATGGTCTCATGATTCAAGAAACCAACTTCAGGCCGAAACCAAGCACAAGTGACATGAACCCATAGTCGCTCAACATCACTTGGCTTTAAAGCACCCCCTAAGAAAGTAACTTTCACATATAAGAATAAACCAGAATCTGAATCTGGAACACTATATAATAACCAATGAAACCAGTTTATACACAGGGGTTGAATATATATTATATATAAACACTAGAAAAACATCATCACACTTGCATGATAGCAGCAAAAAGCAACAAAATAGAAAAGATCATTTTGGCAAGTGGCTTTGGTAGAGAGAGAGCTACGTTTGAAGCATCACTTAGGATAGGAAGCAACCACTTGAGTCCAAGGTCATGCAACAAATACCAAATTTTGCTCCTAAATCATGCCCTAGGTAAAAAGCAAAGAAAAATAAAAAACTATTAAAGGCATTAAATTCAAAAAACACATGCCTTTTACTGGACAAAGGCAACACTCCCTCTCAATGTCAGGTGTTTCGCACGCTCTGCACACCCATGAAGTAAAATCCTTGACATTTCTTGCCCCATAGCACTCTTGGTGGACAGCTATTTGACACCTGAACATAAAGAAATGAAAAGAAACATTTTGAACTTTTAAACATGATTTTCCAATTAATTGACACTTCAGCATTCCTTGCACAAGCACATTGATTTTCAATTGACAACAAAGATCAGGAAGAATAAGGAAACAATATATACAGGAGCCACCTGTTGCAGATGACAATTTTATTGTAGTCCCAGTCTTCAACCCATCTACAAACAGCACATCTTTCTGTTGTCCATTTTGCATAGATAGGCTCATACTTCTCTGTTACAATAAAGTCCCATTGCTTTTCATTTAAATTGAGGGCTCATGAATCAAAAATACTTCCCAGAAACAAGGAAATGAAGACAAATTTTAGCCCTGGACAGGTTCAAGGATGGAGATGACTACCTTGCAGAAAGGCAAGCATCTTGGGCTTGTCTAACTTCAGGGGATCTATACCATGAGCATTATATTCACCAATCTGCAGAAAAAGTTTCAACAGGAAACATGGCCATAAGAAACAATGGCATTAACAATAGCTAAGAAACAGTGACATTTACAATGAAGAAAGGGGCAAACAGAGGAATAATGCATATTCCCTACAATCAGAACACAATCTGACACTGAAAAAGGTCAATTGGCATTCTAAATACACAAATTTTTTATCCATATTACCATCTCAGCTATAAATCTAGGTGCCCAACTATATAGATGCAACAACTTTCACAAGGCCAAACCATGAGCAAGATGACAAAACTGATCAATAAATAAGCCATTGCTTTGTACAATCAAATGCATAACACCAGATTAACTAAAGAACCCTGTTTATAATGATATTTTCAGAAATAATGCATTCAATAAAGCCAGAGAAATAACAAATAAATTTATCAGTGCAAGAAGCTATGCACTCATCTTCAATTAAAGTTTCTCTTCTATGTACTTACTGATGAGGAGAGAACATACAAGGTGCATAAATTTGTTGAATATTTCCAATGCAAGATGAAATAATTAACCATATCAGCAACACACAGACACTGGAAACTAGTATAGGCATCCTAAAATCTAAACTTAATAGATGCCATTACTACAATCCAAATGACTCATAAGTCCTAATCACCAATGCAACAAGGAAACAGATTTTTTGCTATGAAAAAAATTGAACAAATTAGACTGCTAAGAATGCTGCAGAAAGCCACCATGCTTTCAAAATGTTAAGAAGCAATACGAACCCATTTTTCCAGTGGTAACAATGTACCCTTGACTTTCACGCTATACTTCCATTTTTTAGCTCTGCACCCAGTGTGCCTCTCCCATTCACTTGGTGTTTGCTTCTGTGACCCACAGGAACCACAGTTGCATGCAATTCTAAAAGCAGACGGAAAAAAAATCAGCTAGATTAAAAAATAAAAATACAAATCAAAAAGAAAATAAAATCCTTTAAAATTTACTTAACTACACTTGCAATGCATGATAGAAACAAACAAATTAAGTGAAATTGCCTAAATTTAACTCATTGCTATCACATGAACTGTCACATGTCAACATTTCCAGTTGTATATGAGGCTGCATAGTAAACAAAACAAACTTCTCTATAACAGGATGATGAAAAGAAAGGGGTGGGGGTTGCAAAACATAACTATTCAATTATAACACACATGCTGTAATGTTTCAAGGACTTACAAATGAAGTTCAGGAAAGTATGTTCCTTCCATCCCATTGCACACAACAGTCACCTTGCCAGGTTGTGTTGCTTGTCCAGCATTTACAGAAGAACTGATTCAAATCACATTATTATGCTAAAAGCTCCCAACTAAAAGAGAACTCAACAATGAAACCATTGTACACACAAGTATTGGCAGCATCTAAACAAAGAGAAAGATTTTAGAAACGCACTTAACCATTGGCCTCCTTCTCTCCAAATTTGATAGTTGAAACTTTATTTTGCAATCTGGACAATAATAATCAACGTGCACCAGATCCTTCAAAACATTACAGTCAGTCCACCCCCAACTTCATGGGGATTAGGAAAATTTAACATAAGGCAAGTCAAAAAGACTCATCAGTCTGTGAAAAAGCAGGGTCACCTTAAAAAGTTTGCTGGGAATTTTGTCACATTCAGCATGCACCCAAACATTGCAACCATCACAACATACCTAGACCCAAGAGTTTAAACCCTAATGATCTGTCAAGTAAATCTATTCTTTTCCAAGATACAAAATCTCACACATTCAAAATACAAATCAACTCACCCAATTGCCACCATGTGGATGGCGCCAAATCTTCTTACATATGCCACAGTATTGTTTTGACTTTCTTAGCTGTACAAAGATCCATGTAAACATTACTTTCAGATTCAAAACTATGTTGCCAATAAAAAATAAGCTGAATAAAATTTTTTTTTTTTTAAAAGGAAGCTGAAGCATTTCTCAAGAACCTTAGAACAATGTTTGCACAGAAATTCAGTTTCAACTATGGAGCTCTTCATTTTTTTCATGATTTTGCATGGAAAAATTAGATCACAGCCATCACAGCACCTCATGTCCTTGTAACATGAATCCTGAACAATTAGTTCACTGGGTAAGTTCTACCATACAAAAACTGGGAATTATAATCATCATAAAAGGGGAAAATGGTGACCTATAAACAATAAAAAAGAAGCCAAAAGTTGGACACAAGAAATCTAGAGAAGATAGTCAAGGCTCCACAAAATTTTTCTGACCAAGTTCTTCAGCAAAATAAGCATAACAAAGAGGAGTACAATATGGCAGTCTTTGAAGTCAAGAATGTTTGAGTAAGACAAGCTCATACGGTTAAATTGCCCTTATCATGGAAGAAACAATCTGTTTTTAGGTGAACTTATGCACCTAAACTTATAAATATTCATCTGTAAAAATATTCTTCTTACAATCATTCATTTTATTGAGACCCCTCTCTAATGTTCAAATTTGATTGAGCCCCCTCTTGTTTCTAAATTTCTTTTGCACAAAAAAAAAAAAAAAAAGGTTCTTATCTTCCCTGCTTTCATGTTAGCATCTAAATATTTATCATCCCCAGAAAACTTAACTGTTAATTAAAAAAGAAATGAAAACATCTTCAGGTTATTTACTCTGTCTGTTGCCCAATTGTGCCATCAACTTATATTACTTTCCAATACACTTAAACATACCTTGCGTCTAAATTCTTACTTAATTGACAGTGACTGAAATAGCATCCTCATTCTCTGAATATTGGCCATTTTCCCACCACCTTCCCAATAAATAAACTACCTACCAACTTCAATTTTCAAGTATGATATCAACTGGATCATTCATCTGGTATAGAATTATGCTGAATAAACTCAGATATATTATTATTATGATTATTAGAGCATCAAGGAAGGAATATCCTTACAGAAAATCTTCTAACAGTAAACTACCATCCCAATGTTTGCAAGAAATAACGGGAATTGTTCCATTGAAAAAAAGAAAATTACAAGTATTGCAAACAGAGGATGAAACTGCAAACTAGAATAAACTATGACACAATCCAATAAATATAACCCTGGTATAATCCCAAGGAGTCCTCTAAAATATTCCGACAGCCCAGTTGGCACACAGTAGAATGAAATGTGGGAAGAAAAGTTACATGTGTTTTGAAGAAACTTGCCTGGGGCAGAATGCAAGAGTCTGCATCTTGACTTGAACCACCAACCTCTTGGAACCGTCTAGAGTGAACTGCCGGAAGGTCTAACTGTGCACTACCACTGTTTGCAACTAGGAATCCACTTTCTGCCAAAACTGCCTCCTCTATTGCCATTTGGAAGTCACTCATCTTGCACCTATACAGCTGGGTCTGCCCTTGAAATCTGAAGAAGCAGAAATTACGCAAAATACAAACTACAAGTTATAATGGCCTTGATAGAATACAATTGTCTACACACCTGTCCATGAATTCTGCAAAAGGGAATATCATTCCTTGTTTCGCCCATGCATAGTCCTGCTCCATCAAGATTAACTTAGCCTTAAGTGCCCATAAAGTAACTAGGGAAACCAGAGAAACAGAACCATAAACTAGCTGCAAGAGTATTGATAGAGAATAATACCCTTTGCGTCCCATTTTTGGAGTACCCGTAAAACATCACGCAGAGAGCCCCAGGAACACAACAACGGAGAACCGCTTCAGGAGCTTGCAAAATAGGATCTATAACTACAGCGGGCCACCATGGATATGTCTTCCCACATTTTACCCAAACTATATCTCCCAGAGCAAAATCCTCCGGCTTATAGATATCCTTCCTTTTTCCAGCTCTTTCTCTTCTCAATTTCTCTAAACTCGTATATCTGGAATTCGGCACATAATCCCCACTTCCTAAGCCGCGCAAACTCATACAGTTTGTGTCGCATACTCTATACCCAAAATAATCGGAGCTCCTAAGACCACGGCTATCGTTTGTGTATCCTACTTTATTGCAAGCAAATCTACCGCTATCAAAATCTTCTCTACCTCGTACAAATTCATCATCCTCAGAACTTGTCCCAGTGTCCTCAATTCCGCATTCATTTTTATTCCATTTACTGGGAACTGAGCCCCGATACTTCCAGGGAAGCATCTGGGCGCGCCCTCGCGAAGACCTCAATAACGATGGGCGAGACTCCTTCGGGCCCCGTTTCTTCAATCTCTTCGACTGGGACTGAACATGGGCAGCCCAACGGGAGCCGTCGCTAGACCAGGAACCTGAACCGCTGCTAAAATCCTCGATTCTAGTGCACTTGCCGATTGAATTCAGATTGTACCCATTGGTTTTCCGTTTCTTCGGAATGAACTGATACTCGAATTCTTCCTCATCTTCACTGCAAGGCGATTCTATCCTGCACTGCTTCAGAATCGGCATTCCGGACCGCGACTATTCAACCCAATGAATTATTCGTCTTACTCCCCTGCCAACCAAAACCCTAGCTTCGTATCGGAAGCCAAAGTCTAGGTGTTATCAGAAAACGTAATAATCCGCCTATCAACACCTCAAATTACAATAGATTTTTGGGCAATTGATCCTGCGCTCGCGCGACCGCCAATACCAACGGTTGTAATTTGATTATTTCCAAACCCTAATTCAGGCAATCAAAGAAAAGAGAGGCCCGTAATCTTTTACTTCGACGAGCAGCCCAGACAGACAATCTGAAGCAAATTACCTAAGAGTTTAACGCTGTCAAGAAACGAAAACGGGCTTTCTTTAAATATTAAAAAAAAATTAAATAAAACAAAAAAAAAAAAAACAGGAAAACGCTTAATGTGGGTAGGGGGGGCAGGAAGGAGGGCTTGCAATTTGTAACGAGAGCCACTTGAGCTGCGTAGCGGACACAAAACGCAGGCTTTTCGCTAGCCCCTTTATTACGGCGAATGAACGAAGAATTAAGTTTTTGTAGTAACAATTAGCATTAAAAAAATAATAATATATATATATATAACCAAGAAGACGGGATTGGTCGGGTTAGGAAAGGGACTTTACTAATTTTTATTTTGGCTCCAAAGATTGGGCAGGGCGCCAGGAAGAGAGACGGGCCGGAAAAATTGCTTGGGCGAGAGAGCGCCAAAACGAGAAGTTCGGAAGCTTGGCAATTGGCACGCTGACGTGCGATTCCTTATACGCTTGCATCGTTTCACGCGGGTCCCATTTTTGGCCTGTTTTGTGGGGTCCTACAGCCTCTCCCCATGCCTCGTGCCAGGGTGAGATCTCCCCCCCACCCCTCTCCCAATATCACAGCCGGTGACCGTGAGAGCGTGGGACCTACAGAAAGACCATAACTCTTGGATAGATAGACCGTTGAATGCCTTACCATTATCCTTGCCTTAGCGTGGGACCTACAGCTTTTTTTTTTTTTTCTTGGTGCTTTAATATCTTTAAAATTATATATATGAGAACAAAACTTGAATTTTTCCCAATTCTCCTATAGAAAAATGATTATTTCTCTGTTAAAATCTAGTTTAGGTTCTTTTTTTTTTTCCTATTAAATCAAACTTATTTTTTTTTTTTTTTTGAAAGTTTGGATGCTCAACGCAATGTTCACTGGTCAATTATATATCACACACACTTTTTTTTATTGTTGAAAGAAATTTAATTGGGTGTATTGATGTGTCTAAACTACTACAACAAAAATAACACAAAAATTAATCTCAAATTTAGTTTTAGATTGATGTGGCCAAACTAATAGACTTTTCCTACCTTTATGTCATAATTCATTGAGCTGCCTAAGAGCTCATATAGTCTTATTTGCAATTTACACAAATTATTTAAGCTTAATTGAAAAGAGAGAAAACATATTATAGTTTAGTTTAATGTATGATTGAAGGCACATCAATTATAACTAATTATATAAATGAGAAAGCATACATTAAATTGATGCTAGTTTAAATAAAACCAATTTTCTTGTCACAATTTTAAAATTGCAAAGATGAATTGAACAAAGAAAAATCTATAAGAGAATTATACGTTTAAAATAATTGAAACAAAAATTTAATCATTCTTCTTTTTATTTATTTATTTATTTATTTATTTTGAGTAATAATAATTTTTTACAAAAAAAAAAAAGAGTTAGAAAGTTAAGGCCCAATTCTTAAGGGCTAAGGCCCAATATGTCAACAATCTAGATCGTCCCTGCTTCTCCTCGGTTATAAGTCCGGCCTCATTAGCCCATCTGGGCGCGCCATCTTAAACCCTAGCACCACGGCCATTGAGCGAGTTCCCAGAGACCTTCGGGTCTCTGTTGCAGAGCCGAGAACGTCTCGTCGTAAGCTACACAATCTCTTTCTCAGTCCATCTCAAGTGTAAGAGAGTTGCATTCGCTTATGAGTTGCTTCTTTTCTCAGTGGTTCTTTGAGATTTTGCTTACTTTTGCTCTATTTTATCGTCATTGTCGCTTGTTTCAGATCGCAACATATGTGATTTCTTTGCGCATTGTTTCTACTAGTAGCAAGTATTGCCACGTTCTCCTTTCGGAATGGTCCGTGCAATCTATATATATATATATATATTTGTAATGTATTAAACTCTGAAGACTGGTTTGTACGAAGAAATTGTTGTATTAAACATTTTTTTGTATGCTTTAGATTATGTCTTAATTGATATGGTAAATGGGAAATGATGGCTATGAAGTAAAAGGTGTGAGTGGGAAGCTAATGGTGGCAGTGGGTAGCGAAGCCGAGCGAGGGGGAAAAAGGGGAGGGGCCCCTGTCCTTGTTCGAGTAATTTCATTGCGACTGTCGCAACCTTTCCTAAAGCAAATATGCCATGCTCAAAAGCATGAGCATGGTTGTGGGTTGAAATAAAAGGCGTGGGCTGCGTTGTAGTATTGAATGCTAGCCTAGACTTCTCCCAACATTATACATTTATCCCCATGCTTCAGGTATCCGTCCACTGTCACCTGGCTTCCTACATTGATCAAACCTTGATGCTGATCCCCCCACCGTCCTCTCCTATATAATTGTTTGAGATGGTTCCTTGCCTTCATAGTCTTTTTCATGCCAAGTGAAGCTGCCAATTCACATCTATTTATTTTTGGATTTTTGGTTTTTTTTTATTATTATTATTATTACTTCAGGTAGTTCTAGCATTGTTGCTACTTGTTTCTCCTTTCTGTTAGTTACTACTTCCATAAGAGAGGCAATTTGGCTGTGAGATAATGGAATGAGGTAAATCTGATTTCCTGAATTACTTGTCATGTACTTGATGATTGTGTATTAAGCCATGCTGCCTTTGGGATTGCTTTAGTAAACTATAGTGTTAAGAGGATTCTATTCTGCCAGGACAGAAGTCTGTCCACCCCTACTCAATCTTAGACGATATTGAAGCGGGATGCCCTTAGAGAATATGTATTTGACACCCTGTTAAAGCATTGTATTTTTGAAGCTTCTGTTGTGTCATTTAACTCTTTGAATTTGGGGCTGATCATTCTCTTCATGTGCAGGTTCATGATAAGAAATCTAATTTTGGAACTGTTTCAGCAAGGTCACAATTTTTACCAACAACACAATTAAAAATTTTGGCATCCTGATCATTGAGTGGCATTGCAATTTATATTCCATTGCATTATTTTTGTAGATTTATGGATATTTCTACCTTACTATTGGTACAGCTATAGCTTTTGTTATTGTTGAATTAGAGCAGTGAATTCTCTGACCTTTTTTTTCTTTCTCCACAGCAAGATTGTCAAATCAAAATATTATATAGGGTTTTGCTTTGTCGTGTACTAACCTTAAGTATAAAGCAGACTGAACATATAAGGAAAAAACAGGGAAAACTGCGAATGTCTCAATAATGCAAAAATTAAGCATTATTGAAATTGGTAGAAGTACTGCAATATCAAAAATCTCAGTCTTCATCGGTTTCTTAGTGTTTGCAGGCCTAGTTGCTTCATTGTTGAAGGTCTTTGCATCAAAGAAGAAGAGGAAGCTGAGCAGTAGCTGGTTATTGAGAGCAACTTCAGCAGCAAGCAATTAAAACATTATTTTTTTGTTTTTATGTAATACTTGATTTGCTTGTAACTAGTGTTTCTTGTTAGTTTAGTTCAAGCAACCACTTGAGTTTGCATTATGTAATGAATTATGTGAAAGCTAATGGTTGTCAAGTTAGAAAACCAGTTAGTGGGGTTACTTGGACAGCTTTTTTGTACTTGAAATAGATTTTTTTTAACTTAAGTCGTGATACAAGCATGGTAAGCATGCCTTCTTTTGAAACTTACAATTACGGTGAAATAGTTTAAAAATTACAACAAAAAAAAAGTCCTTTTGTGTTGGTTTTTTTCTTTGTCACAATTGATTTAAGGGATTAACAGCGATATTAGAGTTTCTTTAAGAGATTTGTGTGACTTGTATGTAGTTTTTGAGTGGAGAGAAAAATGAGTTAGTTTTACCAAAAGACTTTAAACACTTACGAGAATAAAATGGCTTTAAGGAACTCTTTTGTAACCTCTACACTTTTAGTGTTTATTATTATTATTTTTTTTAAATTTGAAGAAAATTATCTTCTTTGTGCCATTAAAATTAAAATATAATTGAGATTCTTTAATTTTTAGAAGATAGTAAGGATGGAGATTAGGTTATATCTCCTTTAAATAATCTAATTATGAATTAAATGAAGTATCATTATAAAAATATAATTAAAGTTTAAAAAATTTTTAGTTTCATATATTTTATTATGATAGATAATGTTCTTACCAAATTTATGAAATACGAAGGCGTCAAAAAAGTTTGTAATAAGTTCAAGAAAAAGTTTCTTAGTAATGATACAATCAAAAGCATTTAAGTCTTATCAAGTTTTGAAATATGAGTTTTAACATTTATTTCTTTGAAGATTTAAAAAACTTAAGCAAGTTAATATTAGTAAAACTTTTTAATACTTTGCAAGTTGTAAAATTAAAAAAATTAATTAAGCAAAATAACCTTAATAAGATTTGTCGTGGTTGTTAAAAGCAAAAAGAAGGGACAAACAAGCTTAAGGAGGCCATGAGATGATAAGAAAAACAAGGAAAAGAAAGAAGTTGAAATTAATAGTTTTAAAGAAAGAAAAAAAAGAAAGTTTGTTTTCTCTTTACAAGCATTGTAAGAAAATAACACATATAAAGAAGCATTCCTAATTTAGACCAGATGTTTAGTATAGAATTTGCAAAAAGCATGGTTATATGGCCAAAATGTGCAAAAACAAAGGAACACAACATTAAGGATAACAATAAGATCAAACAATTAAAAATCATAATAAAAGTAGCAATTATTTATGACTACTTACAATTTTATTAAAAACAATTCAAAAACTTAATTAATTGATAGTGGTTACGCTTATCATATAATTAATGACATTTTAAAGAGTTTAAAGACAATAATGACTTTATAAAAGTTGAAAAGGGAGGCAAAATTGTTGTTGAGACAACATTAAGTACAAAATCTATCTTAAAAGTGCTTTATATATCTAAAATAGAGCAAAATTTACTTAATGTTTAGCAACTATTAGAGAAGAGGGATACATTACTCTTCGTATGTGTAAAATCGCAAACCTTTATAAGTGTGATTTAATAACTATTAAAATAAAAATCAAAAATTTTGTAGTTGATTGGAATCACATACAAACTCTTGCACTTATATATGCTTTCAATGGGTTGTCTTTATGGCAAAAGAGACTACGATAGTTCAATTATACATATATGGGTCATTTACATTAAAAAGACGTAGATGTACCTGTTATATCAAATTCCCATGCAGTACATGAAGTGTATTAGTTTGGCAAGCAAAACAAACTATTATTCTCTATAAACTAGGCTTGGAGAGCAAGTCACAAGTTACAATTTATTCATACAGATTTATGTAGACCAATGAGTACATCATCTTTAAATGGTAATAGATATTTTGTTATATTCATTAATAACTGCAAAAGGATATGTTAGGTTTCTTTCGTAAACTTAAATCAGAGGTAGATAAGATTTCCTTTAAGTTTAAGCTATGGATTGAAAATCAATTTGGTAGTAGGCTCAAGATAATTAGATCATATAATGACACTGAATATACATCAAATAGGTTTAACAAATTTTATCAAGATGCTAACAGACATGATCATCTCACGATTAGTTGTACCTTCAAGAAAATAAGGTGAGTGAGAGAAAAAACAAGTTTGTAATACATCATCATCTCATAATTAGTTAATTAATTAGGATATATGCATGCATCTTATTTACTCTTTGTTGTGAAACATACAGGTTAGTTTCATTCATCTTAAATTTGTCAAAAGCGTAAATCATAAACATGACTTTGTTCTATTATTTTATTTTCATGTATCCAACCTTTAAAATATTATAATTTATTACCCCGTTGTTTATGGAAGTTAAGATAAATTAAATTCTAGTAGCAAATTTGTGATCATCAAGTGTTGAACATGTCATCTTACATAAGGGTTACGTAAATAGTAATTAACTTAGGAATGAATTTGTTTGTTATAATCTTATAATTGTCTATTTCCTTTTAGTTTTACATATGACTTTTCCTGGATATTATATTCATTTGTTTTCAATTAATAAGTCAACAAAAGGTTTAAAGGTAAAGGGATATAAGCTGCGAGAGTTTAGAAAAAAATTGAGAAGAAGAAAAAATGAAATTAGATAGCTCCTTAATGTCTCGACAAAATCTTAAACAAGTAAATCTAAAGTAATAATTAATTATGTATGCTAACTATGCAAAAATAATTTTAATTATCATAAACATGAATAAAATATTTTATATGGATGATGATATCATTAGCCTATTATTCTTTTGATTTTAGAATTGTTGATATACAAAATTTTTATACATGACATAAGTTCAAAGAAAAAACAAACAGTTTTATATATATTATACATATAAAATTTCATATGTATATCATATTTTGGTTTTATCAATATTATTAGAAAAAATATCATATTTATTTAAGAGTAACTACATCATTTTAAATTCTTATGATATTAATAATTCATATAAAAATTACATAAAGATATAGTTATTAGATTATAAATAATAGTATATAAAAATTGTAATTAATTATTTAAAATAAATTAGCTAACCTTATAAAGAAGTTTTTTTTTCCCCTTAAAAAGATTGTCAAATCAAAATATTATATATGGTTTACCTTTGTCATATATTGACTTTGGGTGTAAAACAAACTAAATATAGAAGTAAAATATGGACACTTATGTATGTCTCAACAATATAAAAAATAAACATTATTACAATGTCAAAAGTACCATAATATTAAAAATCTTAGTTTTCATTGGTTTCTACGTGGTTATAGGCCTAGCTTCTTTACTGTTTAAGATACTTACATTGAAAAAGAAGAGGAAGTTAAGTTATAGCTAGTTATTGATAGCAACTTTAGCAACAAACAAGTAGAATTTTTTGTTTTGTTTTTAAATGATGCTTAGTTTGCTTATAAATAATGTTTCTTGTTAGTTTAGTTTAAGCAACCAATTAAGTTCTTATTTTGTAATGAATTATGTGAAATTTAGTAATTGTCGAGTTAGAAAACTAATTAATAAGGATAATTAAACAACTTTTTTTATACTAGAAATAGTTTTCTTTACTTAGTAACAATACAAGCATGGTAAGCATGCTCTTTTTTTTTTTTTTTTTGACATCCTTATACTTGAAGCATGTACAATGAACCATTTATAATGGAATTTACAATTACAATGAAAATAATTGAAAAATTACACCAAAAAAACTCTTTTTTATGTGTTTTTTTTTTTTATCTTGTGCACTTTTTGTGTTTTGCTTCTCTTCTTCTTTTTAGATTTTTTTAGCAATTTGATAAGATAACACTCAAACTATACATACAAAATATATGTTACTTGAACTACAATCTAACTTACTTTTCATGTACATTTGGTACACTTAGGAATTGGTAACTTCCTTTTTGAATTTAAAAAAGAATTTTAAACATCAATGGTCACCTTTGTTCATCAAACAAGTCATAAGAGTGTCTTATATTATGACTATTCGTATAGAAATTATACATATAACATGTATAAAATAAGAGATCTATAATCCTTTAAGTGTTAAAATTATCTTTATGGTGGCCTATATGATTAAAGATAAATATTAAATATTTATTTTTAAGGTGATAATTAATGAGATAATTGCCCATCTATTTTATATCTATTAAAATTAGTTAATTTGAGTTTAAACAATTGTGACTACTTACCTTGATAAGAGAAAATTGGATAAAGGTCAATAATTGATATATCCCTAGCTGAGTTTATCAAAGATAAGTTCGCAAACTATCAATATATGCTTCTTAAAAGTATAATGTTATAAGATAGAAGGTTTAGTTAGTATTATAAAAGTTCTTTGCCTTACTAATTGTAAATCAAATAATTATTAATCAGTATGATTAAAAGTATGTCTTCCACTCAATTTAATTATGACTCATCAATAGTTATATTTTTATATTTGATATCAAATTCTAATCTTCAATTATATTAATTACATTTAAAGATATATTTATGCATTTTATTTATTATTTGTCATAAAACAAATAAGTTAGTTTTATTCAACCTAAATTTGTTAGAATCATAAATCATAAACATGTCATGCTTCTATTGTTTTATTTTTATGTACCTAACCTTTAAAAGATTATTGTTTATCCTTCTATTGGTTACAAAAAGTTAAGATAAATTGAATTTTAATAGTAAATTTATGATCATCAAATGTTGACTATATTGTCATATGTAAGGGTTAGGTACATAATAATTAACATGGTAACAAATTTATTTATTGAGATTTCATAATTCTTTAACTCTATTTAGTTATGTGTATAACTTTTCTAGACTTTATATTCATTTGTTTTTAAGGGATATATGTTATGAGAATTTAAAAACAAACAAAAAAAAAAAAGCTGGTACAATAAACAAATTGAAATTAGATAACTCCTTAATGTCTTAGTAAAACCTTGAATAAATGAATTCAATGTAATAATTAGTTATGTATGCCATTTAGGTAAAAGCAATTTTAATTGCTGTAAAATGTATAAAATATTTTATATAGATGATAATATAATTATCTTATTATTCTTTCTATTTAAAAATTATTGATATTCAAAATATTAATGCATGATATGATTGAAAAAAAAAAAAGATTATATGTTTATCATATGCACACAAAAGTTCATGCATATATCATATTTTGGTTTCATAAACATCATTACAAGGAATATGGGTAAAGTTTCTTATGCCAGTAGCATAAAAATTCATAGAGAGATATTCCAATAGATGTTAGGATTAACTTAAAAAACCTACATTAAAAAGGTTTTAGAGATATTTAAGATGGAAAGTTGTTCCTTCACTGTAGCACTTATAGTAAAAAATGGCAAATTCAATCTTACGCAATATTCTTAAAATGATTTAAAATTAGATGAAATAAAGTGTATACCATATGCATCAATAATTAATAGTCTTATGTATACATATGTCCACATTAGACCTAACATTACATTTATAATCGAAATGGTAGAGAAATATATAAGTAATCCTAATCAAAAATATTCTGCTAAAAATGTTATGAGATGTCTATAAAAAACTAAAAACTATAAATTTACATATAAACACATCAACCATTTAGAGGTGGTTAGATATTTAAACGTTGATTTCCCTAGTCGTGTAAACAACAAAAAATCTACTATTAGATACATTTTTATACTTATTGAAAATGTTATATTCTAAATAGGTATCAAGTAAACTATTATTTCTTTTTCTACTATGAAAGTGCAATTCATTGTGTGTCATAAGATTACAACACAAACTTTATGATCAAGGAATTTTATCATAAGATTACAAATTATAGATTTTATTTCTAAACTACTAAAGATATATTGTAATAATTTAGTTATAATGTTATGTTCAAAGAACAATAAAAGTGAAAGTTGCAATAAGTATATCAATATAATATATTTAATTGTCAAAATTTATGTTAAAAAGCAAACAATTATAATAGAATATATTAATACTCAACTTATGGTTAATGATCTTATAATTAAATGATTGCTAGTTAAGTTATATAAGAATAATGTTAAGCATATGAAACTTATTAACTTTATTTAGGTTTTATTTTCAATTATATTCTCTAATATTTTGGCATTTTAGAGACCTCTTGGTTATTTGCAAATAAAGTTTTATTTTATGCACATAAACATTATTTGTATAAAGCTAATTTAAAACCTAAATGGATTGGTACCTAAAGTTTTTCCATGTAATAAAGTCATGCTTTAATAAAGTACTTGATTAAAAATTCATTAGCATTATGAAACATAAAAGGAAATGTTTTTAAAAGTGTTGATTAACTATTATGATTTATATAAATAGATTTCTAATTAAGCAAAAATACACTTTCAAGCTAACTTGTATAAATAGTATAAATAATGTTCATAAATAAAAGTACCACTTATTTGGAATTAGGAGAATGTTAAAATTATTTTTAAGGTGCTTAACATGATTAATGATAAATATTAAATATTTATTTTTTAGGTTGATAATCAAAGAAATGATTATTTACTTATTTAAAATTAACTAATTTAAATTTAAACTAATTATAATCATTTACCTTTAAACGAGAAAGTGTAATAAAGATTAACAACTAACAAAGTTCCTAGTCTAACTTATAAAAGAAAAACATATAAACTATCAACACACATTATAAGTTAGAAAGTTTAATCATTATCCCAAAAATTCTATATCTATGATTATACGTTAAATAATTATTGATCAACTACATGATAAACTTTTCCTTCATTTTATTTATTTATTTTTCACTCTTGTTATATTATCATTGGTTATTATTTTATTATTAATTTTTAATTCTTAAACTCTCAATTATAAATAAATAATAATTAATTATTAAAAAGTTTTAATTAACTTAATAAAACTAAACCACTATTATTTAATGACTCCATCTACAAACGTTATGGTAAAGGAGATAAAGATTTATATGTAATGATTAAGATACAATTAAAAAAATAATTAATCAATATTATATTAAATTATATATTATAATTACAAATATTATAAAAAATGAATAATTGTGCAATAATTTAGTTAAAATTCTTTATATTTAGAATATTTTTTCATTTTATTTTCAGTAGAATTTAAGTTTTTAAAATTTTATATTACCTTTTTTATTCTTAAGTTTTAAAATTTTAAGTTACTTTTTTATTTCTAATTATAACTCTTAATTACATAAAAATAATTTATATTTTTTATCTATTTTTTATTATTAATTAATAATTAAGAACTTATTGGTTAAGTTTTTTTTTTTTTACTCACGACAATGACATCAAAAGTGAATTTCAAAATTTCAATCTAATAATATATATGCGAGAGAAATAATTAGTATGCTAAGTTCATTTTGTTGCGTTTTTCATACAAATTCAAATTTCTTGTAAACAATAGCATTTGATCATAGATGCCTAACTCAAGAAAGATCAGTAATTTTAAAGGATTCTAGAGCCATCGAGCAAGCTTGTACATGAGCCATCTTGTGGAGCCCGTAACAAAACGGTGGACCCCAAGAAACTAGCTTATTTCGTGAGGGTAAGGAACTCGTTGGGTGTGAGAACCCAGACTTTGCCAGTGTCTCGGCACTCCCCCCTCTCTCCATGTAGTTGAGACCGCTTCTACAGCGACTAAAAACTTACCAGGCGTGTTGGGGACCATGAGGCTGGGATTATTGTAGGGTCTTCGTAATCTGATATTGGGCTTTTGTCCAATATGCCCAATTTGAAGCCATATAAACAAAGGGTTTATCTTTTAACCATTTGATGGGCTCATGTCCATTGCCCAACTTTTCCGCAGCTGGGAAGAACCGAATGGAAACCACAGGCATATTCTTTCCCCGGCAAGCTGTCAGATGGCAGCTTCGTTATAATGAGATAAGCAGACTGACTCTTTTTCCACCACAGATTGCTCTACGATCGAAAGGGCCGTGTGTAACAGGCCAGTTCATGCGAATCACTGAGCAGCAGCTTATCGTTCGCTCTTTTCTAGTCTGGCAATCGTCCCTGCGATGCAGCATACAATTCTGCTTCCATGAACTCTGCGACACTTAAACCCACGTTTATCTCTTTCGATTTCAACTCCTTAAACCCCATAACCAAGCCTCTCTGTCCCATACATATCTCATTCTATAGATTCAACTGTTTTAAGAAGTTGGGAAGTTTTCCTATCTATTCTTGTTACAAACGACCACCACGTCCTTCAAATACACATAACCAAACTTGTAAGAAGTACGGTTTCTCCTTAAACCCCTTCTTGGGTTTTGTCCCAGTTTTGCAAGGAATCAAGGGATTGGCTTCCTCTCAAACCAAGAGATGGGGTTATCGGTTACAATCCTACGGTAGCGAGTCAGAAAAAGAGATAAGGCAATACAGTGGAAAATATTTGCAAAACGGGTCGATTGGGTTGGCTTTGCTAAGCGTAACGTCCAACGCCAAGGTTAGGATCAGTCCTTTCGTATCGACGTTGGCTGCAAACCCAACTTTTATATCGGGTTTTTTTGCCTGGTTTATTGCGCAATCTATAAAGATAGTTTTGAATTTCTTTGTGGAGAGGAAATGGGACTTGAGAATATTGTTTGCCTCTGGAGGGATGCCTTCTTCGCACTCAGCTTTGTGCACGGCTTTGACAACATCAGTGGCGCTTTGTCATGGTGTGGCTGACTCGTTATTTCCTGTTTGCTTGGGGTTTAGTCTTATTGTCATGTATGACGCAATCGGAGTCAGGCGTCATGCTGGAATGCATGCCGAGGTGAGAACTCAATTCCCCGCCCCCCAAAAAAAACTTCCTTTGTGTGTCCCAACATCCAGTTCTGCTGAAAAAAGAATGCGTTTTGTAGATAAAATTTGGTATTTTGATGTACAACTGATGCATAAGTTATAAGTTCTCTGTTCCCCCCCCCTTTTTGTTTGTTCTGTTCTTGCGATAGTCACTTTACAGCTCTCTTATGCTCTTGCGTCCGTGGAGATTGTTGCTTTTGTTGTTGATTCTGTGGTAAATTGTCTAAATTCACAATAATTTTGGGGAATTCTGTTTTCTAGGTAGCTTTGTATCCATTGTGCAATCAAGATAACATTACAGGTTCATGTGAGAATCGAGCTTCTTGTTTATTACTCGGGCTGAGGATAGGATGATGGTGTCAGTAGGTGGTGATGAAAGGAATGCAAAGTTACATGTGATTTCTTTCACCTCCTGCCAGGCACGCTTGATAGGTTTATCGTATGCTATCGGAGAGCAATTTGAGAAACATATTATCATATTGTCACTGTATTTTCCTCTTTAATTCTTGATTGCATTAGAATATTTGGTTTTCTAATCTAGTGTATATTTGATTTTAATTTTGGAGGGAGGCATTGACATTGGAGGGAAGCCCATGATTTTTCCACTTTCTTAACATTCAATCACAGGACAACTTACTTGGCTGTGTTGGCAAATGACACTTTACCTCTAGGATGATTTTACTTTTGTTTGCAAGTTATCTTGCATGTTTTAGAAGTTTAAGAATTTATCTTGTAAAATGCAAAAGGTTGTTTACCAACACAAGCAATCTACGTGCATTAAGCAAGCATGGTTTACATAATCATTTGTAATGTTTTTCTTCTCCTAGATGAGTGAAAAATCAAGAAAGTTCTACTCTCCATTTCAAAATTATGCCTCTCGACACATTTTGATACAAGAAATGGTATTTCACTTCTTTTCTTTTTCCTTCAATTGGTATCATACAATTTCAATCATGTCTCTTGACTTCTTTGTATATCACAAATGGTTCCTTTTTCTCTTTCTATCCTTTTTGTTTTTTTCGGTTCCTTCAGGCCATGATCTGTTTTTAGACTTATGATCTGATCACAAAAAACAGAGATATATATTGGAGCATTAGATAAAGATTAGGAAGGCTGGCAGTATGGCAATGTTGGGAGGAGGAATCATTCTTTGCATTATAGTCCTTTGCGGGATACTCGAGGAATTTGGATACACCAGCGAACTAATTTTCTGTATGTTTGAGGTGGATTTCAATGGATACCTACCTTGAGTTGGTAGGAATCATATTATCCCAACTAACAAATAATTTAGTTAAAAGCTAATGTCATCCTAAAACAAGTTGATCCGGCTAAATCAACTTGTCATGAACATGTGCTGGCTTCCTCGGAGTATAAAGTTATCATGCTGTTAGGTAGAAAATTTTATCAGTTAAGCATGAAGCCTAGTTTGTGATGACCATCACATCTGCTTGCATGTTCCAGTTGGTGTTTAAGGGTTCTTGTTTGCATCAAGTATTTGTCAAATCAATGAGATCAATTGTTAAGTTTTTCATTATGCAGCTTATGGACATTGGGATATAACAATTACGTTCCTGTCTTGCTGTTAGATTCTTAATATGATCCTTGAGGACCTGTTTCAAGGGCATCCCATCAGTCAAAGAAAGCTCAAGGAACTTCTCGGGCATACTCCATCACAAGTGCTTGCTGGGGCTGTGCTCGGTATCTTGGTGGCCTGTTTTTGTTGTCAAGGTTGCTTAGTTGTAACCTGATTCTGCATCCGTAGGCAATTTCGGTTCAGATTCGTGTCATGGATGTTCCCACTTTCCAGTGGCTCATTCTGCATGGCCAGCCGAGTTACTGTATTCTGTTGTTCCCCCGGGACTTAACTGAAGGATGTTGTAGCGTTGGAATATAGAAAATGGAAACCCTTTGTCTCCTTTTGTCTAATGCGGATAGGCAAACAATATTAGATAGGTTCTCAATGCCCAGTTTCATTAATTTGGGCTTTGAAATGGTTAATATTTCCGCTGTGCCTTTGTGAGGTACAGCTTTTGAAAATGTGAAAAGCTTATTTCTTTTATGTTACAAATGCGTGTTTAATGATGGAACAGTCTTCTGCATTGAACACCAAAGGGAATTGGCTGATGACAACTGAAAAGGATGTTTATTTATCTTCTTGGAAAGTTTCTAAGTGACCATGCTTGAGCCATCGGATATACTTAGTACTAATATTATGAATTTGTGTGTGATTTAAAATTGAGAAATTATTAAAATAACACATTCCATTAATTATATTTATTCGATTGGCTTCAAATATGTATCTGTTTAGTGCTTAAAGTACTATGGGTCGATATGTTTATTTGAGTTATCATTTTCTTTCTTTTTTGTGTTTTTCTAACCAAAGTCAAGAGATACATTCTAATATTATTTCCTATGAAAAACAAAACCTAATTCGCTCGACGTGGGTGACTGATGAATGATCGGAACGACGTGGTTTTTGGATGAGGTTATTTGAGTCTGACCCATCTTTTGTCGGCCGAGTTCCTTTGGGTCCGGAGGGTGCAGACATAAGTGCGGTGATAGTGTAAGTCAAATAATGTCGCAAGTAATATTTAAGCATATTTTTTATCAAATATTTATTTATTTAATTAAATTAGGAGTGATTTAACAAAAATATTAAATAGTTAATTTTTATTAATTAGTGAAGCAACATAACTCTTAAATAAAATTTCTTACAGGTCAAGAGACGTAATTCTTGATAAATCTTGACGAGGGACAACTTTTAAAATTTATAAATAAGAGTATTTTCTCTTTTTTTTTCTATCATTTACATTAAAAACCTTACAGGATATAAATTATGGTTAAAAACAAATATTACATCTTTTTTTTTTTTTCATCACTAAGAAAAAGGTTAAAGAAGAAAATTCATACTTCAACAATTTTACTAATTGTGTGTGAAAGCGTAAAGTTATAAAATTCATCATTAAAGTATTCATGCTTAGTTGTTCATGCATATAATTATGTCTTATACCTGATATCAAAACAAAACTTGATTTAAAAAACAATAATAATAAGCCATAAACCATGATTTCTTCATGTGGTATAATTTCATCTTCCATGATTTCTTCTCATGTTTAGATGGTTTTTTATGATGATCTAAATAATAATAATAATAATAATAATAATAAGGCATAAGGAAAAAGGCTTGCCGTTGATTGTAAGAAGGACGCTTAAGAATTTGTAGTTTGCCATTAAAAGAAAAGGGACAAAAGAAATTGTTAATTCCGGGTGGCAACGAATTATTGTTATCAATAAAAATAAATAAATAAATAAAAAGGGGGGTGTGTGCTTGTCTTTGTTTAGCAATTAACGAAAGTGGCCCTTAAGAAATTATAAATTTCTCTACCGAAGGAGGGACAACTGATTATTTAGGGACATAAAAATTAAGGTCAAAAGTTGCTGTCTTTGGGAATCCGAGGAAGTAATGACCACAATTCCTTATTCGTGTAAGGAACACTCCCACGAGGCTCTCTGCGTATGAAGTCTCATGCTTGTAGATTCTTGCGTAGCTTCTAAGTGATTATGTGAACCCATTAAGAAAAATGAGTAGTATCATGAAATGAAATAATGTAAAATTATCTATAATTTTTTTATTTATTATAAAAGTTAAATTTATGATATAATTTCAAATTTTAATTTATATATTATAATTATAAATTTTTTCTTCAAATAACAAAAATATTGATATTATTATTAAGTCACTGTAAATTGTTTTTTTTTCTTTAAAAACAATAGATATTCTAAAAAGTACCGAGTGTATGCAAAAAAAAAAAATATCGGTCGTTTAAGAAAAAATTTAGAAACAAGAATTTCAATTGAACATATCAAAACCATCCTTCAACAAAGAAATTATTGTCCAAACATTTAATGAACATGTTAAAAGAATAGATATTATTGGACGTCACATTATATTATAATTTTATTAAATTTATACATTTGACACTCTAAATTTATTTATATATGTTTGTGATATGTTTTTTTTTATTAATATGCATAATTGATAATGTTGAGAGAAATAATTTTATAATAAATACACTAAAATTAGATCATTTTTGTTATTTTTATTCAAAATTATGTTAAATTGAAAGATAGTATTATAGTACATGAAATAGATTATGTGCATTCTATCGCATAACTTGTGTTAATAGTTTAAATTAATAATTATAAAATGTGATGACTAATGTAAGAGAAGTTTAGGTATAATATTTTGTGCACATTTTTTTTCTTCTTATTAAATCATAAAAAATAGTACCATATGTGTTAAACGAGAGAGCATAAGTCAAATAATATCTCACATGATACTTAAGAATATTTTTATTAAATATTATTTTATTTAATAAAATTATAAGTGATTAGATAAAAATATCAAATATTTAAATTTTATTAGTTAGTGAATAAATATAATTCTATAACTCTCGACAAATCTTGATAAGAGATAATTTTTAAAGTTTATGAATAAAAATCCGGTCCTTAGTCTACCCCTTACAATAAAAACCTTTGATAATATATGTTTTTTCAACTCATTTTATTTAAGCAACCGAAATGAACAAAACACACGGAAACTCAAAGAATAACAGAAGGCGAATGGCACTAAAATAGATAATAAGCGTATTTTTTAGATCAATTGTTGTGGAAATTGACAAACTATTCTTTCTCCTTTGATAAAAATTGATTAGTTATACATACATACATACATATATATATATAATTGTGCATCCGTACATATATGTTGTAAACATAATTATATTATCGATCATTAACTAATCCTAATTACATATTTAATAAAAATTTTGAATTCATTATCGTAATAAAATTTCTAGAACACTTGATTGAATATAATGGACAATTATTAAGTGTGTATAAAAAAGTGTATTTCTAAAATTTTTCCTTCAAAGTATGAACAGTTGACTTAGTGCTTGGAATGTTGAGCTTCGATATACAATCCGGTTCGTTTGTTCTTGTACAGAATTTCTAAGATTTTTTTTTCTTCTTTTTTTTTTTTTTTGGGGTTTTCTGGTCATCTAGATTTTAATTAGATGGTCATTAACAGTTAAAAAAAGAAAAAATGCATGATATTTTGTAATTTGTATGGTGCAAAGCCCCCCACCACCCCTTGAAAAATCGAAGTCAATTGTTGAGAAGTTAAAAAGAGAGGGAGTAAAGAAAATAAAAATGTCGTCTGCTGGCGTTGCTATTGGCCACAGACAAAATGAACCGGTGCTTTACACTAACTTCCTTGGTGCTGCCCAACCCGAGCTATGCTCCGACGAGTCCATTTCGGTGCATCTCTCAGTTGGGCAGTCTATGATGCCAATGCGCGTCTTGGAGTCGGATCCCTTTGAATCTGTTAAGCTACGGATCCTGTCTTGTAAAGGCCTTGTTGTGAGGAGTCAGAAACTGGTGTGTGGAGGCCGGGAGCTGTCGGGGAGCAATTCCCTCGTCCTGGACTATGGCATTGCAGATGGGAATGTTCTGCATTTGGTTCTTAGGCTTTCTGATCTTCGGGTTATAAGAGTTAAGACTGCGAACGGGAAGGAATTTACATTTTTCGTGGAGCGAGGGAGAGATGAAGTTGTCTGCAATGGGAAGCCACCTGAGGATCAGAAGCTTATTGGTGATATTCGCAAATAACATAGCGATTCAGTTATACATGTGCTGGTGAGGAAGTCTGCGAAAGTTCAGGCTATGCCTGTGGAGAAAAATTTCGAATTGTCTATCATAACGCCACCACCAAATGATGGAGAGAGAGCTAAAACAATATGATGTTGGTGAAAAGAATGACAGGAGAAGCTATGAAGTTGCTAGAAAGATTGTGCCAAGAAAGCCTCCTGACAAGGATTTCTTGTTGGAGCCAATTATTGTTAACCCCAAAATAGATTCACCCTCGCTGAACTAGGAAGTGGGAATGATCCAATCAGGTCTATGGAGGGTACAGGAGGGGGGCTTATTTCATGCTCGGTTCATCTGGACAGAAGTTTGTTTCCATTTTTAAGCCAATTGAAGAGGAAACATTGGGCTGTGAACAATCCTCAAGGGCTACCACTATCTCCTGATGGCGAAGGGTTGAGGAAGGGTACAAGAGTTGGAGAAGGAGCTTTCAGGGAAGTTGCAGCTTCCATTTCGGATCATCCAAGGAATGGACGCCGACCATTGTTTGGCAACGAGAATGGCTTTGCTGGGGTCCCGTCTACTGCTATGATAAAGTGCTTGCATAAACTTTTCAACCATCCAGAGGATGTAACAACCAAGATTGGGTCCTTGCAGATGTTTATGGAGAATGATGGAAGTTGTGAGGATATGATTCCTGGAATCTTCCCAGTGAAGAAAGTCCATGAAATTGCGGTGTTGGACATAAGAATGGCAAATGCGGATAAGCATGCTGGGAATATTTTGTTGAGCAAAGGTGCTGAAAGTGGCCAGATTGTGCTGATTCCATTTTATCATGGATACTGCTTACCTGAAAGAGCGAGTATAGCTTTGTCATATGGAAACTATTTCACTAACTCCATGCATTTCATGTGTTCGTACTGTTTTGAGTCTTCCATTTCGATGTTAATCATCTTTCTGTTCGATAAAAGCATGCATTTCAATTTGCAGCGGGTTGTAGTTAAGTATTCTAATATTAGTTGTTACTGAAAAAGACCGAGTCTTAGTGCGATGATAAAATTACTCCATGACAAGGTGACAAGGTTGCACCTCATGCAATGGGATGCCTTTTAATTTTAGTTGTCGCTGAAGTAATCAAAATGAATAATCAACACATTCTTGCAGTTTGAAGATTGCACATTTGATTGGCTCTACTGGCCACAAGCTCGTCAACCTTTTGACTCGGAGACTGTTGACTATATAAAATCACTGGATGCCGAAGTTGATATTGCTCTTCTTAAAGTTTTACGGGTGGGAGATGCCAGTAGAATGTGCTCGGACACTTCGTATCTCCACCATGCTTCTGAAGAAAGGAGTGGAGACGGGCCTCACCCCATTTGCCATTGGAACCAAAATGTGCAGAGAAACCTTAAAAAAGGAATCCTTGATTGAGGTGATTGTCCAAGAAGCGAAGGATTCAGTGAATCTATCCTCAATGAGATCGCTGCATCTCTGCGTTGAAAGTGTTGAATCTATCGTCAACATTGATCCACATTAGTGCATACGTGTTATTGTACATTTGCATGTATGGCAGTTGCCAGGGCTTCTGAAGATGACCAACAGTATTTGCTTGCATCCAAATTCACATTCTTTAAAGAAAATTGTCGCTATTCTTTCTGATTGAACTGAAGGTTCGATACCTTTCGTCATGAATCTATCATTGGCAATGAAAACAAAACATCCCACTCTCTCTCTCTCTGCTGCCTCTGCATGCCTTTTGCATATGCATAGCTGTGTTTTTTTCTGTAGCAGTTTAAATTTTACTCTGTTCATGATATCTCGGATTTATGGACTTAATGTATGCTCTCTACACCACTCTAAAAGCAAGGATTAGGGGAGAGAGAAGCATGTTTCGTTTCCCTTTGGTTTGGTAAGGTTTCTGAGAAGATACGTTCGTCATCTTAACAAATTTAAGCTTGGAGATTTCGAGCACTGATAATTTCTCGAGACACTCTACAAGTCCTGCAGACGCGTAGAGAATTCAAAGTGAGATTACTAAGCTGAGGCAAGGTACACGCCAATCTTTATGAATCACGGTCCACAGTCTCCAATCCAAGGCCCCAGTGTTTCACGGTCACCCATGGTTTGTAACCTGCTCTATTTCAACCCATTACACTAGTTTTGTTCTATAGCATATTTTGGGTCCTCTGCAGAGGCTAGCTTGCAGGGTTCCCACATCAATTTTGTCGCAGTCAGGTTAGGCCGCAGCCAACAATGAGCCATTTTACTGAAGAATATGAATATCGACTTAGGTAGAAATACACGGCATTTATTACATAGAAAGTAAAGAATATTTAGCGCAGTGTATTACATAGAAAGTGCTCGATATTGAAAATAAGAGCACGGTTCAATACAGAAAATGCTCTCGCTATCATTGTAATACACAGAATTCAGCTCATCAACTGCCCCTTCAGGACCACACAACTTACTGCATGGCACACTGTTCGATTTCATGAGGACTTAAACATGCATGTGAAGGTAAATTGCTTAAAAAGTGTTCCTTTGGTGCAATTCAAAGCCAAACTTTAGAGCAGAACTCGTCCAGAACCATCAAGAACCCTCCTTCAGAGTCACTTACCGGTAGAAATAGGCAGCAAAGAAATTGCCTCCAGCCAAGTATTAAAGCCTCCATTTGAGCCAAATCCGGCAGCTTATTCATAGAGCTTAATGTTAAATTTGCCGCAGCAATGAGGAGATGTAGATGCTGAGTTTGGAGGTCAAAGTACTTGGATGGAATTCCAATGATCCAGTTGGAAAATTGTGCATCATCCAGCCTAATAAGAGATATCCTAGCGCCTCTGGCTAGAATGCCATTGATACGTTCAATGCTTTCCTTGGCCTTGCCTAAAGGGTGAAAATCCAAGGACCATCAGCTCAGGACTGTGAGATGGGTAAGATAAGATATTTTGTCTCGAAAACATGGCTCATCCCATGCCAATCAATATGGATTTTTGTGGACCAAGATAGAGAAAGCAGATGCAAATTATTGTACTCTTGCATGATTGTACAGACAGCATATTCTTCATTTCTTGCTAGGCCTTTTCAACATCTGCTTTGGCCTTTTCCTGGAAAAAGGTAAAGATAAAAAATATGGAAAGATAAACATGAGGTGTTTATTTTGCAAATAATTATATTTCCGTCTCCACTCAAAAATGCCTGTCCTCATTTTTCTCTTGGCCGGATTGAATCTGCCGATACACCAGGATTAAAGTGAAGTACCTTTCGCTGCTGCTGGTTTGGTTGCTGACACCAAAAACGCCCTTCATCAGTGAATTTATGTCAACAGAGTGTTCTTGCATGCATTTATCATGATACATCTTGCTCCCGATCTCAGTAATCTGTTCCTCCACCTCTTCCAGGGTTTGATCTACATTCAGCTGTAGCTCACCTTTTCTGATGACAGTGACACCAAACCCATTTGCTTTAGCTTCCCAAAAGGCATCCTAGTCAAGATCAACACCGATGAGCAAAAAAAATCTCCCATTTCAAAAGAATGAAAGAATTAAGAACAAAAGCATAATCCTCATAGCTGGTACTAAAACAGAATCAGAGAGTGAGGTGAACTAGCAGCAAACTGGATGAACTCTCAACAAACAAAATGATTCCAAAGAGTAAAATGTCTTGACTAAGAGGATTGTATTTATACTATTAAAGGGTACTGCAAATTGTAAAAGCCATAACAGGTTGGCTTATCAAAAGGGCATCCCAATCAGTGTGTTGCATTTATTAGATGGACAATTATATATATACCAATTGCATTGCATCGGATCACCAAAGAGGACTTCCAATCTGTATGTCTATTTATTAGATTGCAAGGCAGATGGCCTTCTTCTGACACCTCAAATTAGATGAAGTGTAAAAGCTTTTGCTGGAAACTGCAGCTGATGAAGCTTGCTTGCAGTTAGAATAGTGATCCGAGATGGCCAGGTTATTTTCTGAATACAGCTGATCATACAATCTGGCTATCTATTTTATGAGTTTAACAATTAAACTTGATAATCTGCCCACAAACTCAAAATTATGACAAAGAATCACATCAGGCCATTACCTTAGGCGGTTGTGGCACAACAAAAGCATAGCCATTTCCCAGCATATTCATGTGAGCCTGAACAATGTAACATAGATTTTTGGAGTCAGCAGAATCCTCAAAGGCAATTACATGACATGGTTTTGGGTCCAGTTCAAGATCTGCAGCCATCTCCAACGAATAAAATCCTGTTTTTTGTTCCCCATTTTCCATGACGTACAGCTCGATGCACTGGAACATAGAAATTGAAGTTGTTATCATGATTTTTCACCTGCAAAAATGTTTATATATATATATATCTACATCTAGAGAGAGAGAGATTGCAATAATTTCAGCAAAGAGTTATACAGAACTAAACAAGAAGTCATGCCATTAGAAATATGTATGTACTACATGAAATTATAGAACAATTCCAACAATGTTCTTCATGTTGAGAACTTTATAAAAAGCTGAAACACAAATAACATTCACCTTAACTTTTATCATTTCTCTGCTCATACATGATGTGGATACTTGCTAATCAAGAATTGATTGTAACCATAGCAATGGAGATAGAGTGCATGTTCACATACCAATACATGTGGAAGATCTAACCACCATAAATAGTCTTCTTCCTTCTCCTCTGCATATTCACGGTACTTGCCCACGACAGCTTGTGGTCCAAACAATTGCATTTCTCTTTTCAGCTTGTTGATTTTCTTTTCCATGAACTTCTTGTTTCTCCTAGGTAAATGGGTCATCAGCTCAGCTGCTTCCTGTATTTCCTCTTCAGTGATCCATCGATCCAAGTCCTTCCCTATGTCTTTCATAATAGATTTAACTTCTGGATCTGTCTCTGCACTATAAGAATCCAAAAATCCACGGGACCATTTCTTCGTGTGTTGCCAATACTCCTTGCCTGATTTTTTGCCAGCTCTAATGGAACCATCACTGCTCTCTATGATTGTCCTGGAGTCCTTGGGGTCCTTGTCACACAAGTTTTTCTTTAATTTGGAGTTTGCAGAAGCCAAAGGATCAACAATATTTTGATTATCTTGGGACTCTCGTGATTTGGTATGAAAGTTTTGTTCATCCTTCTTCACTGGGCAAGATGTGCCAGCATTTCCTCTGGAACCTTCACTTTGTAGCTTTAGGAAGCTGTTGAGGAACTCAGGACGCTTCTCTATTGGTGGCCCTTTCCATCGTGGTATAATTTTTTCTGGTGGGTCATACAAGCTAATCCCATCTACAAGAACAGCAGCAGAATACACTAAAATCAGTGCTATGGTACATTGCTGAAAGCTTTGGATATTTCTACATAGACAAATGGTGGTAGGAATCTATGGCCACTTCAACAATCTAACTGTTGGTTGCTCTGATTTTCAGAGCAAAACAGGCCTGCAGCCACACAACTGCATTTGGCAATTTTCCACACAAGGTTTCACATTTTTTTAAAAAAATCAATGCAAATAATATGGTATAAGAACAAATAACTACCTGCCCCGTAATCAATATTTTCAATATTCGCATGGAGGTATTCATGCATTTGCAACAGTTTTTCATTCTCTTTCTCAACTTTCTTTTCAAGACCCTTGAAGAATTTATGTTTGTCATCCACATCCATCAGATAAAATGGATCCCGTCCTGCCAGCTCATTGTCTCTAACCTGAAAAACAATTTCCCTAAGGCCATCATCTTTCATCCATTCAAGTTCACTATCATCTTCCTCACAACCAAGCTTTGTCAAATCAGTACTTATATGTTGACCTGCCTTTTCTTTTGCAATCTTATAGTTATCTCGGATTCCATCCCCTATCATCTTAACCACGGGCTCAACTTCGTGAAAATTTTTTTCCATCCAGTTTTCCCTCTTTATAGACTGTTGTCTCTCACTGCCAGCAACATCAATTTTGCTATTTAAGAAAGTCAGGGGCTTCTGAAGATCATGCAACCCGAATCCTTCTCCAGGATGTGTGATTTCCCCATTCTTTGTTGGAACAAATTCATTCTTCTTTGAGATATACTCTTCACAATTTTTGGCAGCAGGCAAAATTGTGCTTGACATGAAAGACTTGAAAACCTTCCCATCATCCATGTCCACTTTGGCGCTTGATTTAGAACTAGATATATTTCCACTCAGAAGACCAGACAGATTGGCACTTTCTTGCACTGTATTAACTTGGGGTTCCTGGATATGATGGCTACCTTTCTTGGCAAGAAGCTCCCTAGCTTCTTTCACTGAACGTATGACCCTTGGTTTAGTTTTAAAAGATGCATTCTTTGACATGCAAGATCCATAGTCATGAGTATCAGAGAAATGGATAATATCTTCTTCTCCAGTGACACCTTCTCCCCTAGTTTCTGAAATTTTCACACATGAAGTGTTGTAGGCTTGCATGAACCCATTCTCCACAGTCGATCCCTTGCTTAGGAATCCAGTGTCATCATCTTCCGATCCATGTAAACATGTACCTGCACTAGTTTCATACATATCCCTTTCTTTTCCTGCATTTATGTTATGTTTATGCTCTTTCAGTGTCTTCATCTGGCTAACTGTTTTGCTATCTATGGGATGTTTCTCTTCTCTATCCTCGCTGATCTTGCATTGTTCTCTACTCTCAATCTCCCTAGCCTGCCTAGCCATTGATCTAATTTTCTGAATTTCAGCATCAAATTCAATGGTTTCAGTAGTTTGGGAAAAAGAATGGTCCACCGGTGCCAATTTCTCCTTTGATGCTTTTGCTTTGAATATACTTTTCATTACCTCTTGCTTATCCAGCTTAGGCTTTTCATTTGAAACCATTGGTGATTCCAGAGGTAATTGTACAACTTCCACTTCACCTTTCTCCAAGGCCTCCTTCTCCTTTCTAGACTTTATCTTTCTCCTCATCATCTCCTTCTCCAATTCGGTGTATTGCTCCTCCTGGTCTCCCGAAGTAAATAGCTTCTTTATTGCCCAAACTACAATGAAACCAAAAAACACCAACCTCCCAACTTTTGGGAGCACAGGGATAATCACCTCAGGTTGAAGAACAAAACCGCGAATTGTGCTCACAAAGCTAGAATTCTCCCCCAGAACAACAAACTTGGCCAGAGAACTATTCCTTGGAATCACACTTCCCCCTCTTTCCATCTCTGTAGCCAAAGCCTTCGCCTGTGACAGTTTTGAGTGAAATTCTTTTAAATCCTTGGATTCTCCCTTCTCCACTTTGCTTCTCTTTAAAATCTCATCCTTGTCCACTAAAACCCGATTGACTTTCCCTCCTATGTCAAGAAAAACTGTGAAAATGGGACTAGACCCAATACCCCAATATGCTGCATCTTTCTTATACTGATCAACCCACTTCTCGAGCTTCGTCAAAAGGACAGATTCTCCACATTTCTTTGATTCTGACTCCCATTCTCCTGCACTTTCTGATACAGACAAATCCTCAACGACATCAACCCCATGACTGGAATCACTCTCTTTTACATCTTTTACACCACCACCGTCCAAGCTCTCTTGGGATATATTGGAATTGCTATAATCAAAACTAAGATTCAGATTTTGAAAATCAGACCTTGGATTCTGAGAAATGGGATTGTTCTTACGCACCCGTGCGTATTCGTCAATGAGCTTTTTCCGTAGCGAGTTCCGGCGACTGGTGGGCCGACCCAGATAAGCCGAAACGTGAACATCTCTGGAGGTGGCAGAGAAGGTCAGATGAAACGGAGTTGAGAGGGTCCTGTGGAAATTGAAGAGGGGAATGCGACACCTGTAAGTGTTGCAGGCTTTAATGGAGGATTTGGAAGGCATGAGAGAAGCGCGTATTTGAGTTCTGTTTGGAAGCGGAGGACTGCCGAGAAGCTCCATTAGCAAATGTATTAAAGGTTAAAAAACAAAAAGACAGTTAAAGAAGACTAGGCCGAAGAGATTTTGTGAATTTTTCATCGGCATTTCCGAAAACATTAACGACATCGTTGTTGGAAATTTAAAGAACGACAACGTTTTGGCCCCGACATCTTCGTCGTACAAACGGCGGCATCCTTAGAACGACGACGTACGTCATTTTGAGTCTTGACTTCCTTTATTCCTCTTCTTCTCCCACTCAGTCCTCCCTCCGTAGATCTCGGAACTTCGCAACCGAGAATAATCGTCTTACCATCTTTCATTAATACCTGTGAACTAAGGGGCTAATTGTTCAAACCTTCCAATTACTTGCGTCTACCATAAAACTCAGAAAACCGTTTCAAGACTCGAGTTCAGCAGGCCGTCAGAAAGGGGTTATTGTCAGCAGTCAGTGCAAGACAAATGCTTTCGGGCAAAGATATGATTGCTTCAATTTGGCATTACAAATCGAGGCAGTACAGTTTGTCCACAGGCTGGACAACGTCCTCGGGGAGTTTACTGACAAGTACACAAGGGCTTAGAACTCGAGCACTCACACATAAGAGACTCTTAAACCATTTTCAGAATCTGCCAAATACAGTCATGCAAGAAACACAGCACACAGGGGAGCAAAGAGAAGGGACAGAAAAAAGAGAGACACAAGTGGGAGCGGTAATGAGCCCTAACTACAGAGATTCGGTATGCATGCCCCGCCTTCCGGGTTCTGTTGCTCTTTCCATATCCGCCCTGTGACTCGCAACTTCAACTCTTTCCTATCCCCTCCAGAGAAAAAAAGTGCCATATTACGCTGTATAACGAGACCATCATGACTGTCCCTTACCTTCCTGTGGCTATCTCTTATGCTTCTAGGGGTGCCTTCCCAAATGAGTTTCCGGCCATATCCTCCTACCTCTAGGCTATAGCTGTAATTTCTGGCTTCTGTCTCGTCACCCATAAAACGGAGGAATGCCATGTAAACGGGGGCCACCCCCAGCTGGAAAGCTTCAAAATGGAGGCAGAAGTATTGGCCAAAACAGTGGAATACCTAGATTGAATAAATAAATAAGAACAAAAAAAAAACACAAAACAAAAGAAGATGTATCAACTGGATAGTTCGGTACTTGCTCTACCAGGAACCCGGAGTTACTGGTGAGATAAATGCACTAGTAGTTGGATGCAGAAAAAGAAATGAATATTGTGACTCTCTGGGATTTGGACAGAGAATATATATACACCATGTTCACGAACTCAATTTCTTCATGCCATGCAAAACCTCAAGGCCCACTTTTGGTGGACTATTCATTTAACCGATCAACCAGATGAATGCAGATAACAAATAACATGCCAAAATTACACGATTTCCAGGATCACCCCTCAGATAAACCGATTTATTAACTATTTTCAATATCCGATTCCAGTTTCCCAGTTATATTTCACACACAAACAATTAAAATATCCAAGGAACAAATGCAGAATGGAGATGAAGAGGAAAAATTATAAGCATTAAACTGATTTATTCACTGTTTTCAGTATGCAATTTTAGTCCCCCAGTATATGCATTTACATGGTTAGTGAAGTAGAGTTATATTGCCACTCAGTTCCCCACCAATTAAAAATCCCAAGAAAAAAACAGAAAAGAAAGAAGAGGGAAAATTTTCTGCGTAATGCCAAGCTCTTGGTGTCACCTTCCCTGTTATTAGCTCATGCAGGTATGCGTAAATGCATGTTAAACAAGATGTCTCAAACTCTTGACCACCTTGTTCCAAACAAACAAGACAAAAGCCTGGATAAACCCTATAAGAATAGTGTTTATGGTGAAAATTCAGGTCAAGACTTCACAAAACCAAAAAACCAAGATTGCCAACCCACTGCGCTTTGAATTTACCTATGCAGGTATGTTACAAAACCTATTAACCTTTGGTATCCAGGTAGCAAGCAAAGTCAATGTTACCTTTCGTTACCTTTTCTTTTTTTATTGTGTATATCTATAATCCATTGAAGAGAATCTAAAAGAAAATTTTTAAGGTCAGGGCATGCATGAATTCACTTGACAGGCCTTTCATGATCTTATCATCCACCGGCAGTGTGCCAGCATTCATATAGGTCCACTGAAGATTGACTGTAGTGCCATTCTCAATCAAATTTCAAGTGACAAAAAGCCAGATACTTACAGTTAGCATCCACGTTGCATTTTCCACTTCACGGGGATTGGACTTGACATAGCGATGGTTAAAAGTACATCCTAAATGCATATCCACTTTGTGATCATCCCTCAAATGAGCAACAAGGAATGCAATATCCCCAGTAACAGCACATTCTGATCCAGCATATGGACAGTTGTATGGCCTGAAGTTACAGAGGGCCTCGTGTTTGAGTTTACTGTAGTAAGGAAAAATCTCTGGACAACCAAGTGATGAGTATTTGCAAGGCAGTTCAAGTGATTCAGCTACTTTTTCCAATGCTAGACATCTGATGTCGCCTAGTTCCTGTCTACAAGTGGGACATCTGTTATGCACCCTTGTTTTACAGGTTGAGCAGAGGGTATGCCCATTGTGACACTGCAGAGGAAAAAAAAATTTGCTAATCATCAGCCAGAATCTTTCGTCCGGAACAAAGAAAATGTCTTCTGAAAAATAGCAATCAAATTCATGAAAGACAGTGATCCTAATCACATTCGATGGCATTTCTGGACTCTTTCAATAAGCACAAACAAGGAGATAATGGATAAAAGTATCTGCTTTTGGGAAATTTCACACAAACAGACAAACGCATGCTTTTGGCCATTCAATCCTAGAAGAAAGTTTATTAAACGTGACAAAAAAAGGATTCATTTGAATATACCTACATAAATAGGTTAATACTGATTCTCAATTACCAACATCCGACAATATTGAGCATCTGATAAACATTACGAAAAGGAAAGGTAAAGAACCCACAAAATGAATATTATTTGAAACATCAATATCCTTGGTCCTATTCCCATAAGAGTTAAAATAACATACTAAATTCACACGCCGACCAATTGTAAAAATCATCATCTCAAGAGTGTGTGTGTGTGTGTGTGTATAAGCGAAAATTCTAAAGATCTTCTGGCCCATAAACAATAAACCCCCCCCATTCAGAAGTCAAAATCACGCCAACTGCACGATAATTCAGATGAGCAAAGCAATGAATAAAATAACGAACAAATCCAACGAACAAAAAAGCCCTAAAAGAAGGCAATAACTACTAGCGGCCCCAAAAAAACAAAATGGCAAATAAAGGAAAGCCTAAAGAAGAAAAATTTTGGAAAGAGAAGGAAAGAACGTTAACGAACGAACCTGATGAATAGGAGGGTACATAGAATTGGTACAAACGGGGCATTCAAGGAGCTCATGGACGCTGGTAGTGTGAATCGCTGAGGAGAGAGAATTAGCGTTGATGTTATTGGGGTTGCCGTTGCTCTGAGGCTTTGAGACCGACGGGAATTGATGGTGCTGATGATGATAGTGATGGATCTCATCCTCATCCGTCATATCCAAGGATGGCACGCATTCAATGCTATCCAATTCCATTCATACAACAATTGCCCCTCAGAGACCCGCGCACAAACACAGACAGACAGAGACAGAGAAGAGAGAAATATGAGATGTATTGTGCAATATTCTTAGACTGATGTGGGTGCTTCGAATTTGATTCTTCTTCTTGTTTATTTTCGAAAGAATCGAAAAACAGACCGAGACCGAGGGAGAGGCGGAGGGACGGAGGGAGACACATCAAACGATTGGATTTGGGCGTCTCTTTCTTCTTTTTTCGTCCATGGATGGATGGGAATGGAATAGGCTTCTTTCTCTTTGGTGCCTAATTGTAATTAAAGTTAAATCTTGGGGACAAAGAAAAAGAGAAAAAAAAAAAAAAGGAAAAACGAATCAGAAAAACATTGTACGTACGAGATTTACGCTATGATAAAGAGATGCCATTTCTTCTCCGGGGGAGACAGAGAGTGATCAAGAAGGAGGGCACGATCGGAATCGTGCGGCTGGAGGCCGGAGAGAGAAATGTCAGCAAGGACGGGAGAGAATTTACAATTTATTGTTGGTTCATTAATTTATTAAAAACAAAATACTTGTCATCGCAAAATAAACAATAAATAAATAATAAATAATAAACTACTTTATTTTATTATATTGGTTGGTGGCTGGCTGCTACAGCCTCGCCGTTCTACTTTGGCGAGTTAAAGTAGGGCGTGGACCAGCGGAACGTGTAAAGGCAAGCGGGCAGGCGCTCTGGGGTGTAACAATTCAAGTGGTGCGTATAATTATTGGGCCGTGCATCCACCAGCTGGAGCCATTGTTATATAAACATTCACAAACTGATGTTAGTTTCATTATAAGAAAAATTAAATTAAATTATTATTAATTTAAATTTATAAAAATAATAAATTAATATTTTTATAATACTATTTTTTGTATTAAAAATTTTATGGAGGTTGAATTGATAATACAGTTAAGTTACCCATCATGCGTGTAATTTTTTGCAAAATTAAAATCTCTACTTTATCTTTGGTCTACTCTTTGTTAGTCTTAGACCAAAAAAGACAATTTTGTACTAAATAACACAAGGTGAGTATGACATTTGCATAACAAAAATACGAGGGATACTTCTGTAAGTTGGGTAACTCAAAATTAGGTAACAATATCATTTTTAGGGATACTATTATCTTCAACTTATTAAAAGTTTCTTACCTATCCGCGATGCACTTTTATAGTCAATTTTTTTCTAACAAATTAATGAAAGGGATAATCTTTTTAAAGTAATTGTACACAAATTGTCAATAGTAATTAAACAAATTAAAAAAGAATCCTAATTCAAAAATTTTAATAAGAGGGTAACCATTTTACAATAATATAAACTTTTCTCTTCTTTATTTTCATATATACTTAACTAATCTTATACCTAACATATATTTTTTTTTTCATATTATTTCTTATCAAGTAAACTCATTTTTTTTTCTTAACATATAGTTATTCTTCTTTATCATAGATAACATCACTCAAAAGTGAGATAAATAATTCTCAAGAGATTTACTATATGTAACAAAATTATCTAAATATATTACTATAAATTGATCAATAAAGTTATAAAATAAATCATTCATCATATTATAAAAAGAAGTAGAGGTATTAACCAAACTAAAGGACATCATAAAGAATTCATAAGAGTTCTAACGAGTTTTTTTTATAGTCTTATATGTTAACAACAAATTATTCGTTGTTAATATTTTACATATATTGTGTGAGATTTTAAAAAATAAAAAGATTACAATAATTTTATAATACAAAAATAGAAAAAAATATCATATGTGATAAGAATATAAATGTTGCATGATTAATCATAAGAATTATTAAGATTGTCTTAAAAAGATTATCAAAAATATTTTAAAAATTTTCAATATAAGTTTTTACCTAAAGTTACTCTCATATAGAAAAGTGGCAATTTAGTTTTACATAATATATAAAAAATGATGTGAAATATAAGGAAATATAATCAATTTTGTATATCTCTATTATTGATAACTTGATGTATATGTAAACTTACATTAGATTAAATATCAATTTTGTGATTGAAATGTTATGTAAGTGTAAAAATAAGTCTAAAATAAATCACTAAAAAATTGTAAAGAAAATATTAAGATATTTGCAATGAACAAAAAATTACATACTTATATATATCAAATCTAACTATTTAAATGTGATTAGAAGTTCAAATTTAAATTTTATTAGTTGCATTAATAGTAAAAAATTCACTTTTAGTTATATATCCCTATTAAAATGAGGAGTAGTAATATGGAATAATAGAAAATTATCTAATATTAATTTATTTATTATAAAGGTAGAGTTTGTAGCATAACTTAAATTTATAATTTATGTATTATGATTGTAAAGTTTTATTTCAAGTTTTGGGATTTTTGACACTATTACTAAGTCGTTAAACCCTTTTATGATATTTTTAAAATATTATTCTTCTATAGAAATGAAAAATATTTTTAAAATATCAAATTTAATAAGAAATGAAGTATTTTATCATTAAAGAAAAGATTTATAAATAAAGTTTATTTATAAAGTACAAATTCATCTTACAATTATAGATCAATATGATAGTTTATGACAAATAATATTTATATAACATATTTTCATAATGAGTTTTAGTTATATTAATAATAATTGATGATATATAATATAATATCACATTAAACTTATTGATCTATTTCTAAGATACATTATATATTTTTTATTATCTTATGATTATGTACATTATTTAATTAGTTCTTTCTCTCTATAACATATATGAAAACTTTATCTAATAGTGTGTAATTATAATAAAAGTCAGAAGAGACAAACTAATTATTAGGTTAAGATAAATTCTTTAGATATATTAGTGATTTCAACTTTTGCAAATTTAGTTATACTATTTATATTATTATTTATATAAAATTATTTAATTTTAATATCTAAAAAAATAGATTTATTAAGATATCTAACAACTAACTTAAATAATTTAAACTCTATTGCATATCAAAAGTATAATGTAGCTTATCAAGCTCTTATCTATGACATTTTTTTCCCCTTCTTGTGATCCTCATGATCTTAATCCCCTGAAGTTGGTGGTAAGTTTGTTTATTGATAGACATTTGACTATAGTTCAAACTCTTGTACAATATTTGTCCTTTTTATTAAAGAAAAATTAGTTAAAGTATTACGAGAGACTTAAATATGATATCACATATAATTTATATTAAGAATCATATAGATATTAATTGAATAAATACACACCAAAAACAAAAGTTTAAAATTTTAATTTTAAATAGCAAAACAATTATTTGTTAAATATGTTTACAAGTTAACCTAAAAGATAAAATTACTATCAAAGCAAACTTTAATTTTTCTTCTCTTTTAAGCATATAGACATGTAACTAATATCTATTGGTAATCCATATAGAAACAATTTTTATAATTTAAAACCCTTTTAAAGAGAAAGGGAGATAGGATGTAACTCTAATGTGCTATAAGTATGCAATGCCTAATTATATAATGAAGTATTTATAAGGATTTTTAGTCTAAAACCTTATTAAGGAAATCTGTGTTAATATCTAATAAATTGCACTTCCTTTATTTTTAAATATTATGTATTTGATTTTAAAAGTTTCTCAAATTTATCAATAAAGTCCAACTTAATTGTTATTTTGTATTATCTTAATTATCCTTACATATGTAATTTATTAGGATTTTAATATGTAAGTAATAAATATGAATTACAATCCTAAAAAAATTAGATAAATTAAATTTATTAATTTATCAATTATTCTCTAATTAATCAATTTATATTTATAAATCAAGATTAGCGTCTAGTCATATATTATAACTACTTAAATATTAGAACTATCAAAGTAGTTTAATTAATCCCTTCAATGCACAATCTTTTAATGTAATTTAATTTTTTGATTATACTAATATTTCAATCACATATATGATATAAAATTAGTATATATATTATATTGTTCAACTATATTAATTTCCAAACATATATATATCATTGATTTTATGAATAAAATCACAATTCCTTATGAATCATCACTCCACCTTGTGCAAGAATTATTTGAATTAATACTCATTAAGAATAAACAAAATATTCTTTCATGATTACTTCAAGATAATAAATTTTTTATTGATTATTCAACTATCTCCATATAATTTATGATATATCCAAAATTTACCCTTACAAGTGATTCTTAATTAGGTCAACTTAGAAATAAAATCAAAATATATCAATTTCTATATAAGATACTTTGATGATACCAAGTTTAATGATTACTTACATAATCTTTACATAAGAAATTTCTTAGGCACACAATTAATATTTCATTTAAGATTTCTCATGGTAGGTCAATTTACTGAACCTATTTAACCAAGAAGTGCTCATGGATTTGATTAAGTATTTTCATACTTCATTCCATGAGATCAATTAATTTCTTTATGTATATATATATATATTTTGTCTTATAATTTTATTAATATTTTATCTTAATAGTATTTAAATTAAATATATTTAAAAATAATATTTTAATATAATAAGTATCTCATAATTATAATTTTAATATAATTATTTTTATAAAATATATTTATTTTATAAAATTTATCTTTAAAATTTATTAATGGTAATATCAAAATGTAAAAACTACTAAAAATAAAAATTATTTTAAGCTAATTAATTATATGTATAAAATATTAAATATATATTTAAAATGATAATTAACGCATTAACTATTCATAAATATATATATACAAGGTAATTAAGTGAAACTATGCGTAACCATCAAACAATTTGGTTGATGGGTCCCATTCACGAAAGAAGTTGGATTAGAATATTCACAGGTGACTATTGATATAAACGCACAGGAATGATGATTAATATTTTTATAATATATTTTTGTTCAAATAAAAAAATTATTGGGGTCGGATCCGAGTGGATTGATAATGCAGTTAAGCAAATCTTGGTAAAATTGGAATCTCTACTTCTTCTTCTATCTCCTTCTTCTTCTTCTTCTTCTTAGTCTCAAATTATAAAAGAAAATTCTGTACTAAATAGCGCCGGGTGGAAACAATGTTTGTACGGGGAGGATATGAGACGAGACACAGCTCCCAAGAGTCCAGCTAGTTGGCCACTTGCCATTATACTGGACACCCGGGCCAGATCGTGCTGGGTACTGTTGAGAATTGAGATAGGGAAAAATAAAATAAAATAAAATCTGCTTTTCTTTTTATTTTTATTTTTTTATTTTATGTCAGTGTGCTACAGAAGGTTGCAATAATGCTATCTATCGGTCCTGGGAAAATTGAGAGAATTTAATTCCGAATCAGCAGCCAAAGTTGAACAAAGGCCTACTGACTGTGACTCCTATCTTCTCCCCTCGTTAAAAATAAAAATGCAACATACTGAGCCATTCGGAAATTAATTACGCTACGACTGAGAAAATAATTCTGATCGATGTCCCGTGGCTTCATGCTTAAAGCATATCTATTACGGCATCATCATCATTTCGCGCACTCTCTCTCTCTCTCCCTCTCCCCCTTTTTTTTTTTTTTTAAAGATAATAATAATAATAATAATTTTCTCTTGATTTCTTGTGGGTAACATTATCGTTTCTTCGCACTTAGGCAATAGCATATGTTGTGGTCTGTGGAAATTGGACAGGTCGTTTGTTTTTATCTTTTATGGCATCGAAGATTAGGCACAGAAAGAAGATTTGGATTGAAAATGACATAATAAGGAATGCCTTGGTTTCGACGTTACTTCAACCTTAAAGTTCGCTAATAGTATCCAAGGGATTCCGGCGAGCTTTTACCCCATTTTCCAATCTTACCCGTTGTATATGCTAACGACATGAATCCATGCATCATGTCAGAAGTTATCAATCAGGGCCATTTGGAACCTTCCGTCCATCTGCTTAGCCTTTCGAAAAAAATGGATCCTAACATTAGCCTATTCTTCGCTGTCAGAAAAGTTATGTTGTGGATCGTTCAACGGTCAAAGATTTTTTCCATCCAAACCAATTCCTCAACCACCGGGATTAATTATTCGTTTTGAGACCTGACAGTTCATAACTGTGGATCTTGAGGTTACACAGAAAAGGAAAAAAAAAAGAAAGAAAGGGGGGGTGCCATAATACTGCTATAATACACATCGTGTGCACAAATCCGCAGTAACACATTTTTAATTTCAAATTTAACTTGAGTTGCAATGTGAATCTGTCGTCTCTGCGCCTACCATCCATCCAACAAAACAATGGATTGTCCACTACCACTGATTTGGAAAGGTTTCTTTGCAATTTGCATCCTCGCCCATTGTTACCTGCCTTACTGTTGCATCGATTGTTCGGGTACTTAACAGTTTTTGGCCCAACCTATCTTTTTGGGTTACATTCTTACGCAGCATTGACATGCGAGAGTTTCCCTGGCCCCCAGCCCATTGTGTATTAACTTTCTGTTGTGTCCCTTTGAATCATAAGGCTATCATAAAATCCAATCATCGTTAAATTTAAGCAGCTTGAAGGGGATTTTTTTTTTTTTTATAATACATTTCTTTCGTCATTTCTTATAAAAACTTACCTTATTTTGTGCGACAGACAGCGTGAACTAAAGATTCACAATCAAATGAAAATAATGAAGGCAACATACTTTCTTCCTCTCAAGATCTCTCAATTTTAAAAATTTCGATACTAAATATCTAACTTTATGAATTTAAGTTATTTGTGAAATTCAACGATGCGTCACATATTAAATTGCAACATTGAGTTTACCAACACAATGGCTTATTGAGTGACAGATAAAACTTGTTCAAATTAAGCTAAGCCTCAACGTGAGAATTGAAAAGGAAGGCAAAAACAAGAATTATACCGTGTCTCCAATTATAATTAGCTTGTCAAGCCAGCTAAAACAAAACAGCTCTGATCACCTATCAATGGAATGGACTATTCTGTTCAAACTAGATCGAAGAGACCGTCTCATTGCCTAAAATGGGATTCTCTCTCTTTTGTTTTGGGGGGGGTACTTCGCTGTAAAATGACCACGAGCATCAGCCCCTCCTAAGGTTTGCGCGTGATCTTGTTCCATATTCTCATTCTTCTAAGCTTGTCCACGTGGTTTTCTTATTTCTCGAGGAAACACTCTGAAAAGATATGGAGCAAGCTTTTGAGAACCTGTGAGAGAGAGAGATAGAGAGAGAGAGAGAGAGAGAGAGAGAGTTCGCTGACTTACTGTACCATTACACGGATGGTCCTTGAAAGTAACCCATACGGCACATGGGTGGGAGGAAACAGGAAGGATATATAGGTTAATTTCTCATCGTGGTCATTTTCTGAAGCGTTATGTTATATTAATATTACTTGACAAAGTCCAATATTTTTCCCTTGATATCACGAGTCTAATTTTCTTGGGTCAGAGACTTTCCACGTGCACAATTGCGGGTTGTAATATTTTGGACATAGTCCTGAAAGTGAAAGTCTGTCATGAGTTGGATGTTGGGCGGACATGTGAATTCAGTAGTTGGGTGGAAGATGTTTCTACGACAATTACGCCAATGATTGAGACTATCAGGCTTCTTCCCCTTGATTTACGGTATTAAGGCGGCAATGCACAAAAGAGCTTAGTAACTAAGAATTTAATCAATGAGATCTATGGGTTAGGGAAAGATTTCTCCTCTTATGCAATAATAGATGTTGATCCAAAGACAAATTTAAATAAAACAAGTGCAAGATGATCTATAATCATCACACCTGAGACCTTTAAATTCGTTCAGAAGCAGATTATGATGCTAGTTAAACAGTCTAATGATCAGAAATTAGATTTCTGCAGCTAATCTCCCAAGTCGGTAGTGATTTGGATCCGCACCCACCAAAAGGTTTCGGGAATAATCGCCAACGAAAGCGGTAGGCTGTCAACCAAAAACAGAGACACCCATGCCTTCCCCCCCTTCCTCCCCCCCCCCCCCAAAAAAAAAACAGATTTCACAAACCATGTGCATGTGATTGTGCTCCCCACAATTCTGTAGTGTTCTGAATAGCCTCCGTCACCATCGGTTACCTCCAACGACAGAAAACCAATCTTTCCGAATTGGCCATTGTCAAACTAGCTGGACGTCACCGTGAAACGGGAACAAATACCACCAATGTGTCACCCTCTAGCCCACCGTCGAAACGATTAATAATGTGCATATAGAATAATAATAATATTATTATTATTATTATTATTATCAATAACAACGATTTAACGACTTGATAAATATTAATTCCTTAAAACTCGGCCCTTAGTTAACAACTTTACCTAACATCCGGCCACTACCTCCTAGTTTTCAATCCAGCTTTCCCAATAAAGAAAGCAATAAATAGTATTTTGGTCCACAAATTTTTACTTGTTAAAACAAATCTTTTAAAATTTTCTTTTTTGTTTTTGTCTTTTTTGGCTTTTGGTCAACACATTAAATCTCTGTTTAACTCAACGGAAGTAGGGTTAAAAAAGAAAAAAAAAATAAGAGTAAACAATAAAATGGCTTACCGTTAGACCCTAAATCCCTGAATTAAAAAAAAAAATGCAAGTATTAATGATATTTTTGCGTGTGACACATTATACATATAAGGCGGTAACAACTCCAAAACACGCGCTAATAATACTACCATAGAGAAACTCCGGCGAATAATTTAACATCATAACATTATCCAAAGGTCCAACCCCGATTTTCTGCCACGTCTTTACTCACATGATAAGTCATACATCCAATGAAGATACAAGTCAGGGACCCACCAAAGAAAAAAGTTGAAAAAAATAAAAATAATAAAAGTTGAAATAGCAAAACCAACCAAACGCACGCGCAGGTTACGCGCACCCACGCGGGGCAAAACCGACGCGTGAACCCGCCAGGTCGAAAACGACCCGGAAACCCTGTTGCTGGATATTGCCGATTATGGACAACCCGCTCATTGTACCCGCAAACGCAAAGCAGAATGTCCCCTCACCATCTACGGCAATCAGGTAATTCGACGCCGGCAATGACACATCAGCACCGCGAAAGTGCAGCACCACCGTTGGCACCTTAACTTCCGTCATCCTGGACAAATCAAAACAAGTGTCGAAAAGGGAAAAGTCGGGTGCCCGCTTCAAGTGGGAGGCTCCGGCCCCGAAAGCGTTGCGGAGGGCTATGTAAGCGGGTCTGGTCAACCGCGTCACGGACGTGCCCGAATCAATTATCACCCCGCCGTTACCCATCTGGTCGAGTTTGAATAGAGAAGCCGTTATCTCGGGGACACGTGTTCCACCTACACTGATCCCGAGAAGTTCGACGTAATAAAAAGTATCCACCCTAGGGTTTGTGAGTAACGGTGTGAACCGGGCGATCCGCGAGACCGCGGCGTCACCAAAAATTATATTGGATGGTTTAGAGGAAGCGGAACGGTCGACCAAACAATACGAGAACTTCCGGTTGAACCGGCGACCGGTCTGGGAAGAGAATGATAACGTCCCCCGACCAAGCCCCAGTAATCCGGCAGCACCAACGAACAAGCCTTCATTATCATGGCCGCAGCCTAGCGCCACGCGTTGAACCCGGGAACCGCGGAACGTCAGCGTTTCGGTGGAGAACTCGCCGAAAGTGAAAGAGCCGTCACCGTACGAAACTTGGTAGAAACATGTCTTAGAGCGGCAAGCGTGCGAATCGAGCCGTTTACAGAGGGGAGACCCACAGTGAATCTTCACGTAAGATCCCGATCTTCTCGGGTCAAAAACCGGGTCGACCTGGGAGTAGCATCTCTTGCACGGAGCGCACTGGATCCAAACGACGTCGCTTCCAGTATCCAGAACCATATAGATGTACCTGGGAGGTGTGCCCACGCCCAGGCGCGTGAAGTACTCGCCGCTGCCATGCGCCAGTCCGGAAATCACGGAGCTACTAAAACCGGCGGCGCGCGGGCGAGAACCGTTCGCAGCGTGGCGGCCGCCGACTGGTGCTGCGGCGAGTGAGGTCAGCGCTTGGACTCGCCAAGCGTCTCGCTTGAGCCTCAGGTTGAAGAGTTCCTGAGGAGTACTGTTGAATGATAAAGCATCCAAGTGGTGTAACTGTACGGTGAGGCCATTAGCCTCCGTCGTGCTCGGCTCGGCGTCGTCGTATGCAGCTAGTGTTTCGGATTCGGAGTCGGATCCGACCCACGAAACAGTGGGTGGGCCCGGGAGGGAGTTGAGGACTAACTTTTGGTACTGGAGTGGAGTCGAAAGTGCGGTGGAGGAGAGGCAAACGAAGACAATGAAGGAAAAGATAATGGCATTTCTTGCTTTCTCTTCCATGGAAGGAAGAGACAGAGAGACTCAGAGACAAATAAAGACAGAGAGAGAGAGACAGAGAGGGAGAGAGAGAGGAGCCGAGTGGAGGCAGTGAACTCTGCAGCGCGGAGTGCGCCTATAAATAATTGAGAGTGTGAAGTTATCGGTGGTCTCTGTCTGCTTGTTCTTCCTGCCGCCTCACCACATCATTTCTTTTCTTTAAAATGTTACGATACAGACAAATCTTCTCACTACTATTCATATTACTTTGAACATTTTATAATATTGAATTAAATAATTTTTTTTTTAAAAAAAAACCTTATTATTTCAATATTAATTTAAATTTCTACGAATTACATTATCTTCCGCCGGACGTGAGACTCCAAAATATTATTAAGCCAAAAAATATATATATATTAAAAAAAAAGAAATTTGCGTAAACCTTCGATTTAATTACTTTACATACAGTCTTATTATAACAACATTTCTTTAATGTTATATAAATCCTTAAAGGTCCAATTGAACAGTGGTAGTTGTTTACAAAAGTTTTAGTGAACTACCACTTGAATAGCTAAAATGTGAAATTTATAAAACCGAAATATTAATTTAAAAAATAAAAATATAAAATATATATATAAAAAAAACAACAGCAACAACAACAACAGCATTGAACTAAACTAAATCTAGAACTTGGATTAATAAAAGACCAATTAGACAAACCCTAATGAAATGAGATGAAAGTCTTCCGGTCGCCGTATTTTATATTCGTGGGAGATATCGTTGACGCAACAGCAATCACGGAACACGGATGTACTCGGCCGTACTTCTGGATGAAAAGCGTGTCACCAAACATTTGAACCCTCATTTATTAGTATTCATGAGATCGGATGGCGAACGCCGTTTATCATTGATATGGACATGGCCCGATGTGCTGCCTCCGTGGGCTCAACCGTAAGTCCATCGCGTGTCCACAGTAATAACATCGTGGCGGGGTGCGACGAGATTTGCAAAGCAAAATTGGTCATATGCTCGCGTTGATTTTTATAATTAATTTTTATTCTTTTTTTTTAAAAAAATTAAATCTTTAAAATAAATATTTCTTAAATAAAAAATAATTATACTGTCGATATATTTGATTTAATTAATATAAAAATTTAATGATTTAACTATTTTTGTTTTTTAAAAAATAATTATTTAGAAACAAAAATTTTAAATGTTTAAAAATGACGTGAATTTTTTTTTATTTACAAAAAAAATTAATACACATTTATAAATATTTATGAAAATTTAAAATTAATTTTATACGTATCCCGGTAAGCTCTCTCCTCTTTGCACTTATGAGAACCACTTCTTTAATCTACGGGTAAGGTAAACTCCATCAAACTCTCTAAGGAGTAAAAGATAAAAAATAATAATAATAATAATAATAATAACAATATTAATAAGCAAGTTGACTCGACTAGTATAAAAGATAAAATATTTTATTATTATTATTTTATTTATTAAAAAAGCCTATAAGACTATTATTTGAAGTAATTTTTTTTTATAATTTTCAATAAACTTTAAGTTTTAAAAAAAAATAATTAAAATTTAGAGTGTTTGAAAATAAAAATTTAAATTTATTAAAATATTTAAAAATTTTTATTGACGCGACATGGCAATCGAGACAAATCTATATTCTCTGGCTCTCCCAATGGATTTTTTCTCTCTCTTCCCGTGACCCCTTTTGTCTTCAAATTTCTTAACCTAAGTTCTCGATGTCAGGGCCAATACCAATCCCACGACGTCGAGCTCTCTTTCGGGTTTCAAATCCCACTCACATACAATCCAATAAAATTTGCACTGTCATCGTTATTGTCAATGATGTCCTTATTTTTAAGTTTTCGTGCATATTATTTATCCCAAAAAAAAAAAAAAACCTTCTTTTATCTTCAGTTGATCAGTGTGCGTTTATTATTATTATTATCTTTAGAAATTTCATCACGATTTCTACCCGATGCACTCTCAGTACATGTTGCGCAAAAGGGGTCAACCACACCAAGCAGAATTTCTCATGTTCTCATTGATGAATGATAAGGGCCACCCTGCCCACCCAAAACGAAAATGCATTAGCATTCGGCGGAACTTTCATAACATCCACGATTGTCATGCAACTGCAGCCTTTTGCTGTACAGATCCACCCCATGTGACTTCTGGCTGTCCCTTTCCTTCCTTCTCATCTTCGATTGTAGCTTATCGTCTCTCCCCTTACCCCAGACGCGTGTGCCGTGTGTGTCCGCCAACCGGCTGAGAAAAAGCCCCTCCGGCATAATTTTTGATGAGAAGGCCGCGGTGTCCACCACTTACGCTGTACTTAGTACCCATCACACTTCTCGTACTCGAAAAGATTCTAGATTTGTTTATTAAATAACATAATAAATATAAAACAATAATCAAATAAATTTTTGATATTTAATTTTATTTATTTATAAGATTAAATAAAATGTAATTAATTTATCCTTCTTTTGTTTTGTTGTTTTCTTTTGTTTTTGCACAAGGTACTGACTAATACGTGAATGGAGGGAGTGCCGCCGCCCACTTCGTTTCTTTTACTCGATTAGAATTAGTGGGGTGTGCCCTACCTGGACTTTTCGATGAGGCTGAGACCTGTTAGGGCCTGGGGGGGACCCAAAATTACAATTATTATTATTATTATTATTCTTTGTTAAATCAGTCTTTGATCAGATTCGTTTTTGATCTCGTGAAATTCACCAACCCCGATTTCGCGGAATTCGATTGGAAGCTTACGGTGACGAGAACACCTCGCCCGCTGGATTCGACCGTTTCCCGTGGCCAACTCGCACGGTTCACAGATCACGGTTCCTTTAATTGGGCTGCAACCAACTGAGCAACAGCATTCGCACAGATAGCCACGCTCGGATTCGCAGGCGAGCCCATCTGTCGTGGGTGACATTTTGTTTCTCACTCGCGTTGTGCTAATCAAAATAATTCTTTGCGGTTGATATGACATTATTAATTTTGATTTTTTTTTCGCATTAATTTAATTAACTTAAAAAAACAAATGATGTTGTTAATAAGGCAGGCTAGCCCAATTGCGCCTTCGCCCGGCTGGTCGCCTAAATAGCATAGGTAGGTGGAATAGCTCTTCTTTTATTATTGTTATTTGTATTATTGTTAATAATATTTTCTTTTGGCATGAAAAGTGAAATTGCAGTGACTCGTAACCCTTTTATTTGAGATGACAAAAAGACAGAGGGTATTAAAAAAAAAAAAAAGAAAAAGGAACAATGTATAGGACAAGCAGAGAGACCTTTCGCGTAGCAACGATTAGCCAGTCAAGGTACTTGCCCTCCTAAGTTGCAAATAAAGCCTGTTAACACAGCACGCCCCAAGCACTTCCCAAAAGTAACAAAAGGAAGTGGGTGAAAAAGGAGGAATCTGGAATCGTAAGCTGGGAAGAACGGTAGAGTTATGAATCATACCGGGCAAAGCAACGGGAGGCCAAAAAAAAAAAAAAAAAAAACCCCCCGAATGATGATAGCTTTTGGACCAAGTTGAGCCAGAGGTTAAAGACATAGAAGTGTCTTTATTCCGTGAATCCAGAGGCCCAGATGTAATGGGCTGGTGGATTTGAGCGTGATGGAGTGGAAGCCCCAAGTGCTAATCGATGTCAGTGCCGATGCTACATCACCAGACCCCTTCACTAGATGGAGGGGAGGCAGAGGCATGATCTTGGTGGAGCAGAATTTCATGAGAGATTTGCAGATCATTGGTGGGTGCAGGCAGGATCGATGCTCTCCCAAGCCGGAGGTGGACTGACTGCCCAGATTTCTCGCACAAAGAAGCGAGATCCCTGTCAAAGAAGGTTTCCAAACGCGGGCCATTTTGGTGGGCCTGGACGGAGCCTTTCGTGTTTGTGCTCCGTCGTCCAATTCCTTCCTCCGGTAACGTTGCATGACATTGACGAGGTTAGCTTCAAAGAGAAGGACTGAAGTCAATCCGGTGAGCCGAGCTTTGGCATGCTCAAGATTAATTCGTTTACTTATGAAATCGAACTTACGTTTTACTTTTTATCGAGTCAAGTAACTTTGTAGTATAATCATACATAATTAAAATTATAAAAATTATAATTATTAAATAAAATTAAATTGATGAAAAGAATATTAAATATAATTAATTAAAAAAATAAAAGTTTCATTTTTTTCATAATTATAAATATAAATTTTTTTTAATATATATATATATATATATATATATTTTTTTTTTCATTATGAGATTTAAATAATAATAATATATTTTTTTATTTTTTAAAAATTTATTTTTTGTAATTTTAACAAATTATTAAATGTATAATAATAACATATTAAATTAATATTTTAATTATCTTATAAAATAAAATTTAAATAATATTTTACCAAATTATATACGAATTTAAATAAGTTGAACTTATTATTATTTTAATTTATTTTATTTATCAAACGAATTTTGATATTAAATTTCAAAAATAATTAAACTTTTAGAAAATATATTAAATCGTTTGCAGCTTTATGCCAAATCAATCCACGGTCTCTATTATTCAAGCAACGAAATCATTTTGTTATAATTTTCTGTTGTTATTCTCACTGTTCCAATTGGTTTGTTTTGAATGCAAATATAAACAGAAATTTATAATGGCACCGTGAAGTTTGTTAGTGTGTGTCCCAAACGAAATTGAAAGGGTATCTAGTAGGTACTATACATTTCATGTATTAATTGTTTGCATGATGCTTCCTTAATGGCTTCATGTTGAAGGAACACATATTCATCGTATTAACTTCAAAAAAAAAAAAAAAAATTGATGGGCACGTTTGTGGCAAATTTGTGTTCAATCAAGCTACGAACACGTTATATGAGGATAGAAAAGTCAAAAAGGGTTACATAAAGTATGTATATATGTGAGTTGTCTATGCATATTTATGTTCGCAAGCCTTGGAACACATGTCCTTAAATTGGATTGTAGAAATTGAAAGCACCACAGCAAAAACATTGTTTTTTGGGATGCAGGATCAGGGGATGTAAATCAGATACATGATATCCATGCGGTGATATTATTTGTAATACTCTTTGGTATCGAGTATGGACATTGTAATGTATTGTGAACCGTACACGCATATTCTGTTAATTTTGATTCGTGGAATATTTTTTTAGATTTCCACTATACCTATTTTGTTTTTGTCATTTATGTGGTTAAGTAATAATGTGAAACAATTTGTGAATTGACTGTATAAATATTATTATAAGAAAATATCATGATAATTTAAAAGTATACATAATATTTCAAATTATTGTGATATTAGTTATTTGTAAAAAAATTACTTATATACTTAATTATTGGACAATAAATAGTATACAAATGTTATAATTAATTATTTAATTATACAGAGAGATATTTATTTTGATAAATTAATTAAAATAATATATTGTATTAGATATTAAAATTAATTTTTTTATACTCGTCGATAAATATTTATTTTAAAAAATTAATTAAAATAAAATAATATATTATATTCTAAAATTTGATTTTTTTTATGTTCATAGGCATGAAACATTTTACATTTTAATGATTGATTTATTAATTTTATTATAAAATATAAATTCAATGCATGCAACAATCTTTATCTACCAAAATGTTTAAATTTACATTTTACAATGATTTATTATCCTCATGGCATTAATACATGTATGTTTCTTAGTTAATGCAACTATTCTTATAACTTCTAATGTTGATCTTATTCATATTCCAATATTTTTTAGTAAAAAATTTATGGATTGGAAAAGAAAAAAGTATTTTTGACTTTAAAGTGTATGGACGTGGATTTGCCCATCTGAGTAGATAAACCATTATTTCCATAAAATCAAGTATATAAATTAAAGAGTTGCTTTTGGTAGATGAGAGTGATCTAATGACCTAAACTTAATGATCATTTAATCTTACATTAATAAAAGCATTAAGGAGAAAGATAAACTTAAGACTTTCATAAAAACCATTAAAGAATAATTTGTAAAATCTAATAAAGTATTAACTAACACCTTAATGAAGAAACTTTTAAGAGAAAGCTTCAATAATTCTAAAAGTGAGTGTGAGCACATTATGGAAATGAGGGATAATATTGCTTAACTTAAATCTTTAAAGGTTGGCATATCTAACACCTATTTAATACTTTATCTTGAATTCCCTTTCTTTTATATATAAGCCTTTCAAGATATCATATAATACACATAAGCAAAAATAATTAATCAATGAGCTTCTATTTATGTGTGTTCAAAAAAAGGAGGTTATGTGTGAAATTATTTTATACATTTTATGTCATAATTTGAGCATTTTTTTTAACTTTTATGTCAATTAGTCTTGATATTTTGGGTCCTAATTGCATTTATCTAATCTTTATTATTTTGTTATTTTGTATGTTTAAGGGGTGAATTGGATTTTAAATGAGTTAAAGAAAATAAAGGATTTGGACTAAAAGGTATCTCATATTTCGGTAAGAATTTCTATTTTGATATCTTGGACACCATTCAACTTTTAGGTCATAATTAGAGTTACGAACCTCAAATTGATATGCTCTTTAGCTTTTTAAAAATATTAAATTATAAGACTATAACATTTATGAAGAACTCGACATCATATTTTACCATTTTGATATTCAAAAAATTAGCTAGAAGTTAGTGGAATGTATCTAGACATTAATCAATATAAAATTAAAAGTTCTAAAAAATAGGGATTATAGTTGATTTTATGAAATATATTCATTCACCAATTTAGGGTTTGAAAGATATATATATATATTGAAAGGAAAACATAAAAAAGAGGGGTATTTTAAGTGGTTGAGAAGGAGAGGATGAAATAACAAGTAAAGGATCCAAAAACAACGAAGACAAAAGATGAACGTGTAAGACTTAAAAACTCCCAACCTTCTTACTTTCTTCTCTTCTTCCTCATTATTTATTGATTTATTTTTAGGATATTTTGTGAACATTGTTTATTCATATGTTTTAATGAATGTGAATGGTTAGATTGTTTATTATAAAACAAAGATGTAACTACTAAATTTTATTAACAAATTGATATTATGATTTTTTTTTAATATTCTTAGATAATTCAATTTGATACTTTTGATTTTTCATTCATGTTAGTAACTTACCATTATTTGCATGTTTAAGGTGTAAATGATAAAGTAAAGGTGGAAGTTTAATGTTAATTCATAAAAGCATTAAACTTTAAGTTGTGTAATTTAAAAATAAATACACATCTTTATGATTATTGATAATAATTTCACAAATCTTAATGAACTTATGCTAGCTTTTACAATCATGAAAATAGACACAGAATTACTATGAGCACATTTGTTAAATCTTGGAAGAGATTATTATATATCTTAAAGAAATTGGCAATTATTATTAATAAGTTTTAATTCCAACAACCTAATATTAAGTGTGTTATTATTATTTAGTTAATGAAATTTGATTCCTTGAAATCTTATTTATTAATTTTTAGTTTATATTTAAAATTGGCTTTTAATTTTGTAATTATATAACTCTCTCTTTATTTGGTTTATCTAAATAATATAGGAAATTTATATAATTTGATATTTGAGTTTTCTCCTTATGAGATCAATACTTAGATCTATGTTTATTTTCTTACATGAATGTCTTATATACTTGTGATGAATTTTAGGGTAACCAAATTTTTGGCATCATTATTGAAAACAAGAGTTTTCAATATCAAAATAATGATTTTCCTTTATTACTTTAGATTACATTTTTTTTCTATTTTGATTTTTATTTCTACCCTTATTTTATTTTAATTTTGTTTATTTAGTCTTGTGTTTTGGTAATCTTAATGCATGATTATACTTTGGATTACTTTTTGATTAAATTAGTTTTTTTCTTCTTTTAATTTTTTTTTGTATGTTATTAATTTTTTGTTTTTGTATATTTCCTTTCTTATTTAAGGATAATTAATTATATTGATACCTGATTAAGATTAATATTCTATTTGTGTTACTTATAATGTCATTTTAGAAAACTAATAGTGTGATATTCACTGAAATTGGGGTTATTTAGTGTATGCCATATACATATGGGCAGATTATTTTATTTGATCATGAAATAAAATGAACATTATGTATATTAAGAAAAGAACAACAATTAAAGCAAGAATGAGCAATAATGGAAGACGAATTGATTAATCAAATTTAGAATTAATATTACAATCCAAGAGCATTGTGTGATTATGCCATATCAAGTGTTAATAATGCCAATCCAATATTGCAAGGCCAATAATGAATGACATTAATTTTGACATTAAACCAATCCTTATTTAGATGGTTTAACAAGATTAGTTTGGTGGAGAACCGTTGGACTTAAATGCATATCTTGTTAACTTTGTTGGAAATTTGTGATACTATCAAGATAAATAGAGTTAACAATTATGTCATTCGTTTAAAACTTTTTCCATTCTTTTTTAAGGATAAGACAAAGATTTGGTTGAAATTTAAGGCTTATAATTCTTTTATAACTTGAAAGGCCTTGTCATAAGCATTTTTATATAAGTATTTCCCTTTAGTTAAGATTGCAAAACTTAAAAATGATATTATTAGTTTTATTTAGTTTAACAGTAAGTCTTTGTATGAAGTTTGGGAATGGTTTAGGGAATTGCAAAGATAATGTACCCATTATATTTTACTTGATTAGTTGCTAGTACAAACATTTTATAATGGTTCGACACATTTAATTAAAATTATTATAAATGTTACTAAAAAAGATGCCTCAATAGGCAAGTTAGTAGGAGAGGTAGATAAGTAGTTGGAAGATATGACTTTTAATAATTATTAGTGGTTAAATGAGAGAGGTATGCCCCAAAAAGATTTAGTTTTATGTGAAGTTAATGAAATAAATATGTTAAATGTTAAAATTGATAACTTGGTAAAAATGTTTGGTAAGTTAAGTAATGTTAATGTTGTTTCAAATGTTAATGTTATCATTAACCTTAATACTATAAATTATGATTGGTGTAAAGAAGTGCACCTCAATTTTGATTATATGCAACTTGAATAAAAACAATTTGTGTCAAATTTTAAATAACAGTAGCAAAATAATCTTTATTCCCAACCTTATAACCTAAGTTAACCAAATCATCATAATTTATCTTAGATAAATTAAGGAAATCAAAGCAATAACTTAAGACCTTTTAATCCTTTTAGTTTTTAACTAAGACCCCAAGGAATAATGTAACAAAGGGAGACCAAGCCAACGTGGGAGTTAGCTATTGAAAACCTGGCCAATGCCATTTCAAAAAGGTTTGAATGGCTAAAGTCCAAATTTGAACAATTGGTTATTTTTAACCATAATTTAAAAGTTTAAATAGGATAAGTAGCAAATGCAATCCAACTTTGTAATCAAGGAAACTTGTTTAGTAAAACAAAGGTCAATCTAGAAAAGTAATGCAAGGTAATTACCTTGACGTAACGAGCAAATTTGTCAAGTAAGTGGTGACACTATAATGGATGATGAAGTTAATATGATCCATGAAAAAGTCAGTTAAAAAAAAGTTGAACAAACTAAGACACCATTCATACTACTAACAACAATTAAACCTTATTTCCCTCTCATTATTTATCCTTAAAGGCTTAGGTAAAATAAGATTGATAAATAATTTGAGAAATTTCTTAAAGTATTTAAACAACTACACATTAACATTCCTTTTACATATGTCTTAACTCAAATTCTTGTTTATATGAAGTTACTTAGGGAGATTATGCCAAACAAGAAAAACTTGGAGGATCATTAGACCATTACTTTGACTAAAAGGTGTAGTGCAAATATCCAAAATAAGTTTTCACCAAAGTTTAAAGATCTAAAGAATTTTTTAATCCCTTGCATAATTGGTGATATTGGTTTTTTAAAGTTTTGTATGATTTAGGTGTTAATGTTTCACTAATACCTTTATCTTTGTGTGAGATGATTAGATTAAAGGAGCTAAAATCTACTACCATTTCTTTATAATTAACTAATCAATCAGTGAAGTACCTTATGGTTATTTTAGAAAACGTACTAGTCAGAGGAAAGAAATTTTTCATTCCTATTAATTTCATTGTTTTGGAAATGGAAAAAGATAAGGAAATTTCAATTATATTAGGTTATCCTTTCTTAGCATTGGCTTAAACTGTTATAAATGTTAAAGATGGTAGGTTGACATTGAAGGATAATGATGAAGAGGTAGAATTTAATTTGTCTAAAGTTATTAGATAACCTTTTTGCACTTATCATATTTTTCAAGTTGATTTTATAAATAAGCTAACTTAAGAAGTTTTTAGGGATGAAAATCCTAAAAAAACCTTTTGAAAATTATTTAGTAAGTGTAAAGACAACCAGAGATGATAATTTAAGATTGCAATAGTTACGTTTGCCTTAAAAGTGACTAGTTCAATGCTATATTAAAGACGTTTTCAATTATAGGATATAGGCAAAGGTAAGCCATTTCCTCTTCCTTATGGTATTCACACCTTAGTTTTAAAATTAAATCCATTACCCTTACATCTTGGGTATGTTTTTTTTGGTTGATAATTACATCTTGCTTATGATTATGAATGCTTTTTTATTAGATGTTTAACTTGAAAATTTGTTACATGTGTTAAGATTAAGAATAAAAGTTATAGGATAAACTATTTTAAGTCTTAAAAGAATTAACCTTTTTTTGTGTATGCATTAAATATTAATAGAGGAAAATCATAAACTTATTATTAAAAATCAAAGATGGTTAAATCCCAATATGAAAAATGTGGTTAAAGCTAAAATTTTCAAATAGTTAAATGCAAAAATTATGTATTCAATATCTGATATTACTTAAATTAGTACTATACATGTAATACTAAAAAAAAGGTGGGATGATTATTGTACATAATAAACATAATAAATTAATTCTCACTAAAATAGTGACTAGGTAAAGAGTGTGTATAAATTATAGAAAACATAATAAGACTACTCATAAAAATCATTTTTCCTTACTTTTTCTAGTTCAAATATTGGAAAGACTAACTATGCATGAATATTATTATTTTCTACTTGTCTACTCGAGATATAACCAAATTCCTATAAGTTAAAAGAACTAAGAAAAAACTATTTCCACTTACCCTTATGATACTTTTACATTTCATAAAATGATTTTTTTTATTTATGTCATGCACCAATTACATTCTAACATTACATGACAACCATTTTTTCTAACTTCGTTAAGAAAACCATAGAAGTGATTATAGATGTTTTTTTATGTATTTAGATCTTATTTTGATATTTGTTTCATTAACTTGTTTAACGTTTTACAGTATTACAAGGAGATTAACTAGATCTTAAATTAAAAAAAAATGTCAATTTATAGTGTAAGAAGGCATTGTGTTGGACCATAAGATCTTATTTAGGGGTATTAAAGTAAGCCATGAAAAGATAGAAATAATTGAAAAGTTGCTGCTATTAATTAATGCTAAAAAAATTAAAAATTTCCTTAGTCCTACAAGATTTTATTTATATTTTACTAAAAATTTCTTTAAAATTACCAAATTTTTTTGTAATCTATTAAATAAGTATATTACTTTTGAGTTTAATAATAACCATTTAAAAACTTTTAATAATTTAAAAAATAAGTTAATTTTTATACCAATTTTAACAATATTAAATTGAAATTTATTTTTGCAGTTAGAGTATGATACTTAATGATTTTGCCTTACACCTTGTTCTTGGCTAAAGAAAAGAAAAAAGTTATATATTATATATTATATTAATTATATTTTAAATGATGTACAATTAGATTTTTATTGTTAATATTTATTATTTAATATTTTAATTGTATTATTTGTTATATTTTAATAATATTTATTATTCACTTTTATTTTTGTTAATAATTATTATTTATTATTTAAAAGAAAAATCTAAAGAATTATTAATAATATGGTAATTTATTAACAATAAAGAGTAAAAAGTATATTAAAGTATTACACATTTATACACAAATTTAATATCTTTAACAATAAATATACATAATAATAAAACTAACATTACAATTAATATTAACACATCAAATATTGTATTGTTATCATAAAATAAAATTTTTGTAATTCTATCTTATCTGCAATAATTAACTTCGACTTGGTCTGCGTGACTCTGGAGCACATGGTGAACCTATAAATAATGATTAACTAGAGAATGAGGCACGTCCATTTTTGCATCGTCTTCATGGCAAATATGACAAAACGTTGGAGTTGTAAACTCAATTATGTGCATGCTAATATCAATCAGATGCAAACAATCATCAATAGTAAGGCTCTCTCACACCAAAACTACAATTAATTGATTTTTTTTTTCATCTAATCCTCCATTTTGCAAAGAAGCATTTATTTCAGAATGTATTAATCATCCGCGTGACATGCACGTTTAACCAATCTGCTACAAGGCAAGGAACTGACAAATTTGAGAATAATTACCCTTTGCTTAAAATATCACTCTGGTTTTCTGTTGTGTGTGCAATTTGAAACGCAGAAAACACCCAACTCGAAATATAACATCAAACAAAGTGCAGTAAGATAAGCAACTACCTATGAATTTTGTGACAGACGAGTATATAAGACCTGTATCCCACATCGGATAGAAAGAAGAGGATCTTGGAGCATATAAACGTGGGTGCTGCACACCTTAAAAGGTCACATTTTGGGGAGAGAGTAATGATCTCATGACAAGTAATATCAGAACCAACCCTAACTCTTATTTCGATGTCTCTTGCTAAGCATTTTGTGTGGAAAGATATCGATGGATTTGGGGATTCCAAGTGGAAGGACGTCGATGGATTTGGGGATTCGTGTGGAAGGTCCGTTGTCTCCTACTAAGTATTTTATGTGGAAGGACGTTGATGGATTCGGGAATTAAGTTGGGGAAAGTGTGACGGACGGGTGTATAAAACCCTGGAGAGAGTGTGACGGACGGATATATAAAACCCGTCTCTTATACTGGATAGGAAGAACTGATGTCTCCTGTTAAGCATTTCATATAGAAGGACGTCGATGGATTCGAGAATTCGTGTGGAAGGTCCGATGTCTCCTGCTAAACATTTTGTGTGGAAGGATGTCGATGGATTCGGGAATTAAGTTGGGGAGAACGTGACGAAGGATGTCGATGGATTCGGGAATTAAGTTGGGGAGAGTGTGACGGACGGGTATATGAAACCCGTCTCCCACACCGAATAGGAAGAAGGAGATCTTCGGACATATAAATGTGAGTGCTGCACACCCTAAAAGACTCTCTTTTGGAAAGAGAATAATGACCCGAGACAATTTGAACAAGCACAAAAATACTGGAGTCAAATATGAGTTGCTGTCCAGTCCCTTTTTTACACCGATATCTCAGTTTGATATTTTAGCAGCATCCACGGCAAATAGGGAGCTAGAAAATTTTAGTCATCCCATTATTTTACACGTAGAACACCAATCGCTTACGTAGAACACATATAAATGAGAATTATTTCACAAATAAATTTAAGTTTGCACAAAACGAGATTATTCTTCTCCTAATCAGATAATTATTTGAAAAAAAAAAAAGAAAAAAAATACATATAGCTTGTAGATTCAGGTAAAGCCATGGATAAATCGATTTTTGACCTTAGTGGCCAAATGGGCATCCTTAAAAGACAATCAAAGGGACTGGCTTCAACGGCCACATTTTGAGAAAAAACTGAATCGAACAATTGTCCGTGTAAAAATACAATGAAAATCAGAAACCGACAATAATACCGAATGGGTTTTTTTTTTTTTTTTCTCTCTCTAATAGAGATAACTTTAAATACACACGGCGACGGCGACGGCGACGGCCACCACCCCAACTCCAAGTTATACAAAAATCGTCATATCTTATGACAACTACAATCAACAACTGGCTGGCGAGGGTTTAATCAAATGCCTAATAATTTGCAATTGCACTTTAATAGGACAGACAAGATAAACTCCATTCTCTCTCCCTGTCTGTCCTTTGTTTTCCCTTTTTTTCATTTTTTGGGTCTCTGTTTCGGGCTTTTCGGGGTTTATGTTTAGCCTCTAAAGATGGAGCCAGAAATCCAACGGAAAATCGAGGAAACGGTAATCGACGTACTGAGAAGGGCAGACCTGGAAGATATGACCGAGTTCAAGGTCCGGGGCATGGCCGCGGTTCGACTCGGCATCGACCTCTCTGACATCCACCGCAAGGCATTTGTCAGAGGCATTGTTGAGTCGTTTTTGCTCTCCGACGTACACTCAGATGAACAGAGAAACTCCAACGGGAGCATTCTAGAGGAGACCAAGGAGGTGGTTCAAGAAGAACGCGAGCCCGCGCCATTGACCAAGGACCCCGATATCCAGCGAAACCCCATTATTTGCCAGGTGACCCCCCCCCCACACAAACACACAAAAAAAGCAAAAACAAAATAAAAACAATTGGGGGCTCATCGTTTAATTTCTTTTTCTAATAGGTGTTTGAACTTTATTGAAACTGTTTTAATTGGTTGCAGTTATCGAATAAAAGGAACGTGATGATTCAGGAGGTCAATGGGAAGTCTCTTGTATGGATTGGCGAATTCTACAGGAAAGATGGAAAGCAGCTTCCTTCTCATAAAGGTAATCGAATTTCTGAAAATCTGTCTTCGGCAATGCTCCCTTTGTTTTGGTGGTAACAATCAACATTAAAGTGCCTATAATTGTCCTGTTGAATGACACTGGTAGCAATTTAGTGCTTACTTTCTTCCTTTATGTTGTCGTGATATTAGGGCTTAGTTCAAGGACAAGGTACATCATAATCTGTAAGCTGAAAAATTGTTACTATTAGCACTAAAACTTGTGTACCTTGTTTGCAAAGTTGTTACTGAGCTGGACTTGGATGGTCGTTCATCTTTAATTAATTGTTTGTCTCCTCTTCCCTCCAACCCAACCCTTTCCTGCATTTGGGGTTGGAGGCAGGAGGTTATCTCTGCGATGCTATGTCCGAGTTCCATAAGTTCCTTTTGCTGGAATGATCCTCGATCACTTCATTCCTGGTTTTCAGTTGGTCTGCTCTTGCTAAATGCTTTTGCCACTACTTTTTTGTTCCAGGAATTTGCTTGACAACTGAACAGTGGTCAACTTTCAGGGACAGTGTTCCTGCAATACAGGCAGCTGTTATGAAGATGCAGTCAAAGTTGAGGTAGGTTATTTTTGGTTGGTTTGGAGTTTTTCAAAATGTAAGTAGAATGTATAATACTGTCCATACAGAAGAGCAACTGCATGGTTGCTTAAGCATAGGTTGTAGTCATTTTCTCCAATTTTAGAAATGGCGGCTTCCTAACAGAAAACAGTGGTCTGTCAACTTGCTCTCTCTCTATTATTTGTAATAGCTTGTTGGCTTTTTGGTTAGTAAGAGTTTTTCTCGGTGGTGGATTTATTTAGAAAAGTATGAATCACTGCAGATCAGACCTTAATGGTGAACAGAGTGGAGATGGCTTGAATCCAGTGTCTTCCCCTCCTCCTCCTCCTCCGGAACTTGTTGGTATTGAGATCAGTCGCTTCGATGGGAATAATTACCAATCTTGGGCATCGAAGATGGAATTTTTTTTGAATCAACTAAATATTGGATATGTGCTCTCTGACCCATGCCCTAGCCCTTCAGTGAGTACAGATGCAAGCTCCAAGGAGATTGCTGAAGCGAAAGCTGCCCAACAGAAGTGGATCAATGATAATTATATGTGTCGGCATCACATTTCGAATTCTCTATCAGATGCTCTACATTGCCAATACTCAAAGAAGACAAAGAGTGCCAAAGAATTGTGGGAGACACTAAAATTTGTTTATCTATTTGAGGAGCTTGGAACTAAGAGATTTCAAGTTAAGAAGTATGTTGAATTTCAGATGGTTGATGCAAAACCAGTTCTTGAACAAATCCAAGAATTTAATAGCATTGCAGATTCCATTGTTGCAACTGGAACTTTTCTTGATGAGAACTTTCACGTTAGTGTAATTCTCTCTAAGCTTCCCCCATCATGGAAGGATTTCTGTATCAAGTTGATGCATGAGGAGTATTTGCCGTTTTGGATGTTGATGGATCGTGTGAGAGTTGAGGAAGAGTCTCGAAATCGAGGCAAACAAGGGGAGCCTTCCAGTTCTGTATATTTCCATCATGTCAATAATCTTGGTCCGAGAATGAGAGATGTGAAGAAGCCAGGGCTGCATTGGAAGAGGAATGAAACAGAGATGAACAAGACCATCCCGGTTTGTAGCTTTTGTGGGAAGAAAGGCCACATTTCTAAGAATTGTAGAAATAGAAAGCTCGATAAAGAAGTCCACGAAAAGCATGACGGGGAGAATTCATCTACACCTGCAGTTTCATGAGTGATTATGGAGAACGGTAGGCAAAATATTTGACATAGATACTAGCCACTTGTGTAGGAAGATGGTTTAATTCTTCCATTGGCCAGATTGTAAACGGGGGTCTGAGATGCTAACTCGATTATGGGGGAACACAAAAATCAAGTTTTCGAGAGCTTTTCCTACAATCGGGGTCCTGCCATGGGACGGCGCATGGATTCTCGTTACTTACTCTGTAACAGCTGGGTTCTGTGAATGGCAACCCACTTCGGCCATCCTCCATGCTCCCTGGATTCAATACAACACATTCTTAAGTTAGTGTTTACTCTAGCTAGTCTTTAGTAATTCAGTCGTGTACCTGACACCATCACATTCATTGACTGTTACTAACAACTTCATTTGCTAGTTCTGCCTTCTGGGGAGCGTTCGGGGCTTTTCTTTTCCACGTTTTCTTCAGCTCGGTGCTCTCATTTCATGGACTCTTGATGTGGGTCAGTACTGTATCTTAATTTCAAAGCCTCAGGGCCCTCTATCTTGTGGGCTCATGTGACTCTATCGGCTTAACTCGGTACATGGCACAGAGCGCTCCAGTCCACTACGGCTGATTTGCTGTCACGAATACCAAATGCGAGGAGCGAAGGGTTTTCACTTTTGAAGTCCTTAAACCTGACATTAACTGTCCTCAAAATGAAGCTCTTAAAATGTAAGAATAAGCACACCGCACAAATTCCAACGTTCAAATCTAGCCGTCCAAGGCCCACATTAGTCCAATCGGGGTGGCAGTTAAGTAATCACGGCGTCACGTTCACAATCATCGGGTCGCAAAATACGGTGGCAGTACTGTAATTAACGTAAAGAGAGAGGGTAGAAATAATGCCGGGCCGCTTTCGTTTCGTTGTCAGTCAGTCAGGGGGTTGCGTAATTTGACGGGCAGCTGGAAGAAAACGAGCTCCGCCCTTAATGGGCCCCACCTTTTTCATTTTTTTCCAAAAGGTTTCTAATTGCTGTTAGGCCCCGACGCGCGAGTCGGCAACCTTCCCGTGCGAGACATGACCCTGGGCTCATCTGTTAGGCCCACATTATCTTTGCCACTTTTTGAGCAACAATTCTTCTTGAAAATTAAAAATTAATATAAATAAAAATTTTGTATTTAAAAATAATTGATCCATAAATTTTATATTAATGAGAAAATAAAATTTTAATTTTTTTTTTCTATGCACAAGTTTAGGGTCAGTTTTAGTTCAAGAACTTGCCCTTTATTTTTTCTTTTTCTTTCACCTTTTCTTCTCAGCACTGTAATTTTTACATCCAGCCTAAGTTTCCATCTTACCTACTGAAGAGAGCAAATAAAATATATAACAATCATATATTTTAAAAACATGCAACGAATTAAAAGAAAAGAATAATTATCCTCTCCACTACTCCAACCTCTTAAGCCCCCCCTAAAGACTTTGAAACGAATTTTTACTCCACAAAAATATTCACTTTTTTTTATTAAAAGTGTGAGATTATTTAAAAATTTTTCAGCGATAATTCTTCTTTTTTTAAAAAAAAAATTGCCTGTTTAAAGTAATTAATTTATAAATTTCATCTTAAAAAATAAAAATTTAAAATTTGTCTCTTTCAAATAATATTCACAAGTTTAAAGTCAATTTTAGTTTAGGAACTTGCTTCCCTTTTCACCTTGTCCTCTCAGCACTATAATTTTCACATCTAGCCTAAGTTTTCATCTTACTTATTCGAGAGAGGGGGGGGGAATTATAATAGTCATATGCTTTAAAAATATGCGATAAATTATAAAAGAAAAGTAATAGTCTTCTCGGCTACCCTACCTCTTAAGTTTAAGACTTTTGAGAAAAATTTCTACTCTACAAAAACATTCATTTTTTTATTAAAAAATATCATATTAGGTAAAATTTTCAGGTTTTTACGATCTAAAATAATTTATATTTCTCTCTCTTTTTTTTTTAGTAATTACTTATAATTAACGATACCGATTGTTAGATAAATCAAATAAATTATAAATTGTCGAGGACAAGGTTCACATCGGTTCATAAATTTGCACCTTCATCTTTAGTAAATTCCCACAGTAGAATTTAATGTGTTCGGTACTGATAATAAATTGAGTGCACATGTACTTTGGTATGTCTATAATAATGACTTTTATGCAAAATTCGATACCATATTTCCTTCTCGTGGGGGATTGAAACTAATTCGTATGATCCACATGAACGACAACGAACAGCGTATTGAATTCCAGCGATTAACATCGCTTTCAGTAACGTTCATTGCAAGGGCAACCCACATTGGTAACGCCAAGTTGGTGCGTGGTCCACCTCCTGCAAACTCAAACTGGGTCTTGGGGGGCGGTTGGCTTTTTGTGGGAGCCCTTCTAATCGTTTTACCACTAATAATAAATTGTGGGGATATGGGGTAAATATTGATGAGTAAGTCGCTAGTTATAAAGTTTAATAATAATAATAATATTATTATTATTATTTAAAATTTTAATTTTATATTTGGGATTTGATTTTTAGTCCCGATAAACTTAAAAAAAAAAAATATATATATATATATATATATTGTTGAGTAGTGAAACAAAACCTTTCAATTGTTCATTGAAGAAATCGGCGGATATTCAAATATTTAATTGGATTATTGACAACTCTTTTATTATTATTATTATTATTTATATTTATGTCTATTTGAACTAGTTGCTGATATGATAAAAAAAAAATCATTTTTTAGAATACATATTCCTTGAATCTATTATTAATGGATTTATCAAAACATTCGCTTGCTTTAATCACTCGTGCTCGGACGGTGAATCTATTTCTTTACCTCGCTGCCAAAAAAAAAAAAATCAAAAATTTTCGTGAGAAATGGTAGGATATATGAGATTAAAATAAAAATCCCTTTCAATGGTGTTTTTTTTTTAAAAAAGAAAAAAGGAAAAACAAGCCTTCAACAGTAGAATGAATTCCAGGGCATTATTTAGTGATAAACTTGCTTTAAATGATTTGTCTATGGGAATAACTCATACTAGGCTGAAATTAATGAGCAAACGTGCTTCCCTAGTTTGGTATCCCGGATTTGATTTCTTATGGTGGAATTGTCAAAATTCTTCAATTTTATGAAAGGTCAAAACAGGGTTTGCTTATAGGAAACACATAATAGCTTCCAATGGCGATTCTTGAATTGTTGCCGCAAAATTGGAATGAATTGGTCGTGAGAGAATTTACTGGCTCCTTATTGGTCGGCAACGAATTGTCCTCGACAATGACTTCTCCATTCATAAATACCCCAAGTTGCTTAAAGTGGTATAAGAAGGCATACGAATTATATGTCAAAAGGGTTTTTTTTTTTTGGGGGGGGGTGAATATGACAACCACATGGCATGCCTTGGCATCTTGTGTTTTGCTGTTCCATCTCATGTGAGGCTTCTTCCGATATCTCTCGAAGGGAAAAGCAAAGAATGTTTATAAACATTAAAATAGCGGGGAAATAAAGAAGACAATGAAGTGATGCAGAAGACTCGTGCAAGGACTGGTATAGACAAAAAAACCGAGACATGCATGGCTCGTTTGGCCAATTATGTTTCATTTTTATTTTTGTTTATTTATTTCCATTCTTACGATCCGTACCATAATCGAAACGGGTTGGCACGCTCCAGGCTCCACCTCGATCGATACTCGCTGAAATGTTTGGTAAAACCTGCGTACGTTGTGCGGACTCTTTCCACCAAAGAAGATAAATCACGGTGGGGCAGTGTTACTAATTTGCCCATTTTACCAAGCACGTTGGTGAGATATGCCGTCTACTCTGTAACAGGCTGTCCATTCCATTTCTCGCCCAACGTTTTCCTTTCTTCCTCTCGAGTGTAGTTAATTCTGACGATGTCTCGTGCAAGAAACGCGTTGAGACTTGAATCTCCGTGTCTCCCGAGACTCTAACGCGAGGTCCTCGAGGCTGGCTGGCTTTTTCAAAGTCAAATTCAAGCAGGATGTTCTTGTCCCCCCCCCCTTGACTTATTGGACTGCAACTTTTCTCTCTTTGCCCCGTTGCCTCCCAAGTCAAAGCCATGACTCTCTCCTGGGTGAAAAATGGATTGCACTTCTTTTCTTTTCTTTTTTTTTTGTTTGTTTTTTTTTTTCCCCATTTCCTCATTATGTTTTCTTCCTTAATAATATTACCCAGATTCTTTTCTGCCAAGGGATCCCCTCAAAATCCCTTTATAGAAAGGAGAAATAAAAGGCCTAGCCTAGAATTTGAGAAGAGTATCTATTCTTTCCTCCCTCTCTCCATGTGCATAGAAAGAAGCCTCATTTGATTTCTAAGACTGACAGGGACAAAGGTCCCCAACCAAGAATCTGAACTAGGAATCATTTCCGGTTGCAAACCGATTGTTCTGTTTGTTATTAAAAACAGAGAGAGCAGCTAGTACGGTACTTCAGCGACAATACAAAATTCCACCGTCCTAGCAGGTCATTTAAGTACAGGCAAAGAATAAGCCAGAAACACTCCAAGAAGGCCACGAGGAAAATGCAAAAGGAGAAATCAAAATATTGAAGTCTTTCAAAGCCTTACTGCCTACAAAACACAGCCTTATAACCAGCCATCGGTGACCCGGAAGAGAAAGGAAATCGAAAAAATAATGAAAGGACATCATTTATATTCTCACGGTGAATCCATTGGGAGACCAGGCACCAAAAAGATTCGACTGAAAAAAACAAATGAGAAGCAAATCTTCAATGCTCATTGACCGCGCTTGTATGGATAGTTATGTAAAACTCACAGATTTGATTGAACTTGCAGGAATAACTGCTGATGACAGAACTTTGTATACTATAAACAAATGGCATAAAATTTGCTACAGTGAATGGTCAATAGGTAGTATTTTCTACTTCTAACTGGCTACATTTAGGATCCATTGCCGAAAGTCAAAACCTCTGAAGAGGAATTTAAAGCATTCTTAACCAAATATAAGCCTATGGACTATGTTAAAACAAAAGGTAAAATAAAAAGAAGCAGATTTCTCGCACTACCCAATTGATGATAAAGGCTTCAGTGAATTTGATTCGTGGGAGAAGGCAGCCATTAGCTTTTCCTTTGTCAGTTGCTCGGATCCTTGAGACTTGATCACAAATGAATGAAGCACCGTCTCATTTGCTGCAGCAAGTTTTGACTCAACTACAGTAACTCCAGCATCTGTCAGTGCTTGGATCACTCTTGAAGACGGATGAGAGTTTAACGGACAACTCACTCTCACAATAACTTCATCATTCGAAGCTTGGATATCAATGTCAGAAGCTTGTCTCTGACTCTGTCCACTTGAACTGATACCCAATGCTGATGTGCTTCTGGATGTGTTCCCGAGTCTCTCCCTCTCTGCTTCCATAGCCTTGAGCTTTGCTTGAAGCTCGTTGATATAAGCAATCGCATCTCCCAACAAGGAAGCCTTATCCATCTTGGAAATATTCGGCACAACAGCCCGTAATGCATAGAATCGTTGGTTCAGCTTCTCTCGCCGTTGCCTCTCTGCCTCAACATGATTAAGAGGTTCTTCCCTACCATTGGCTGGCTTCCTGCCACGTTTACGAGGCCGCCTATCGTCAGCTATGCCAGGCAGCTCTTCCTTGCCTGATGCTTCAACATCAGAATGTTCAGACTCAGTACCAGCCGGCTGGGCAACCACAGAAGGCCCTGAAGAGGCCCCTGAAAAATCTATTTGCATTTGCACCTGCCTTTGAGGCTGAAAATGGTTAAGCATAAACTCTTCCCTAACTCCATTAACAACCTCTTTCACGTTATTTATTTTGTTCTGTGCACCATAAACTTCCGAAGAGCTCCCCTGTTTCAAACCAAAACTGTGAGCCCAACTGGAACCATGAAGCCCATTTCGAGTGCCAGGAAAGGCAAGCCTATTCCCATTGTGGTAAACATCCCATGGTGACCTCCCCTCCATCTTTCTAACTGCAAGTTTCTCCCTAAACCCCTGTGCATAAGCATCACTTGAGCTTTTCATTTCCTGCCCAAACATCTTCGAGTTTCCTTCAATTCTCTCTACTATCCCCAGATTCAAAAAACCGGCATCCTCATCTTTCCTCTTTTTGACCACAGGCAAGGTGCCGGGAACAGCTGCAACGGTCGATGTTGCTGTGGCTGTTACCATTGGCTTGGTCCTGATAACTGAACTGTGACTCGAAAATGAAGACTTTATAGACTGAACTGTTTGAAAACAATCGGGGAAGGATCTTACCGAGCCCAATTCGACGACTCCAACATCAGTAGGCACCAACACAATGGTCTGAATTCCCGCAGACTTTGCAAGGAACGACCGCACACAATAATCAGACACAGATTTCAATGCATTAGAGATCCACACATGCTTCCCAGAAGCAAAACACTTGCCGGGCCCCCCTTCTCCGCGAGGAAAGGAGAAATACATGGAAGCCAAAAAGAAAATCTCAGTATCTGTAACCCGGTCCAAGCCAAAAGCATAATTATCCTCATCTGATTCACCAAACAATGTGTGCAGCTTCTGCAGGACCCTCTTTCTCATCCGCTGCTGCTTCTCAGCCTCAAGCCGTAGATTAAGAGTTCTCGTGGCTTCAAATTCCTCCCCTTCTCGGGGCTCTCGGCAAGAACCATCTCCCCAACCAAGCACCCAATCGCCAGACTTTGAGCAGGAAATCTGCCAAAATATGGCGTAGTTCCAGCTAAAATTTGAGATATTGGGACGGTCCACGAGATCGGAGAGCTTGTTTTGCAAATTCTCGTCACTGCCTATGGCCATTAGGAGATTCTGGTTCGAAACTGAGTTGGACAAGATGTAGTCAAAAGCCTGCGCTCCCAGAACCGCCGCAGCCATGGTCTTATCTTCCTCACTCCAAGGCCCACCTCCCACACCCGTTTCAATCTTCATAGTATACCCCCCCCCCAAAAAAATGGCAACACCCACAAACTGAAAACTTCCCGACTTAAATACCCAAATCAAATCAAGCAATACCAAACCCGAAATTACAAGTGAATTTTTACGTAAGGAAAACGGTCTATATGCGTAGAAAACAGAATACAATGCATTGAGTAAATGGCAAATTCCCCAGCCACTTGGCTTCCGAAACTGAAAACTGTATCACCAAATATCAGATCTCAGCTTCCCCGACACCAAGTTACTAAGAAGACCCGAAAAAAAATATATAAACAAAAAAAAAAAAACAAGATGGGAATTTAAAAAATAAATTAATTGAACGAAAAATACACACCAGTCAAGGGAAGCAAATGAGGATCACGAGGCAACAGTTGGTTACTGGTAGGAGAAAAATATTGCCAGGGGCCACAATTTTTTTCCGCGAAAGAGAGAGTTTGCTTGGGGAAAAAAATTTTCCCGGAAAGCAAACAGACAATCAAAGTTTAACTCCGAAAACAATTAACAACCCAAAAACAGTTTTTTTTTTTTTTTTTTCTATCTTTCAGGCAAAGTACGGAGGATGGCCACGGGAGGGAAAGAAGGAAAGTAATGGGCTTTGCTCTAACGTTGTACGCTTGTTCGTTTTTTCCGGGCCGCTGTCTCTAACTCCTTTAACTACACGAGCCAGACCATGGTTACGTGGACATTAGACTGATAGAAAAAGTAACCATAGTTAAATTTTTTTTTTTTTTTAAAAAAACCCCTGAGTAAAGCGAAACAATTGAAAAAGAGATTGAGCCAAAAAAAAAAAAAAAAAATGCCATTGTTGGACGTTGAGGCGTCGTCGGCACGGATTTAGTGCCGTTTGTTTGTTAGGTTTCAGTGAAAATAAATAAATAAAAGAAAGCTGTAACAGTAACAGTAAACTCCTGAAATTTACTGTTACTCAAATATTTTATTCTCACTCCTTTTTCACGTGCGTTAGCTGGCGGACCTCTGTAGTTTTCTTCCCATTTATTTATTTATTTATTTTTAATGGAATCTAATATAGCGATTACTTACCATACTTTTGGTAATTTTTTCTTTTTTTTTTTTCCTTTTACTGTTTGATGGAATCTGGCCATTAGTTACTAAACCGTAATTAGCTGAACTAATCAGAGGTCTAAAAATACTGCCTTAAAAAAGCAAATCGAGTGCCGATCTTGAGCACCCCCCCTCCTCCTCTCAACTAGATTCATTGCTATATTTAGGAAAACTCTCGCAATAGCATTACCCCGTCATATATAATTTATTTTTTTTCCCTTTATTTTTATCTACTTCTCTTTCTCACCTCCCATCAACTTTCAACTTCTCTTTTTTTTAAATATATAGTATATTAGAAATTTAATTTTCCTAAATTTATGTCAACCTCCATGTCAAAAGCGTAACGCGCATTTCAATATTTTCTACCCATTAGACATATATGATTTTGGTTTGACCGGAAGCAATTGTAGCGCTTTGGAACACCTCCAACTCCGCGTCCACTGGTTTTGTTTGTATCGCGTACCGATAGAGAAGTTGTATTAAAGGAAAGGAGACGAAAACGGGGTTGAGCACGGTGGGTCCCAGTAACACTTAGGCACGTCGGCTTGAGGATAAGAAATGGAAAAAAGAGAATGCGCGTACCCTATTAACTATATATATATATATATATATATTTATATTTATTTGTTTATACGTGGTGTCGTGCACAGTGGCATCCTGGATGTCTTATCAGTGTATTTTTACACAGTAAACTCGTATTTGAATTTCTTGTTCCTCATTTTCTTACGTTAAAAAATACATTAAGTGTCCTCGAGTAAAATGAGTTGAATAATTTGATTGAAGTGTAAATGGTAAAATTTAAATTCAACAATTGCTACAGTTAATTGCAGAGAATTTTTTTTTTCAATTTTATAAATATTTAAATAATTGATTTTCTCTATGATAAAAATTAAATTAGAATAGTAATAAGTAACTTTCAATTTAAATTCATATACGTAATAATTAATACAATTAAAGTATATTTTTTATCTTAAAAATAAATATAATGTCGTGTGATGGCGTGACAATAAAAAAAAATCTGGAGAAGTTTAACCAAAGGGAAATTTTCTATATAAAAGACTTGCTGGATATAAGAGTGACGAAAATAATTAGACGCAATTAGTATATAATATGTGTGTATTATCATCGTAATCAAATAATGATGTAAAAAATACGTTAATAATTTTTTTTTTAAAATTGTATTATTTCTGTGTTCTTGCTTTCCTCCTCCTGTATTTAAATTTATGACTATACGAAGTTTTGATAAGTTTGAGGTTCTCGCGCCCGATTAAAAAAGGATTGGACGACTGCGCAGGAAACCTTGAGCCGGAAGACAGAGGATGCCACAACGAACAAAGTCAAGTGTCACGGAGTTAAGTTGCGTATTTGCTAACTTCTTATTCAAGATTTTGCCTCCCTACTTGTTTAACGGGCCGGAGACAAGCTTTCCACGTGACAAAAGACACTTACACTTATTACAATTAGGGTGAAAAGAAGCACGGCATTGTTGGGTTAAGAAGCATCTTTTTATGAAAACAGGTCGTGAAAAGTAAAAAAGCTCCAAACAGAAAAACTGACGACACAAATTAATCGAGAGAGAACAAATTGAGCAAATCAATAAGCTCATAAACGACCTTCATTTATATGCCTTTGTATTAGACCCTTCTTTCCTTTTTTTTATTTTTTTTACATTTCTTACTCATTTAGTTTTTTTAAACGAAGAAAAAAAAGAAAAAGAAAAAAAAAAAAGGAAGAAAAACGATCGCGTTTCTCACGGGTCACACGCCTCCGTTGTTTTGACAGAATGGTACGGTGCTCATATGCGCCACGTGCCTATGCAAGCGTGAACTTGTGGCAGCTGACCCATCACGCGTTTCGCGAGGCTCCTTGATGTCAATCCACCTGCGCTAGGCAACGCTAGAGTCCGCGCACGCATAACACGTGCTATTCAAAGCGCTTGGGTTTTGTGTACGTGTCGCCATCTCACTTGTCCTTGCCGAGAACGAAGCAACCGATGGCAGGAGAGAGAGCGAGAGAGAGAGAGGGAGGAGAGCACGAGTAAATGACGATTAAAAAAACAAAAAAGGTGGGAAAGCACGTGATACTGGCGTGGACCGAGATGTTAGAACGTGACTTGCATTTAATATTTTTTTTTCCGCTTTATTATAAAATAAAATTAGACAAACAGGTGGGTGTAATCGTACCGAGTGTTTGGCGTGTGTGTCCGTACCAAAAATAGCCACGTCAGCTTTTCTCGTCGTCATCGATTCCCACCCGTTATTCAATTATTTCCTTTCATAATCGTAGGGGAAGAGCCGCGTTCCAACTAGCAAGTGGACCTCGGGTTCACATTTTCATTTATTTATTTATTTTTTTGTCTGATACGGAAATTCAATTTACAAATTGAATGGTTTTACGCATAGTTTTAAACTAGAAAATAACCCTCACGGTACGCAAACTCATAATTCCTTTTTTTTGAATTATTTATTTTCGTCGGTTTAATTAGTTAGTAATATATCTCGCAGTAGCATATATATTAATTATCAAGATATTAGTATTTAGAACATAAAAATAATTTAAAAAATCACGATAATTTTCTCATAAATATCTAAAAAAATAAAAATAAATTATATAATTAATTTAACAACTAATAGGTTTTTGAAATTGTTACCATAAGTAACTAAATAATCAATTAATGAGAATTAACGCCTCCTCAAAATAAAAGGCAGCTTGGAGTGCTTAGGAGACACAAGGGATGAAAGGCGAGTTTTAAATTGTGGTTGTGATTTGAAAATTCATGCTTTAAATTAAATATAATTTTGTTAATATTTAGTAAATTATAAAAAATTGTATTTGATAAAAATATATTATAGTTCAAATCTTTATTTCGAAGATGCAATATTTTTGTGGTATTAATAAAATGTAAAAAACACATTTCAGTTTAATAATTTTTTAAAATAATAATTTCTATTGTTATATAAAATAACTAAATTTTAATTAAAAATTATTTTAATTATTCTTTATTTTATTAAAATTTTTTATTTTTCTTTTAAAATAGTGCAAACAATTACTAAACAGTCAATTGTATTTATTGATAATAAATTTAGCAACTATTAATTTTCCAATTATAAAAACAAAATTTAACTAGAATTCCAAACAAAGATGAAAACTCTTTAACAATATTCTTTCCGGTTACCAATTGATTAATATAATATTTTAATAAATATATGTAATTTAAATTACATAAATTTAATACAAAATATATTAAAATTTCTATATTTTTTATTTTAAAATAATCTAGATGTTATTTTTCTTTAAAAAAATAATATTATGATATAGAGAAGATAATCTATATTAAAATTATAAGTACAAATATGATAACAACATATAATTTTATGCATTTTTGTTTTTGAAATGTAAATAAGAATACAATATAAAAGTTTTGTCCAATTTCTTTGATTAAAAATTTTGAAAAAAAAAAAAGAGAGGGAGATTTACATTTTATAAAATATATTTTTTCAATAAAAATAATAAATTTACGCATCCTACGGAGGATATTGTTGGTATAATTAAAAATTAAACACACCCATTGGCCCTACGCTAGTGGCAAAGGCGTGTCATCTTCCTCCTTTCTCGAGCATGGGTTAGGCTTGGTTTCTCCATGATTTTCCAAAAGTTTTTTAAAGCGACGTGGTTTGCTTTGGACTTTTCATGCCACTAGATACTCAACCAACTAAACTTTAAAAAAAAAAAAAACTGTGATTAATTTATTGGTTCACAGTTTAGTTAGTCAATTTTTTTTAAAAAATTATTCATTAATTTACGGACTAACTATTTCTAAAGTTAAATTAGATTAAAACAAGGTTTAATTCTCAATTTTTTTTATATCAAATCAATTGATCCGGTTTAATTTTGAAAACCTTACGTTGAATATGATATGAACGCTTAAAAATAAAAACAATGGGTATAATTTTACTTTGGGAACCCACGTATCCTCGCAGAATGACCAAATAGGATCCATATTCTTACATTTTGTCATATGAGATTATAGTGAGAAAGAAAAGAATGGAAAAAAAAAATGATAAAAAATAGTATTTTCATGTGTTTGGAGAATTCACTGAAAAAAAAAGGTGTTTTCTTTTTTTTTTTTCTTTTTGGAAAAATTCACACAATTTTTCTACCTAAATAGAACTGTTCCCGATTTCACCAATTTGGTGAGAAAAGTAAAGGAAGGAGCTTTGTTACTATTATTATTATTATTTTTTTTGTTAAATTATTTAAATATCCCTTTTTCAAAAAAGAACTCCCTTTTAAATAATTATTGTTCTTGTTCTTATCACATTTAAACCAAAAATATTATATTTTTATTTATTTTCTTTCTTATCTATTTCTGGCTTATTAAAACAACTAACCGTGAAAATTATTTTATTCCTCAAAATTTTTTTGTTTCTTTTTTTTTTTTTTTACACTCTTCTTCAAATTCAAACAAAGACTTAGAGACGGGGAAGGAAGGAAAGGTCTAACTGGGAGGTGCGAGTTGATCATTGGTTGGAAAACAGCACGTGTACAGGAATGATTGATTCTCAATTTGTGTTTAATGATATGGTTACGTGGATATAAAAATAGCAGATTCAAATCAACCTGAAAAAATTTTATCAGAAATTTAAACTAATTTTTTTAAGAGAAATAAAATTTATGAGTGAAGTTAAAAATAAAAAGCTAATAAATTTTATGTTTGGATTTCTAACCCAAGACCTCGTTGGGGGAGGCAAAAATATTTTTATCACTAAATTAAATGATAATTTAATTTAATTTTAATGCATATATATATATATATATATATATATAATACTAATAAGTAAGTCGGGGATCAGTGGAGTGTCAATTGTCCCTCCTCGACTTCTCCAAATTCGTTCTTGATTTTTATATCTCACTATGTAATAGTCGCGTCAACATTACTGCTCGCTGCTCAGCCTACTTCTGTTAAGAATCAAGTTGTTAATTTTCTTTCTAATTCAATCAAATATCAAACGTTTAGGACTTGAAACTTCGAGGGTTTATTTTCATTGCGGTTCTTATCAGGATACGCAAGAAATTAGTTTTATATTTTTATGAATTTTTAAAATTTGTTGTAAATATATTTTTGGATAAAAAATAATAAAATTATTAATAATTTTAATTTAATCAATGTATAATTGTTAACAGTTATGAATTTGAAACAAATTTAAAAACCATACAATTCAAATGAGAATGTAAAATAATTTAAGATTTAATTATAAAAACTTATGGCTTATATATATATATATATCTCCTGCCCAATCTAGGCACGGGGGTGTCAATGTCCAAAGGCGATGTTCTTGGTGATCTAATTCACTGGAGATATACTGATAAACCAAGAAGACGAAGACATGAAGACGAGTTGGTAATCCGCACCAAAAATATTCAGACGGTGCTGTCACAATCTGTTAATTGAGTTCACGTTAAATAAGTTTCATGGAGTCCTCGGGCCACGGTTTTCGGTTTCCAATTCATGAATTCATAGAATGTGTACAACCGTAGAAAGTAGCCCACCAAAAAGAGTTTTTCCAACCAGAAATCCCTCCCTCCTGATTTGTGTCAGTATATTTTCAAAGAAAGGACAAAACAAAGCGGGGAATAAAGTTCTGTACGAAAAAGAAGCAGAGTTTTTAAAGAGTTTTTAATTTGTAACAAATGGCATATGCCTAGTTAATTTAAAAAGAAACACATAAAATATTGTGAATGTACGAAAAACATATAAATATTTTTATAGAAACATTAGACACTTGGTCCGTATGCGGTATATTATTATTATTATATTAATTAATTAATTATATTTTCTAATTAATTAATATTTGGTTATGATTATATGTGTATAGATAAATTTTTATTGATAATTATATATAATTATTAAACTGTTTAATGTTTAAAAATATATATTTACTCAAAATTATCATACTTTATCTAAATAAATGAAATAATTATTTGTTTATCATAATTTTATATATTAAAAATTATAATTCAAAATAGCTATATATCTAAGTAATTATATTTTTAAAATAATTACGTAACTATATTTAGTTATATCTAATAAAATTCTATAAAACAATTGATACTAATTTTACTTTATTATAAAAAAACATAATAAAATATCAATAATATTACTGTATACAAATTTTGCTACATATTAATTTCAGAACTGCAAAGGTATAACAAAGCATTTTATTGTATTTTATTCTTCAATTGAATTGCATTAATTTGACTACAACAATTAGAATATAATTTTTACCTTTAAGTACAGTAAAATTGTTAGAGACTCGAAAAGATTATGTAGATTTCAGTCTTACGATCTTCTGTAACTTCCATCGACAATGCGTTCGAAGCTGTAAATGGTTGTCATCCTGCAAAAGTTGCTATTGTGCTTTGTTACTTGGGTCCTAGGCGGCTTGGCAGAATTCGTTTCCCAAAAGGGTTCACATTGTATGTCCGGTTATATTAGATCAATGTCATACAAAACAAAAATGGGAAGCGTCGTTGGGTGTTGAGAGAATAGACGAAAATTATAAGAACTTTGATTATGTGAAAGCCACTTGTGGTATATACAAAATTTAGATTTTGTCCAACTTCGTTATTCTTATTCTCAAAAGACTTCGACACTTTTCTCATAGATAAAAATGACACGTGGTTGCTCTTATTTGGCTAGCCACCAGTATTGAAAATTTCTAAAAAAAATTTTCGTGAAAATTTATATTTTTATAAGACAGAATCTTTTTTTTATACAAATATTAATATACAAACTATAATAAAATTAATATATTATTTTTTATAATATTGAAATTTCATCGTAAAAATAAAAATTATTTTTCGATTTGTTCATAAAATGTTTTTCTTTTCTCCTACTTTTTCTTTTTACTGCTTTTCATTTTCTCTGATAACAGAGAGAATGAAAAAATTCATAATAACAAACGTTACTCTTTTTTCTGTGAGAGTAATCGCCCATCTTTTCGGATAATAGTTTTTCTTCCTGTAACAGTTATCTTTTACTATAACAATTATTTTTAAATAAGGAGAGTGAAGGTATTTTAAATCCAATGACCCAAATTACCATCATATCCAACTGATTATATTTTTTATATTAAATCATATTTTAAATAAGATGAGTCACTTATATTAATTAATTTAACAATAAGATGCTATTATAGGAGCAATAGTGATATGCATGCCATCGACAAAATCATCAAATAAATTAGGTCAAATAAAGGAGACCATAAATCTTTTTCTTTTCCTTTATAATATGGGGTGTCATGTCCCTAAGTATTAAACAAAATAATATATATATATATATATATACATATTTTGTCTTGTATATTACCGCATGTAAATGAAGCACCGAAAAGATTTGTTGATGCGGTCCGCCCCTGTTGAACGATTGTGGTTCAAAAGCTTGGCCCATGTGTAATTTATTTCGACAGGTCCCAAATTTGAAAACTCGAAGGTGGCTGTCTTTTGTATGTTGGGCGTTAGTTCGTGGACTTCTCCGTTCGCAAAAGAGGTTAAAATGGCCCAAAGATCCATGGTAGGCCTGCAATCCAAGACTAGATGATTTCGGCTCAGGTTGGCAGTGAATTCGCATTATCCCGGAGCAAAAATTGCTTAGACAGTGTCACAAATCCTACACGGAAAAGGAAAAGAAGAACAAGGAAACTGTTTCTCTTTGCGACATAATGGAATCCAGATTCGAGATACATCAGTTCTTCTGTTGTTGTTTTTTTTTTTTTTGTGGGGGGGGGGGCGGCTTATAAAAAACACGAGAACTGCACAAACATTATTTTCAATCGGTCCATGTGGCGCACCCTTGGACTCAGCCTAGTCTATTCCTGATGCTGCGCTAGTGGGTGCAAAATGTGAATGATTAATGACTAGGGTCATGCATCATCGTGACATCATATACCATTTGGTACGTGCTGCCTATGAACCACGGTGCTAATTGGTGTTGCTGCACCGGCGTTACTTGGCAAGCATACTTAATTGAGAAAACGTGGCCTCCTTGCATGTCCTCGTCCAGACCATTAGATCTGTCAATGTTCTGCTGGTAAATTGAACAAACCGGGGCATTAAGGTATGCGGGTCAAAATTTGCTATTCTAATTTTGCGATGAGCCTTCAATCGTGGGCCCGTGGGGTTCCACCTTGGCTCGCAATCAGAAACTGGCACATGCTTTTCCCTTGTCCCTAATCATAGTGAAAATCCATATTTAATAAAGTAGCTACAATTTAATCATGTGTTTGTCACTTAACCTAAAGCAACGCTAGCTGTCAGAAATTGTCTTCCCTTACCGAATGGCAAGCGATGTGGGTGCATCCTTTTCCGACACGTGACATGGAAAACAACCTCATATTTATATGTGAAGTATACAATGCAGGAAAGCAAAGGAGAAAGAACGAAAACGAAGGATCAATCAGAGAGCAAAATCTTGCACTGGGCAACAAGGCCAACGAAGTCGAAGACAAAGAACAATTTGGCGCCTTTCATGTCAATGGAGGTCAAGGCACAATGTAACTTTTCTGCTGGTGGGCACTTTAATTAAGCATGGAGGCTGCTCATTTTGTTTTGGGCCATATAATTAATTGCACTTTTCCCATGTGTGATATTCTCCAAAACAATGGGCTCCAAAGTCAAAAGGCACAAAGGAGGATGAAGGAGAAGACAGCTCGTTATATGCGAGATCTACATCGCCAATGTACTCAATTTATGTCCTTTGCCGGCGATTCATTAGTGCAATATTATTACAATTGCAATTGCGGTTGTGAATGACAATTTAAAACTCTGGTTGTATGCATGCAACTCATTGGAGGCGGATTGGCAAAGGCTAACTGCATTGCTGCTATACAATTAATTGCCCACTCTTTTGTTACCTACCATTTCTTACGTTTAGTTCATCTGCCACGTACAGCTGTGTACTCTAACACCTCATTCTCTCGATGCAAGGGGTCCCTCTTCACTTGCCTATATTTTGTGAGGAGCAACAGTTTGTGTGGCTTCTATTGCATGCAAAGCTGGGACTAGGCAAATATTATGGAGCCAAATGGAAATCACGGTGGGTCACCGCTCGGGGAACATGTGGCCACTATTATTCGAAGGGTGAACTGGTGAGCATCCTTTCGGCCGAAAGGGGAAGTCAATTTGTAGGAAAACAAACTTAATGATCATTTCATTCAACATTTTCTGTATCCCCGGTAAGTGTATCCTCTAGTCAACTTTCACTTTTGACTCTTCCACATCGGATCGGTAAATTTAAGATTTTACTTGCGTTTAAACAAAGGAAAAAGAAAGAAAAGAAAAGCAACATTTCTCTCTAGTTCTATTGTTGTTTTCTTGTGGCCACTCATGATGATGTGGTTTTCCATTACATCTACCTCTCTAATCATGTTCCCTTTTGTCGCTCCTTAAATGGCACCGATAATGGAGATGCGGTTCACCGTTACATGTGCATTTTATATGTTACGAAATGAAAATTCATGCCAACCCAAAAAAGTGTTAGGCAGTAAAGCACACATATAGACGCCATAAGGCAGAGACTCTACGTGCTCCTGGATTTATACATCGCACAAATAATCAATAGGTGCCTTCAATTGAATGACAAACAATTGAACAAAGAAAAAGTTGAACCAAATTATAATAGTATGTCAATAAATACCAAATCAAAGCATCTTAAAACATTAAATGCCGAAATTCATAAATACTATAAGTCAGGATCATCTTTCTACATCTAATCCACACGATATTTCATTTTTTTTTAAAAAAATTTCCGTTTAGATTTCTCCTTTGAAAATGAAATTTTTGAAAAAAGAGAGAAAAAAAAAAGAAAAAGAAAATACACTTTTCAATCTTCCTTGTACACGAGTAGCTTCTGTCTGCTCTGAAGACACCGTCACATTAATAGAAATTCATGTTGCATTGCAATATATATTAGAGACAACTAAAATGTTATAACCAACTGAATTGTGCTTGAAAATGTCAGCAAAAACAAAAGAAAAGGTCCCTTCACACCCACATACACGAAGGAGAAACGGTCTATTAATTTCGTGTCGTGCATGGCCGATCATGTGATTTTTCTGGAGCCACAGCCAATTAAGCGGCTTTTTGATGTGTTATTGGTGGCCTTGACAATGACGGGGAGGAATGCCTCCAATCTTCATGCCTAATATCTCGGCGCCCCCCCCCCCCTCAGAATTTTCTCCCAAGACAAAAAGAAGCCAACCATAACGTTTATTTATGTTGCCGACTGAAAAAAGATAGATATATATATATATATAGGCAGAAAAGTTTGGTATAGAATAAAAATCCTGAATTTTGACGCGAGAGAACTCGCTAATGAAACGAAAAATCATGAATTTACCTTACTTTACAGAGGAAATGCTGACATCATCCGGTCGATGGCACTGAAATACGGCAATTGCCGCCTTTTTTGGGTCAAAATTATCGAAGTTTCTGCATGGGGTGCCACCAAAAATCATGCAAAAAATATCGTCGAAACAAGAAGCCCATTAATCTTTTTTCTTGTAGAAAAAAAGCGTCACCCGGATCTCGTGGTACCGTCCACCACGTGAACCATCCCTACCCTACCGGAGCACAGAAGCCACAGCCTCCACATTAGCTCCCGAAAACGATTTGGCTTGAAAGGAGGGGAGAGGGAGGTGCGGGGGAGTGGGTGGGGCAATTTCGTCAGGCACTTGTCAATGCTTTGTGAGACGGGGATTGTAAGTCCCACGGGCTGGGGCTTGTGTGTAATAAGCAATGAAGAATGAGGAGAAAATCGGAAGAGCCGAAATTAAAAGAAAGAAAAGTCACGTGCGCCGGGCTCTTAACAGGGTTTCCTTCCTCAGTTTATTTCAGATTATTGGACAGAATGTGCCAAATGATTTCATTTTACACACCTGATAAGTACGTTTTACATACCCCAGGGCAGCCAGGCTCAAGCAGCTTGATCGACAGGGGCATTTCAGTACTTGAGACCGTCCCTCGTGATTCGTAAACCTATAATTAAAAATAATATATATATATATACACATGCAAATATAAATGTCACGACGCTGCGAGCCAACGGTTCGTAGCTACCGTAAATGGAGCAACAACCATACACTGAAGATGTCCTGACCACCACCTCTACGGAAGCGACCACCGCCCAAGTCCACAGGAATTCGGATACTCCCCGCAGCGGCTGCACGAGGCACCCGGTCTACCGCGGCGTCAGGAAGCGACGGTGGGGCAAATGGGTGTCTGAAATTCGAGAGCCCCGAAAAAGTTCGCGTATTTGGCTAGGCTCATTCCCGGTGCCAGAGATGGCTGCTAAGGCTTATGACGTTGCTGCATATTGTCTTAAAGGCCGTAAAGCTCAACTCAACTTCCCCGACGAGGTCGACGACTTGCCTAGGCCGCCCACTTGCACGGCTAGAGATATTCAGGCAGCAGCGGCCAAGGCAGCGCGTGCAATAATTACATCAATGAAAGAGGGCGACGTGACTATCACTAATAGCGACAGTGACGGCGAAGGTGATATAGGCGATTTCTGGGGGGAGATTGAATTGCCAGAATTAATGAACGGCGGTTGCAATCGGAACACTTGGAGTTCGGGATGGAGTTTCGCCGGTGATGCAACGTGGCAGGATGCAGAAGGTTAAATAATCAATTGCAGCAGTCTCTAGTGTGCCTGTGCGAGCTTGTGCTCTTGAGGACACGGTTGGTGTATAAAGCTTCAAATGTTGGTGAACTGGGTGAGTAAACCCCTGTATTGTGTAGTTTGTTTCCGGGGTTTAATGTAGCGTGGGCTATGTTTTTAGCAAATTCCGAATAAATTCAAAACTTTCTTATTGCATATGTGAGACGAACCTGTTTCAATTTGTTTGTCTTCAACTTGAAATTATTTCCGAAATAACACATGTTAATTGGGTGGGTTTCTTGTACTGGCGGTTTCACGAGATGGTGTGGAAATTTTACTGGGGACGGTTGCGTTCCTGTGGTGCTATGTGATTTACATATAATATAGAGTTTGTGAACCATCCATTTATATTTTTCATAGCTTCTCAAAATTCTGTTCGTTTTTACCTTTTCTAGAAACTGCATTAAATCCTGCTTATATATTATCAATACCCAAAAACCACATTCTTTGTTATTATTATTATTATTATTATTTAAAATATCGAGCTAACATATGGAATCAATCAATGGGATGCTTTTGTTTTTGGTTTAAAATAACTGGCAAATTATTATCATAACATCCAGATAAGTGGATGATACATTTTCTCTTTTGTTTTATTTCGGACAAAAGGCTATGCGGAAGACTAGCCGGCTTTGTTTTCCCATTTGTCGATACAGATAATGGAACCATTCCCAGCACCAGAAAGAACCTTTACTTTCCTACATATTTTCCCATGTTTTGTAAATGTTTAAATTTACGATAATAGGTAATATGAGTATATTAAAAAAAAAAAAATTCTCTTTTCGTGTGAATTGGGTAGGCTTTTTATTGGTTATTTTAAGCCAAGTGACTGTCGCATATTCATATGGATTTTGATGTGCTCCATCACTTTTCGTTTTTTGCTGTGCTGAAGGTTAAGAAACTATTCAAACACTATAGTCAAGACTAAACCTAGCTAGAATCAACAAGTTCTAATTAACTTTGTGTTCTTTTCTGTTGAACTAGAAGTCATTTGTTGCATTCATGTTTTTGCTCGCTGATTTCACACATCTTCGTATTATCTGAAAATGTCTGTGAAAGAATTCTCGTTTTGACTTGTTTTCTTTTTTAAGAAAAAGGGTGACAAGAACTATCGGAATCCACATATAATCGAATGCTTATGCAAATATTCATTCAATATCAAATTTGACGACAATACTTTGCAACCTTACAGTCGTTGTAGGAAAGTTATTCAACATTCAATAAAGGATATCCATGTAGAAAGTTCCACTTTCATAACCAAAGTTTCCCTCTTTTTATTCACTTGTGTTATCCAACACACACACACACACACACACACACACACACACTCAACATAAATTGCAAACTAAACGAAGTTTTCTTTTTTAACAAAAGGTAAATTTGAAAGGACATGATTTTGTCCACGTTTTTTTTTTTAAAAAAGGAAAATTATTGAGCGGGTTCGGGTACCCGTGGGTATACCCAATTACTTGTGGGTCGACAAACCTGATCATGTTCAGGTATGAGGCTTAAAGTTTGACTTCGGGTTTGACAGTATCCGGCTCTGATCCGACCTGCTGTAATCCCTAGTCCTAAGGCACTACAGTGACCATCCGATTGGGCCTCGAGGGCACTATTCTATCTTGTTTTGCAGGTCAAATTTTGTCAATGTTTTCTGTGTTGCCACTCGCTGTCCCTTACCGTCCAAGTGAAAGCATACAGCAGGACAACCCCACCACTATTGGTTTCCCAGGTCCCGAACCAGGACGTGGCTCGTGATACAACGAGACAACCATAAATGGGCCTACGGCCCATTGACTGACAGAAGGGGTGGACCTAATTTTGCCACAATGATAATTATTGTCTGAACGGAACAAAATAAAAAGTACACGTAAGCAATATCCTTTTGCCTTCCGATAGTACAGCTGTAATTTTTCCGTTAATTTGCATTTGGCAACAGGCCAACATCTGTGTTAAGGGCCAAATCGCTTTGTTGCACTTTCGTTTAGTTTTAAGAGTGACGTGTTTTATCTTTTCTTTCTTTCTTTCTTTTTTTTTTTCGCGTTAGATATTAAATAAGAGAAAGGAATGCTGATATATTGTGGTTTCAACCATCATCAACAGTTAACGAGTGTCCCACTTTTGAATTGAAGATGGCCCTTTGTGTGACTCGAGAGTTCCCTCACTCAATGGTCCCGTTTCTCCTCTACAATCTGTGCGTTTTTCTTTTCAACAAAAAGATATTTCATTTGGCTAACAGGAAAAACGCTAGGTGGCCCTCAAATCAAGGGAAGAACGAGTAAGACAAAAAAAAAATGGAAACTCTCTGTACGCTGGAGACAGCTGGGACGTGGCCTTTTCTGGCAATCTAATATATTGTGTTGAACGTGTAGTACGAAGCTGTATAAAGAAACGATCTTATGTTATCTTACAGCCCTCCCTCTACCATGCACTCCCATAGCTTTTCCCTTATATTCACCGTGTTTCTAATGTAAGTCTTTCTCTGTTTTTATCCAAAGCATTCAATTCTAGAGATAACTATTTACTAGGCGACATTTAGAATTCAACTCGCTTTCATCGAAGCATTATTAGAAGGTGGTGCTCAGCCATCATTTAGTACAAAACGAGATCAGAGCTTATAAAGGAGGCATGCCAAGCCTGGATGAAGGGCCCTTTTCTCCTCTGTGCACAAAATTCGTAATTTGATTTAGGGACATGACTAATATTAATTGAACATATAGAAACGTTTTGCTTTGATATCGTGCGAAGGAAATCGTTCTGTTTAAAAGTTCAAGTTGAGGGGGTTGAAAGAGAAACGGCTGAAAGAGGAAGGGAAAAGAAAGGTCGTTTTAGTGCAACAGTGACAAATAGAAACTTATTTGGGAGGCGACAGTAGTACGTCGGAAATTGATTTTGCATTAAATCTGGCAGGTCCGGAATCTGTGGGCCTTTGGGAATCTTAGCTACATCCAAATGTGGAATGGTCCCGAGCCCCTCGCCCGGCCGTCCTTCTGTCATTCGTCCTGACACAGACGACAACAAGCTCTATGGCCATGGCTGCATTGTGGCCATACGGTCAAATCATCTCGGTCAATTTTGCACCGCAATTTTAGAGACCAGAGTAAAATTAGAGATGACGGGGGCATATAAATGTCAGCCATGATCATATTGGTCTCACGATTGTTAAAATTGCGTACCCAAAAACTATTCTTCATATTTCAATCAGTGTACACAAGACTTTCACGAATAATTAAAATCTATACTTTTTAAGACAAGGAAGTGAAGTCTCAAATTTAATTCTTGAGTTTTTTATTATCAGAATAAAAGTAAAATGGGGCAAGTGAGAGAGGGAGGGGCCAAGCTTTGTCCATGTGAAGCCGTATGAAACGAGTGGGGAAAGGGTTCTGATAGAGTCCAAATATGGGAGACCCGTTCGAAGTGGGGACTGGGGGGAGGACTCGAAGTCGTCTTTTTTATCCATGGGACGGCTATTTACTTGGGAGGAATATCGTTCAACAAACAAAAAAGTTCTTAACATAATTTTAACTGTTGCGACTATCACTTATTTTATGAAATACACGGAGTTTAGGTCGTACATCTATCGCAGACAATTGTGGGTAGTTAAGCAACGGGGTAACATTAGTGCGAGCACGTCCGACTGCCCAGTTATGCAACCGACCAGTTTTAACTTCAGTAATATTAGAGTAATTTTCTGACGTATCTTCATTTGCATATAGCTGCTGAGAGGCGTTTACCGCGTAACTTGCCATTTCTCAACTTGCCAAGAACGTAGAGCAGCGGTTGGTGAGGTGAGTCGCGTCATTGTCAGCAATAAAAAGTTTCGATTTTGCAAATTTCTATCCACGTTTTCTATTGGTCAGAGAATTGGCACGCGTTATCTAGCTTATCATCTTTATGAAACGGAGGAAATGGCCGCCATCAAAACTGCCGAAGAGACAAAAAAAAAAAAAAAAAAAAAACAAATTGTTTTCAGCGCTGGGGTCCTCGATAAGTCACTGTTGACAAATTATTTGGACTCCTCTCTAATGGCCAGCAGAGCCAACTGAAGCCCATTTGAAAAGCGTCCTAGATACCATGAGGCTCATAGTAGAAGCAGACCGTTCGGTTTTGCAAATGGCGTCGTGGGGTTGTAGATGTTAACCGGCGTCAAGACCTGTGGTTGTAATTGACCATTGGTTAAACCGTGGATCCCAGCCCATTAGCACCCATTAGTGCTACTTGTTGAAAGACTTTCGATTCATATGTGGAGTTGGGCTGACTGCCGGTGTTTTAAAAGTCGTTAAACCTAAACCTGTCCAGAGATTAAAAAAAAATTTTGTGACTTCAGATCTTTGGGCTATGTTTCCTTATAGGTCGATCTTTTTTTGAGTCTATATTCCGTGAAGTAACGTGCAATTTATTCACGTACTATTGTGTGTTTTTTTTTTCTCAATAAATAAAAGATAGGGCATTTATTGTATAAATATTAATTATTATTGATATTTTAATTAATATTTGTATTAACAAATTTATCATTTAAATAAGAATAATTTAAAATAAATTTTTTACACACTTGATTGTAACTTATTAAATCTGGAATTTGTTAATATGATGCATTACTGTCTTAAAAAAAATTGTAACATCACATTGAATTATTAGATTAGATAAAATTATGATTGTGTTTGATGAATTATTAATTATTAATAATAAATATTTTATTATTATTATTATTATTATTATTATTATTCATAATAATATTTTACTCGTAAATTACCTTTGTTTAAAATCTCTCTCTCTCTCTATCTCTTTTGGCTCACGGGAGAAAAGTTTCGCCATTGACGAGTTTAATCTGATAAGTTCATTTAGGGTTGTATTTTCTTTTTAATTATTATAAATAATTAAATTTTAGTTAATTATTAATCTTTTAATAATTAGAATGCGTTTGGGTTAGGGATGAGATCACTCAATCAGCTTACTTAACGCGCGACGTGCCATTTGTAGTTTAATCATTTCTTTTATTTTTTGCCCACATCAATAAATGTTCCATATTATAACGCCACATTATCGTGGCTAACAAATATGTCAAATAAAATTAACAAAATGTTATTTTTATTAAAAAAAATTATGAGATAATATTCACTATTTGTTTAAAGATAGTGCTATATTTATTACAAAAGATACAATTAAAATTATTTTTTTTATAATAGAGGTCTCCACTGCTAAATTAGAGTGCAAATTAAAATCAAATAAAAGTATATTGTAGATGAGGTAGAATAAAAAGTTATGATGGTTGAATACACATATCAAAATATTTTATTAAGAATTTTAAAAATGATATTACATATATATATCTAATATAGGATATTATAATTTAAAATATTTAATATAATTGATAAAATAAAAAATATTTATTTTTTATCATCACTTTATTTATTAATATTTTTATTGAAAAAATATATCATGTATTTAATTTTTATAATTTTTATAATTATATATATATATATATATATATATATAAGTGAAATGAGTGTCGCAATCGTGTCTGATATAGAGAAGTGTCCGCGCTTCGCAGGTGAAAGGCATCTAAACCCTTATTACGCCATAAACCCACAGAACTGAATCTTGTCGTGATACTTGTCTAAGAACAATCGCCGCCGCCTGAGCACCGATCGACTACTCGACAATGGCGGCTATTTCATCTCATTATTCAGCTGCGGTCCCATCGAACAAACGCTCCATGTCCTCGTCCTTTTCTTCTCTCTCCGCCAACCCTCTCAGCCGATCCGCCCATCTCCCCGGGGGCTCGCGGCAGTCTCGGGCTTTCCGGGGAAGAATCTCATGCCAGACGACCTCCTCTACTGCCTATTCACCTTCAGCTGCCGTCAGCGGCGATGGTACCTGTCTATTTCTACAGTTACTCCTCCTTTTTGGGTCCATTCTATTAGTTACTTCTCTAGTGGTTCGCTGAAACAAAGCTTTGTTTTTGTGACTGCGACTTGTAATTCCAAATTGATTTGGGCCAACTATATAAATGTTGTCTCGTCATTTCGTCTTATCATGAATGTGGCTAATTGTTGAAAGAAAATCCTCTGCTGTTTGCTTTGACTTGCTCGGAATTAGGGTTTAAGGAGCTATTGTAATTTGTATTCATTAGACGACGTAGCTGTCCTGAGATTCCTATCTAACTTTGTATTATTTACAAAAAGTTGGCTTCGGGTTTAGCTTGGGAGAATTAACACCTTACTAAGATGTCTTGGTATTGTCGAGCAATGCAGCCAGTTAGAATCTTCTTTGCTTTGCAACTGTTAGTTTAGCTAGTGGATGCTGAGTGTGTAAACCAAGGATTTGTGATTGATTGAATTATATTGAGTCATTAGACTAGACTACTATTGCTGTTGTCGATCAGAGCTGTAGCTGTGTTTACAAATATGAAATCACTGTCTTGAATCTTGAGTTCTGAATGAAATGGATTTTTATTTTTATTTTTATTTTTTTGTTGTGGATTATAATAAGAGATTCTGTGCCAGTTTGCTTCTTTATGTAACAATTGTTTGGTGCAATTTACTTTCACCCATCCTTGAGGCCCCACGGAATTGCTGCATAATTTGTAAATTAGCCTCGAGAAGTCATTTGCCAACCATTATTTGTTTTCTTTAGACAAATTTGCTTGAATCCAGCATATATATTGGATGTTGTTGTGTTGGAATTATTTCCAAGTCAATTCTGCTTCATCAACTGCCACCCTCTCTTCCCAGTTTTCCCTTTTCTGCTTGGGTTTTCTGTGGGATGATGCTTTTAAAGATGCAAACTTTTTGCCATCTGATTGCAAATTGAAGTTCTGTATCTTCCACTTTGAAGATTGAACCAAAAACTTTAGAGCTTATGTTTCTGCTAATCTTTCGCATTCCTTATTCACAGCAAAGGCTGGGATGAAGGATTTTCTGCATATCAGTGATTTTGACAAAGCCACTATCATGAAGATATTAGAACGTGCTGCAGAGGTAAAAGCACTGTTAAAATCAGGAGACAGGACATTCCTCCCATTTAAAGGGAAGACAATGGCTATGATCTTTGCAAAGCCATCCATGAGAACACGGGTTTCATTTGAGACCGGGTTTTCTTTGCTTGGTGGTCATGCTATATACTTAGGACCTGACGATATTCAGATGGGTAAACGGGAGGAAACTCGCGATGTTGCTCGTGTTTTATGTTGCTACAATGATATAATTATGGCACGTGTTTTTGCTCATCAGGTATGCTGGTGTGGTTTTTTTTTTTTTAAAATAAGCCAATGCTTAATAGGCCAAAAAAAAAAATAAAGAGCAATGCTTATGGAAAGTTCCTTTTACAATCAGATTTTGATTAATTCTGTTTTCCAGTGGATTGTGAATTTAAACGTATCCATGTGCTTGCATACAAGTGTGGCGCATTCTTTTTGTCAATCACGTTTTCTGTAACTTTTTTCTCCAAAATCCTCCATTCCTATCATATTTTTATGTAGTAATGAATTTTTGAATGTCATAGACCTTTATGAGAGCTAATTTCTTTGCATGTAGTTCTGCTCAAGCAGTTACTATGGTTCATGTGCAGGATATTATTGATCTGGCAAAATATGCAACTGTACCTGTCATTAATGGCTTGACTGATTACAATCATCCGTGCCAAATTATGGCTGATGCCCTCACAATAATTGAACACATTGGTGACATCCATGGTACCAAGGTTTTTTCTCCACACTGCAGTTTAATTTGGTTTTCTTTTGTCCCTGCAAGTCTTGGAGCCGATATCTAGTTGTACCAAGTTTGGCCTAACTCAATTCTATATTTTACAAATTGCAGGTTGTATACATTGGGGATGGCAATAACATTGTGCATTCATGGTTGTTGTTGGCCTCTGTTGTCCCTTTCCACTTTGTTTGTGCCTCCCCCAAAGGTTTTGAACCAGATGCTAAAACAGTTGAGAAAGCACAACAGACTGGAATCAGCAAGATTGAGATTACAAATGATCCAAAAGAAGCTGTCCGAGGAGCTGATGTTGTGTACTCTGATGTGTGGGCCAGCATGGGACAAAAGGAGCAGGCTGCTTATCGACGTCAAGTGTTTCAAGGGTTTCAGGTATACAGGCTATTCTTATCACTGGTATCGAGCACCCATATTTTGCTTGTAGGTAGAAATGTGCCGGTCCTTGCCCATTCTGCTCTCCATTCCTAATCCACTTTGATTGATTGTGAAATATGAAGTATCAGCTTCTCTTATGCTGAAGAAATGAATATGCTGAGAGCTGTAGAGGTTCCTATAAGAGTCTGATTCTTTGTTTTCTGAGTGTGTTAAGGCTTGTCATTACACAGATTGGATTTCTTCAAAAATTTACAGAATTTGCCTGGTACCTATACAATAGTTTGGCTTCTTAAATCTTTTCTCGGAGAAGTATGTAGGCACTTAACCCCCTTTGAAATTTGGAGAAGTCCTTTAGCATCTACTTTTAGTGAATCTAAATTTCAAGCCTTGTGTATGCCATCCTTTTGAACCTTAAGTTTTAGCATTTAAACTGAAGAAAAAGGGGAACAGAAATGAAGTAAACTGGTCTTGTAATAGCCACTGAACCAGACTTAGATGTGCCCTGAATTTAGTTGTGTGGGGAGTTGAATTTAGAGTTGGTTTGTTGTCTTTTCTTCCTAGGCTTGCTATAATTATTTGTTTGCAGCTGTAGGCTTTGATGAGAAGAAATGAAGGATTATGCTGAAGCCAGCGGGAAGAAAATTTTTCCTCTTCTTTCATTCTTATCTCTAAACCATGAGGCTTCTGCTTGAGACCAAGTCTCTCACTCCACCATTGAGGCTAATAAGGTTTTATTATGTTGGCAGCAGCCAACTTTACAGATTTTCATTGCCTGACACTGCTGCCAGGCACTGCTTTTGAATCCTTGCAGAAGCCTGTTTTCCTTCTGAGATGAAAGAATTGATCTATTTTGAAGTCTTAATTTTTAACTCTATTGTTGGCTCGAGATCGATCCCTGCATCATCGTTTACTGGGGTGATATTGCAGGTGGATGAAGATCTCATGAACCTAGCAGGCCCAAAAGCTTATTTCATGCATTGTTTACCGGCAGAGAGGGGCGTGGAGGTGACCGACTCTGTTATTGAAGGCCCAAAATCTATTGTGTTCCCTCAAGCTGAGAATCGCATGCATGCCCAGAATGCCATAATGCTTCATGTGCTTGGTTGTTGATTGCAGACCAATCATGTCTAAAACCATGATGGCGAGCAGCCAAGCAGTTGGCGGTTCAAACTGCTGGAAGTCTGTGGCCATTAAAAAGGAAATCAATTTTGCCATCTCGTTTCAGTTCAAGCCTATGTAAAACTGCCAGCTGAATCCGGTTCTTTAATTCATCTTGATGTGCTGTAAGGTTGTCGGAAATTGAATCATCGGAGTTTATTCTTTCCATTTTCCTTACAAGAATGATAGTCCTGTAGTTAACAGCTAGTTATGCATTTCAGTTTTAACCACAAAGAAAAGGCAGTCGGTTTGAATGTACTCATTTTAGCCATTACCATTGTTCGTTTGACATATCGCTTCTGCTTTTAGACCATTTGAAGGTGGGCTGGGAATTTACAGTGATGTTATCCATGGACAGCTGGTGACATACACACGTAAACGCTTTCTTCCATGAGCTTTTAAGTAAATAGTAAATAAAAAAAGAATGCGTGCAAGTTTATAGCTCTTACCTTGGTTGCTGGCTATTGACCGTGACTGCCGGACTTCTCGCTTGTCAGCTTCTGCCTACAATCATTACAATCCACGCGGTAAGATGGACCTTCTGCCCTCGACAAGGCAAAAGCAAACTAAGTAGCTTTGACTTTGCTTGCAATGTCTGAACTCTTGGAGGGTAGCGAAAACGAGTGGCCTGTAGACCCATCTGAGCGAGCACAGAGTCTTTTCCATTTGTTTTGTTTGTGTCGAACCACCTGATCACGAAGGCATCTAATTTCCCACTTGGCTTTTTCTTTTTCTGTGCTTAAGCTATAGAAAGGTCCCACTTGCGTATATGCAATGCCTTCCTTATTTTATCTGTCGCAGTGGCAGTTGGGACGACTAGATTTTCGTTTTTAAAATGTGGCATAACAATTGCTCCTCTGAAGATGCTGTGGTTTTGTAGATAAGCTTTTAAGTAAGAGAAAAGACAATTAAGCATTATAATAATAACATCTGCTGTGCCCCGTCCATTAGGGCACGCTTTGCCTTTGAAAATGACTCGAAACACTTTACTTGTTTCTCTTCGACCTTTATACGCTTGTTGTTGATGGTAGCCAGCTTGGTTGGATCTCTTCCAAGTTACATCCTCGTCTCCACTATAACATATTAACATGATGCTGTGGTTTACTTCCTAACTTGTTTAATTATCAGTAAGAAGTGTCTCCGCATGGGCATTCGCTTAAAACTCATTAATTGGCTCATTGTCTAAAATAAGGAAGACGAGCAAGAAATAAGAATAAAGAAAAATCATGCAACATGTAACTAGAAAAGACGGTGTTACATAATGGCAAGTGAAGCCAACCTGGTCAAGAAAATGCTTATTAATTATACCCACATTGCGAATCCTGAAAACAACCCCTCTGTGGCAAACTGTCTATCCTTTTTCGGTACATTTTTCTTCTTAAATTGACTTAAAATTAACGTAGCAGAATCTCTGAACCGAGATTCACATGGAGATGTCCCCCGTTGCTGCTTTTGAGTGAAGATGGGGATATATCTTAAGGCGTTTTGGTGGAGATGAGGAATTACTTGTCAGGATGTATAACCGATGGATCAAGAAATGTCCAAGAAGTCTACCCATCACACGATGGATCAAGCTTCTGGGAGCTTGATATTGATTGAAAATTTTCCCTCCCTTCGTTTTTCCGTCTTTTGGGAGGATAAAAGAGCACGGCACAACTTTCTTGGTTGGTCCCAAAAGAAGAGAAACACTTTCTGCTTTTCGTGCTTTGGCTACTTTATTCTTTCTTTCATTCTAGCTGTGTGGTTGAGTAAAATGGCGGGTAAGTTTTAGAATCAACATTAGCTAATGCACGCGTCAATACCGAACGGGCCCTAGGTGTTTCATTAGGCCATTTGATGGCCTAACTTTCATTGTAGATTGAACTCGGTATTAATTGTCGGTTTTTTTTCTTTTTTTTGTAGTTGGTGTGAATGAATATATATATATATATATATGATTAGAAGAGTCATAAACAATTTAAGACTAATGCGATATAAAGGAAAAGTACAAAACTATTGCCTATTGTGAGTTCATAATATTCCATTATTTGCGTGTATGCGTGAGAGTGGGAGAGAGACAGAGAGAAGGTAATGGGATCAGAGGCAGAAGCAGAGGCAAGCTCAACACCAGGGCTACCACTATTGGCAAAGCCATTTGCACATGGACACATGCAGTCACCAGAATGGTCAGGAATGGTAACGCCGCCCCTCTACACAGCAGCCTCTGTACCATTTCGGTGGGAAGAAGAACCTGGAAAGCCCAGAAATTGCACTACCCTGTCCAAATTCAACCCTGTCGATTTCCCAAACAAGTGCCTAGAGCTGCCTCCAAGGCTGCTGCTTGTGGATACCAATGTCACCAAACTGCGCTCGCCAACTACAGCGCTGGAGGATCTTTGCACGGGCAAGTCGAGATTTCAGTCATCTTCATTCAGAATAATCGAAAGGGAGCGTCATGTGGGGTCTTTCCGTAGTAGTTGCAGTGCTCAGAGGGATCAGCGAGGCTCGACGGTTCTCAACAAGAGAGGGTTCAAGGAGAGAGTGCTTTTGGGTCCTTGGGGCTGGGGAAGGAGGAAGGCCTTCAAGGGTAAAAGGGAGGTTGGTGGAAGCAGTCATATCTTTCCATCTTCTGTAGATAGAGGGGCTGATGACGCCTGCAATGAAGACGAAGATGGCCGCAGCAAAAAGGCCAACATGGCAAGTATCAGAAGGACAGGCAGCTTCTCCGCTATCTCTCCAGCAAGGTCTCAATTCTGGGTTCGTTTCCGATCATTGACTTTCATCCGCTTTTCTTCTTACTATTCACTTCTCTTTTTGTTTTTTCTGGTTTAATATGATCAATCATCCCCATTTGCACTTCTTCATGGGGCCAAATATCTTTTCAGACTGGCCCTACTAGGCAACAATTTATGCATTAGATCGAAAAGAGACAACTGCTTATAAAGTGGTGCTTTGTTTTTACAACGTAGAAACAAAGAGTAAAAATGCAACTACTCGGCACTAAATGGAATATGGCCTCGATCAAAAAAAAAAAAAAAAATCAAGCCTTTACTTCTTCCTGTGATTTGGATCAGATGCTTTGCCCAAAGGCCACCAGTGGAACCAGTAAAGCCACTTGTTGTATAAGATAAACACAAGCATTGTCTGGCGTTAAGTCGCAACTCGTAACACCTGGTTGGAATAGGTTCCACGCCTTCAGTAGACCAACGTATAACTATAAATTTCTGTATCGGGCTAGTAGATGTCAAACACAAGGTTAGGCAATTTAACCACCATCACCCGTTCAGGATTGAAAGGAACATTTACGTTTGACGTTTCGCAGGTGAGCATTTATGAAGGCTTGAAGAATGTGGTTCCACGGAGAAATCGAAAATTAACGAAGGATGGGCCTGCAATTTGACCTTTCGCACAGTGTGACGCGTCGAATTGGCAAAGGTTCCCATTGAGTGGACTCGGATGTACTTTAATTAATTTTTAATATTATATATGAAATGTTTTATTTATATATAATATATTAATATAATATAAATATTAATTATATTTATTTAAATTTATTTTTTTTTAAGTTTATCTAAATATTGTCAATGAAAAAGAGTCGTTTTACATGTAAAATGGCTATGACATCGCTATCCATACCGCTGTTTGACGATGCTGTTCCAATGAAAAATGACGTTAATTGTGATGTATCACGTCAGTGCCAGCTTTCCCTGCATACCGCCTTCCACGCCTTCCACACCGTGGACTGGCATGGAGGGCCTGTTGCCTGCTGGAATCTCCTTTTCCTATCTCGCGCAGGTTTTATGGAAGGAATAACTGGACTTTTGGACCGGGTGGATTGGCTGGGTTGGATAGTAGTGCAAGATAAAATGCATCCCAAAGTAACGACCTGGAATCGTAAAAGCATATCTTTTGCCTCTCAAATGCGAAAGCAGCTGCCAGGACTCTCAAGGACTCTTGGGCCGATTCCTCAACTTTTCCTATTCCGGGTCCTTTGTGTGTAAAAAGCACAAACATCTCGGAATACCATCCTTGTGCCTCTTTAGCATACAGCATCATCATCCATATTTTCAACAGAAGTTCTCGGAAACAAAGGATCGTACACAAATGAAAGCTTTTTCCATTGGTAATACCATCTGAATTGTGAGTTTGTGACTACATATTGCGCCTTGAACAGTCAACAGTCCAAGAGACAAATTTCAAGTTATTCACACAAATCTGGGTGTAAGCCCTTCTTATAATATCTTTAACACGCTCTTGCTGCTCAACGGAACATAGGTTTCGGCCATCTCCAACCACGGAAAATGAAGGGATTGAAACAAATGACAGAAGGTAAAATGAACTATCCTTACAGGAAGTAATCGAAGAATTAGATATTTGACAAGGCATTAACTGTTACAATGATTCACCTGCAAGGAAAACTAACATTCTTTCACAAAACAGGAAGAAATTCTGCTTATGTAGGAGGAAAGAATTTATTCCATGATCATCATTAAAAGGCCAAAAAAGAGGTGTAAGAGCAAAGAAGGTGATGGGAATGTTCCAAAAATTTCCACCTGCTCCTGTGAATGAATTCGTTACAGCTTTCTAACCATCACTCCTGCAACCACCCGCAAAAATGCGAGAAGATTCAGAAAACAGGAAAAGGAGAAAGGGCATATTGGAAATTCTCACGAGAATATCTCATGGGTCCAATGGAAATTGCACAAGACAAGGTTGGTTCAAATGGCCCCGGCCCAAATAAGTACTACCGTACTAGTACCTTGCCAGTCTGGCCACATCAGTGCTAAATATAACTACAAATTTTGAGAACGTCCATGGTTAGATAGTCAAAATCATCTTATCCTCTGACAGTTTGGCCGACGCCATTTGATCAGGATTGTACAATTTACATCCAAAACAATATTAAGTTCAACAAAGCCTTAAAACCCAACTGATAGATAAAAAAGTATGTTAGTGACCCCACAAATAATAATTGGGTATAGAGCACTTCTAGTCAGCTAATTTTTAGTTTCAATGAGCCAATGACACATTAGACCAAGGATACTTACTTCCTCTCTCTTTCCTCCATATTTATCAACCATTTTCTCGTAGTTTTTGTTCATTATATTTGGAATATTCATAGCCAGGAACAGAAACACTGATGTTGAGGAGACCAGTAGATGTATTGAAGGTTGTCCGGCAAACAACATGATGCTAACTCAATATTTATGGCATCCTAACATTCCATCTTCCAGGTGCTAATTGTTATACCGCATCAACTGCTTTGAAATTATAATGAGCTTATTCTCAGTGTTAAAGTTTAAATAATACCAAGAAGGCAAGAACAGAGAATTATATAGGACTGCAACTCAATACACAACGTGGAGATAGAGTTCTCTGATTCAGAAACATAACAGATCATCCTGCAAAGACTAAAATACTCGCATCACTAAAGGGAGGCTGAGGGACTTGCTTCCCTGATTCAAAGGAATCCAGAATAGATCTCACCACAGCTGGAAGGGAAAAGACCTGAAATTCTGGAAAACCTGACCAGTCAGTAGTCTGTAAGATGGTCCATTTCCCGGCAGACAATGCAGAGAGCATTGCAAGAATTGCCAATGAAAGACAAAGCAGCCCTATCACATGCATTAGAATGCAAATATTGGCACCAGAAATCAGAAATCTCCGACTCATAAGCATCAAGGCATTATGAGTCAGTAACAACAACAAAACCATAGTCCAAATTTAATTGGGTTCAACCATACAAACCTTTTCAACTCATTCCATTCCTTGCTAATCAAAGATTTTCCAAGTCAACTTAAATTGTCTTCCCCTTCTACTCTCACCATCAACCTGATTTAATCCTCTTTTAAATGAAGCATCCGTGGGTGTGCATTAGACATGTCCAAACCAATGCAAATGCCGATACCACACCAACTTTGCTACGAATACCTTTATTTCTAATTCCATCTTTCTTGGAGCAGCCACAAATCCCATCTAAACATTCTCGTAAACGCTATGTCTATACATTTTTGATAGCCCAACACTTTGACAACATATCCAAACCCAAAACAAGGGTTAAAAAAAAAACGCTAAATTGTGTCATCACTTCCACAATAATAAACAATTATTAATAGCCATTCTAGTTCAGTTGAATGTGTGTGTGTGTGTGTGTATAGATAACCCTACCTCAAGAGAGACCCGGAGACTATCAGCTACACTACTGCCAGAGTCTGATATCCACATTCAGATCCTCCGCTTCTACGGTGAATTTTCATATTTATTAAAAAAATATAAATAAAAAAAAAGGAATTAAAAAATAGAAGGAGAAGAAGAAAAAGAAGAAGAAGAGATGCCTGAAGTCTAGTAGCAGGCCTCAAGGAGCCTATTCTCTTGAAGCTCAGTAAAACTTCAGTTACTTTCAACGTGGGTTAAAGGAATCCAAGTTTTGTAGGCCTCGCACAATCCAACGGCCCAAGGGATCAAACATAGGACCCAACCAGACGAATGAAGTTGGGCCTCTCCATGGTTGGGCCATTTAGTCATTCAAATCCCTTTATATATATATATAATTATTATTATGTTTAATGTACAAATGAAAATTTGGGCAATTCGTGGATAAAAAGAACATCTTATGTTATGGTGTGATAATAGAATTTCATACCACATCATCCACTAAAGCTTTAATGGCATGTGTTTATGGCTGCCACTCGCGCCAATCAAACATTAAACAAATCCCAATCAACCGATCGATGGATAATGCGTGTGTCTCGAAAGGAAGGCAACATTGTTAGGTGTAAACGCCGAGTTCACAAACATAGCCAAGAACCCAAATTATGAAATTATATGTAAAGAAAGTTAGAGAAGCTGACAGAATAAAATTTTGTGTAATTTGAAATAGATTGTTACATTTAACCGAATATTTAAGCAAGAAAACAAAATTGCAATAACAGAGTCAATCTATGTAGAGATGAATAAGAAGAGACATTGGATCCGATGTTCTAGATTTGGCACATGTCCATCAAACATATACAAATGAACAGCCCCTCACATCTTATATTTACAAACGAGAAAAGGGACATTTAATTGGAAGTTGTTTTTTTTTGGGGGGGGGGGGAACTAAGGCACATTAAAACATAGATACATAAGGAAATAAATTAAATTCAACCACTTGTAAATCAATTTTCACAAGAAGCACAAAATCAAGTATGGGACTCTAGAAAGGTAACATCCATCCTACAGTCCATCCCAGTAGCAACCCAGCACCAACGAGACTCAATCCCAATGCAAATGCTATAGCGTACTTGCTCATGTCATGCTTCGGATGGTCACACTTGCCTCGTTTGCCCTTGGACTTTCGCGAGTTCTTACGGGGTTTCCTACCTTTCTGAGGAATCCATGGAAGAGTTGGAGGGTAGAGATTGGACATTGGTTGGTCAGAATTCATCATCTTATTGTAAAGGGATTCAAGCTGCAGTAGTTGGAACCATTGCTTGTAGGCAAACAGTTGCGATGCTTGTCTGAAAACAAGCTTAATCAAATCATCCTTCTCGGCACAGGCCTGTTTTGCAATCGTCTCAGCTTCCCTTGCACGTGTTTGAGAATGACAAAGTGCTTCCAGTAGCTGAGCTTTGCAAGGATCTCTTTCAGGAACTTGCCCATTCCCCGTGGAATCCTTTTGGGTTGTAGTATCACTGCAATTAAATTGAAGTTTTCCCGCAAAAATTATCAAGCTAATGAACTCCAAACACCATGACACGTGCACTTATGAGATATTTGACACATAGAAGTATATCTGTCTAGAATCTAAACAATCCCACTTTATTGGCAGTACACGAGACAATGCAGAATTAATATCCAACTAGAAAATATGTTATTCTGCTGAAAGCTATTTGGCCAAAGGATTCAGTCAATTAAAAAGTGGAATTGAGAAGAAAACCAACATAAGTTACAGCCAAAGTGGATACCTGAACGACTTGTCAGAACCACTTTGTGAATTTCCTTCCCTTGAAGCTCTTTGTCCACCAGGCATCCTCTCAAAATTGGGGCAGCCCTGTACATGAACAATTGAACTGGATACACAACCAGCTTGTACCTTCAAATCCAAAGATGATGCCAGCATATCACTATGATCAGAAGATCCAGGACAAGCACATGGATGTTTCTTGATATGCATTTTTTGAGGCGGAGGAAGGTCGCAGTTCTCAAAATAATTGAGTGACTTTTGTGCAACCATGAAGGCCAAATCATCTTTGTCTGTTGCACGCCACCATGGCACATTCTTTTCACTTACAATCCAAGGCGAATCTGGATCAAAACAGTAGTCATTGCTTTTTTGGAATTTGAAAGATCCAATATTATCCACCTCTCGGTTTTCCATAATGCCCTTGGCTTCAGCAAATTCTGGCAAATTCTTATCGCATAAAGACTTTACCTCTTGCTTTCTAACGTCGGGATCCGTCTTTGAATGATTAGCAGAGATCCTACCGTAGGCATCAAGAGAAGGCTCACTATTCTTGTTGCCATCAATGCCTGTGCTGTCTTTGTCACTAGTTTTTGAGGGTGAGTTCAAAATCTGTGCTTCCAAGTTTTCCATCTCGACCTCCATTGCATTCAGCTGTTCATAAGTCAACCCCTTCTGGTAACCATAACTAGGTTGCAGCTGAAGCCACCATCTGGTATCAGGAGGTAGATTAGAATATGAGGGGTTCCTGTTGAGACACATTATCCCTGCAGCAGGATGATCTAGCATGTCTGCTGCACCTGTTGGTCCTCCATCTGGCTGCCTGGAAGATGAAGATGATGATTGGCAACAAGCTAACTTGGGAGCTCTTTTGGCATCCTCTTGAACAAAACAACGATTGGCTGCCCTCTGCCACACAGCCCTTGCCTCAGCTGCTGCCATAGATCTCCGTTATTTGACACATCGACTACAAAGAAGAGATTTTGGTTACCATTGACAGACAAGGATGCAACACTACTAGAGAAAGAGAGTGGAGCTTGTCAACTTGGAGAATGTATCATGGAACCCTGAAAGAAAGAGAGGCTAAAACACCAAAGAAACAACAAATAAATAAAAAAAAAGGAACACGCACACAGGCAGATAATGCAATATTTGGAATCAACTAGACATGTGATAATAATAGCAGGCATAATAAGCAACGTGAAATCGGAGTCTTTTTTTTTGGATACATAAATCACTCTGTCTCTTTGATCTCGTGGGTTCTCAATTTTAGGAGAGTTTCAAGCTGATTTCTGTCATCTGTCATAAGACCTAATATGACCAGCTTTCTCAGCACAATATCAACCAGAAATTAACAAATGCAGGGCTTGAAAACTGGATGTAGACAAAAAGAAGCAAAAATTAACCAAGCAACAACCAGATATAAACAAACAGAAATGCATATGATCATATGAGACCAAGATGCAATAGCTTTAGATACTAAGAACCTAAACCACTGCTTGCTCAGCTCAGAAAACTAAGCCACAGCTTGCTCAATTTTTAACACTGTATCATCCAGCCAAAAAACAACCAACAGATTTCATTTATAACAAAACTGGAAAAAACACATAGCCCAAATACAATCCAAAAGTATGCACTGCTTTGATGCAACATCCGGGTGATTGCAACATCCAGTCCTACAAGACAATTACTTAACAAAGTGATATTCCTAAAATGGGTGATTGCAATCATGAAGTGAAGAACCATAAAGAAACGTATCCGAAGCCAACCCAAGTCAACTACCAGCCGATCTCCTCTGCCCATATACCTATCATAATTGGTGGAGAACAAAAAGGGACGAGAAAACGCTTATACCCGTTGGTGAGATTATCAATTAAGACCCCAGAAGAAGCAATACCCCAATAAAAGCAGCACCGAGCGGGAAAGAACCCCAAAAAGAAGAAACCCCCCCCCCCCATTAAAACCAACATAACAAGATTAGATGAATAATTTGCAGCACAAAAACAACCGTAAGGCATCCCAAATTGAAGCAACGCACGTATCTATGAGACTGAAACGAAAAGTGAAAAATCTTTTCAGCACGTAAACCCCGCAGAATTAAGAAACCATAATAATTCCTCCAAATCAGAAAATTGCAAAAAAAAAAAAAAAAAAAAACCAAAAATAAAAAATAAAAAAAAAAAGGAAAGGTAGAGAGAGAAGGAGAGTACCGATCAGGAACGAGGATATGTATTGAGTAGACTTCGGTGGACAATTCGTCGGCACCCAAGTTGACAATTCGTGATATATTTCTTTCTTTCTTTCTTTCTTTCTTTCTTTCTTTAATATTAAATAATAGCTATCATAGCAACACACAGATCCGGTTGGATTTATCGAAAGGTATAATCCCTCGAAACGAACCGTTTTCGGTTCTAACGAATCCCAAAAAGAAAACAACTGGGAATTCACAGCAGCGATGGCAGGACAGTTATCACTATTATCAGCCTGGCCCTTTTTTTTCTTTTCTTTTTTTTTTTTGTGGCAGGAGAAACGGCACCGTCTGTAACTATGGCAAAGCTTGGTCAGTTATTTGAACTCTGCACGGTTGCACCCAGCGTGGTCCACGTTGATAATGCACAGGGGAGTTATCAAATCGTTTGGAGGTCCCCACTTCTCAGAAGGAGGGGATGAGGCCACCTAACTCTAAGCCTGGCTTTTTGAACCGGCCAAGCATGGGTCACAATTTTATACAATGTGCCGGGTGAAAAAAATCCCAGGTCCTATTCATATCGCTTATTACAGGATTTGCCCCGGTCTATGCTTCTGCTTTTCCTTTCTCTCTCTCTCTCTCTCTCTTTTATATTTTATAATTTTGGGGGACTGGGATGAAGGATCCATGAGAGCAGCACACAGAGTGCGACCTGAATCTTGGTTGGTGGAGTGCTCGTTGTATCAAGTTTGTGCCCATAGTTCTCGTGATTTCTTTTCTTGATTAGCAAGTAATGTCACTTTGTTCGTGATTGATGGAAGTTGGGATACTTTTCGAGAGATTGACTTGGGCAAGAGATCCTTCTATTAAGTTTGTACCGACCGTTAACCAGTATCCTGTGACACGTGCTAATCCTATACCCACTTCGCATGCAATCGGCGATTCAGCATTAGCGGCTTTGAACTTTGCTGAAACCTCAAAAAACATTAAAAAAAAAAAAAAAACAGAAAAAAGAAAAGGGGAAGAGAAACCAATTAGAAATGACTGATGACGAGGAACGTCTAGGGACTTGAAACAAGAGAATGAGAGAGAGCAGTAACTAGAGCAGCCTATGGTAAATGTAAATCCAGCGGGCGAGCACGATTTCTTGACAGTGGACAACAGATTCCTATTTATAGTTGCGGGGACCGAGTAGCAACAGCCATAGTGTTGGCCCTACCGGTTGGCGAAGAGTCGCATGGTGTTCCAATTTTATGGGTTGTCCCCGATGGTACAAGAGAAACTTGGTACACGAAGAACCATGCTATTTTACCGATGAATTCCACTCCCGACTTGGAGTTTAATGTAGATTCCTGTGGGTTCGGCCCACCTATGAAAATGACCAGTGGCTTTGGACCATATAAACTCAGATTGCAACTTTCCTAAGGTTGTTTGAGATGGGGTGGGGGCTTGGGCTTGGGTGATATAACTCATCCGACCACGGCATTCAATGTTCGGGCGTGTATCCATTCTTCCCTTAAGTCGATATATAAAATAATTGTATTTCCTTACCAATAATATAAAAAAAGAAAGTATTTATTTATTAATAATTGAACAAAATGAACATAGCAATTACATACGGTACATTCTGATTTAAAATCACTTTTAATGATTAAATTTAAAGGTAATTGAAAAATACCATGGTACATATACACTTACAAGTATAAACAAAAACACAAAGATGAGTAACCCATACCTCACAGAATGTTGCGACTGGTGCTTGCTGCTCAGTGTCATTCTGACGTTCTTCGCATCTTCTTGTAACAAAACTGAAGCCGCAAAAGATGGTTTCCGTTCATCAGCACCCCCCTCAAGCAGAATGGCCGATGGTCATCTGACCAGCTTTATTCTTTTCTTAAAACTTTGCATCAGGTATTTTCTAGTTCCTTCGCAGGCTGGAGGAGTCTGCAAAAGAATGGCAAAGCCACAAAATGACACAGCGAGGGCATCGTAACTGGCTGATGATCTCAATCCTATTGTGTATGCCATGGCTGACGGCTTCTAGTAAGAGGTTAACATGATTTATTTGACAGGCCCCAGATGATTCTTCACTATACTAATCTCCGGAAGGAAGTACGGAAGCCCATATGGCATATGGATGATGAGGATAAGCAAAATGGAAAAATTGTATCAGCCCTCTGCAGTGAGCCTCAACAACTTGGAAGCTCAGAGGATTTCATAGTCATACCAGTTCTACATTTATATCCCGTGAACATGATAATCATGGAGCTGAACCAACTTTACGCAGCCATCTCCACCACAAGTAAGAAAACCACGAGAAACAACTTGAATGTCAGTCACAGCAGCCTGCAACAATTAAAACATAGCATTGCTGCATCACATGTGTCCAACTAAACTTTCTACTCAAGCAAAACACAAATTCCATTGAAGTTTCCAAGGGAATGAACACAAACAGTTACCCTAATAACTCCGCCATAGCCTCGTGAACTTGGTTGCAGAAAGGTGTGTCTGTCATGCAATTTTGGCCAATGATAAATCATCTTTGCTGCTTTCGCATCCCAAAGTTTGACATCTCCATCCTTGCTTCCAGTTAAAAACAAACTGGTGTGTGGGATGGTGGATATTTTGGTGACACTTCCTTCACTCAGATTATAAATTAGGAAATCAGATTAGATAAAAGGATTCAAACTACAATCAGAAATTTAGATACAGAAATCAACAGAAGAAGAGTATGTTCCTACCTAAGTGAGCCTTTGGTATGTACCAGAGCATTCCATTCAGATTCTGGTCACCAGATTTGTTACCCAGTGCCTTCTGCATGTCAGTACTAGAAGATGTGTTGCTGCCTGAAACACCATTATCAAAATTCCTGTGCCTCTTTGTCCTTCCAGTGGCTATGTACCGGAAGTCGTGAAGTCCAACATCTCCATTTTTACCACCAGTTACAATTAGAGGAGAAATGGAACCACTACCGATATCATTGTCAAATATAGAAATGGAACGGGCACCACCTTCACACACAGCAACAAATATGGCACATACAAGGTCAGTATGATAGACAGAAGAATCTGTTAACCACAGGAAAATTTCATCAGTATGAGCTTTAAATCAATCTTACTTTCACTAATCAGTCTTCACTCTAGCTTAAGCTAGATTATCTCATGTCCCATGCCTAGTGAGTTGGCATTGGGATTTGATATCTTTTCCTTTTCAATTTTGTCAGTACCAAGGCATTTCCCATTGTTGGAATAAATTGAAAACCCTGAGCAAATCTGCTTTGCAAGGTTTCAAATTAGCATCACAGTTTCTTTATTTTTTCTGAGGTTCTATTCCTGTACATATCTTTTGAACCAGCTGCATGGAGCTATATATACCAGAGAATCCATATTACAACAAAGGCAGAAGAACAACAGAGGAGAGAGAGGGAGAGAGAGAGAGAGAGAGTTCTAGTTTGATATACTGCATAGGTTTTAGTTTCAGACAGGATTCTTGTCAAGATAGACAAATGCAGGGTGAGAAATCTTTGGACACTTGGACTGTATACAATCATTTTGGCATTGGAGGAGTAAGTCGTTACACATTTGGAATGTGATATTGAATGATAGGAAAATTTGGCTCAAATCATACATGGATTGAAAATTTCTGGTCTTCAAACTATCTCCTTAGTGCCTTTACATTATTTTCCTGCCAAAAAAGGAGGAGAGAGAGAGAGAGAGAGAGAGAGAGAGAGAGAGAGAGAGAAAACCTTCATGACAAATAATGGAAGCCTGTGAGGTCGTAGGTGGAGCCAATGTATCCCAGATGATTGCATTAACACCATTCAAGTTATGTCCCGCAGCAGCAATGACTGATCCACTGGAACCAACATATGCAAGATCCCTGCAAAAGCATCAATATTCTTTAAATATGTGGCTATGTGGCAATATGGAAATGAAAAACTATAAAACAGGAAGCCTGTGTAAATCTGTCGGTGTATCATAATGAACAACCATGCATGTCTTCTAGTGAAATGGCCTGGAAAGGTTTAGAGTTGGATTTGTATTCTTCCCATCATTTTTTTTCACAATTGTGGGACCAATCCATAACACAATAACAGGAGCAACCTGCAAACCTATAAGAAGAAGCTTCATGAATCTCAATAGAGTTTCTTCCCATTATTTGACCCACCAGGAGACCTTTTTTTTTTATTATTTTTTGTTTTGGTACCATGTAGAATCAGATCTGCCTCATCTGTCCCAAACCCAGCTAAGAGAAATGGAAAAATTCATCACAATTGCATTGTAAAGGATAATGAATGGAATACTTACGATGCATGTCCATTAAAGCAGATGGATGATTCTGTTGGATGGATGTTGCTCCTACCTCCGACTTCCAGCTGCCATGTGCATACAGTTCCATCTAATGCAGCAGAGGCAAATCTATGTCCACAGTGGTCAAACTTCAAAGCTGATACCGATGCAAGAGCATAAGGTGGTGGAACATTTGCAGCAGGAAGCACCCCATAAGTTGCAGTAGCTTTGTCCTTATCAAACTGCATACACCACTCCTCACATCATTAACATGGATCAAATAAAGAGAACTGGCATCAAGGGATAGTAACTACATCCACAAACTTCTCATTGAGGGAGATATAAACATCAAATTCTCATCAGTCAGTTTCATTAGAGGAAACTTTAATGGTTTTCTCTAGCAATTGTTTTAAAACTTAAGGAGTGTATAACTCAGAATGAAGTGACTGGTTAGAACAGATGTGATCGTGAAGATAAGAGAAAATGACTCCACTGTGTGAGCATTATTCATCTGTTTTAGACATGCCTCTTAAGAAGTAGTAAGTTTATAACCTATAGTTTTTTTCTTTCTCAAATGCGCTCCATTCATGGCTAACATCTTGAAATTGTTTTACCAGTGAAAGCAAAGGCCAATGTTGAAAAGCAACACAGGCTTTTGTCCTTGGAGAAGAAATTGGAGAGTATTTCTGCTTCTACCAAGTAGAAGCCTTTTTTCATTGATAACACCTTGAAGCAATGAAATTGCCATAAAGGACTTGTATCAAAAGAAACCATTATCTCAATGGTCAAAACTTCATACCTCCCATAGATAAATATGTGTGTTGCTGGAACCAACTAAAAATAAAGGCCTTGAGGGGTGACTGGAGAATGCCCTGGTTCTTATATTTTCCACAGTACCTGGTGGGTCAACAGTGTCCTCGAAATCCTCCTGAACTTCCCAACCTATGCTAGTGGCATCAATACCAGCGTATCCTGGAATACCAAAGCATCTTCCGCCAGTCAAATCTTTCCTAGGTCTTGCTAATGAATCCATGCCAATGGTTGCCCCACCCAACCCAAGATGTGACCCTTTCTTCCTCCCAAGACCAATGCCAGGAGAAACACATGTTGGCACTGGGGTTGGTTCCGTGCCTGCCCAACCATTCAGTGGCCAATCAGCATCTGACCAGATGTACTCTGATTGATCTAAAGAAACTTCATCTTCCCAACTGAAAAAAATTATGCCCTGGACAGGATAGAAAGTTGAGATTAGATATGGCTGACTATCAAGCCCAATCAGCCCCAAAATGAAGAGAAGAAAAGGCAAACTCCAAGATCTTTCAAAATGGCATTTATTTCAAGTCAAGTTTTCCTCTGGCACTATAATGTAGTATGAAAGCAAACTTATAAATATATCCTATCTTTGCTGGTAAGAATTTGGATATTCTTTGAATCAAAGTTGCCCACTAGGCTGACATGAATCACAAAAGAAGACTAAAACTTAAGCTACCACAAGTTCCCCAATGTACCCTGAAAGTCTTGCAACACCAAAGAAAAGACTTCCCACCATTGGTGACACTACACAACTTTTCTATAACAACCTAAGACAACAGAGAAAGTGGTGACAGTGCCGTCTACCCCTTTTGGGGGAGGAGGGGGCATTGAGTGGCCAAATGGCCCTATGCCACCTGTTGGTTACAAAAAGGAGAGGGAAACAAGAATAATAAACACAAAGATGATGGAAGATCTACAGACAAAAGCAGTGCACAACAGTCTAATGAATTTAATATCTCAGATGAGGAGTCATGCACACAAATGTACCTTTCGATTGCTGGCAAGTGCAGCTCGGCCTTCATTGATGGAGTTAATACACAATGCCTGCCCAAAGTTACAATTAGAAAAAATATAGCACATGCTATAGAACTTTATTGATGCTTTCTGTAGCCAGACAAGAGAACCAAGCAATGGCCTCAATATACTAGTCAAGTCTTCTATCCCTGTTAGGTGTGTGTGTGTGTGTATATATATATATAATGGGAATAATTTGGTTGATTTAATAGATTGTATGTCTTGTCCATAACTGTTCTTATGTTAATGGACTCCTTTTGGTGTGACTTTAGAGAGAATGTATTGATGCAGAAAGAATAAAAGATGCAACAAAAAATTTACCTCCAAAAGCTCTCCATCTTGCTTATATATTTCTTTAGCACTTTGGAAATGTGACACTTTGTTAGTGATGGTTGCATCCTTCTGCCAGTAACTGAGGAATCCAGGGCCATTTGTAAAGAGACCTCTGACAGGTGGTCCAACTTCTTCACCATGACGACTATTATGAAGCCTACTTTCATCCTTAAAAGTTTCTTCAGTTTTTAGCTCTCCTGAGATCCCTTTAAACATGTCCATCCAGTCCTTAGAGGATTGAAGATTCACAAGATGTGGCCAACTAATTTGCACTGGTGCACATGCCTCAGATATTATGTTGGGGTCAGCACAGGTATCCCACAACAAATCAAAAGTTGATTCACATTGATGGTTCATTATGTCAGCACTGATTTCCTGACGGAAAGATCTGGTTTGAAGACCAGAATCTTTCACCCACGCAAGAGTAGGTACGTGCAATCTTTTCTCTAACTTCTGCTGCAGGAATGACTGAAATCGTCTTACATGATAAGATGAAATGTGCACAACTGTGGCATTCAACATTACGGCCATCATCAATGAGAAAGACTCAATTTGTTCAGTAATGCTGTTGTTGTTGCATATAAAGTTCATTGAACTGTATCCAAAGGGAGAAACTTTATACAGAGAAAACTCCAAAGAGTAACTCTCTTCAAGTTTTATGGACAGGAAGTGCAGTTTATGCTTCACGAATCTGGAGAGGTGCTGCCATAGACAAGTCCCTATGATAAGCCATTTCTCTTCATCTGAAAATGAATGCACTGCATTTCCATCTTGCAGATCTGGCAAAATCTTATGCCCTGCTCCTGCATCATCTATTGACGAGTGGCAAGCTGACAACTCTGCAATGTGGTGGAGAGTGTTCATCAGAGTTGTCATGTCAACTTCATAAGGGTTGTGTCCAGGGGTGCAACCGATCAAGACAGGTTGTACCATCAATAACAAACTCTTCAGGTCTTGCTGATGCCAAGCTGATGCAATATGTACACAATATTCAAATATATCTAGAATAACAAGGGGCTTTATAGTGGCATCTTTAGAGAAGAAGCCAGTAAAAAGGTTCACAGCAGCTTTTAAGCTCCACAGTGTTGGTATGATTCCCTGAAAATCATATCCTTGAGCATATAAACAAGGCAACACATTGTCCGCACAAGAAGATTTTGATTGAAAGTAAGTTAGGCCACAAGAAGTAATAAACCGTGAAAGTAACAAGGAAATATCTTCAATGGCTTTAGAAATTGGCCCATGCAGAAGGGGAGGCAAGGCAGGCTTGCCAACAGTATAACTCTTATCTTTTGTTTGATCTCGAGAAATGTAATCAAGTAGTACATCATATCCAATAAACCATAATCCATTATTGCACGTCCAGACAAAAAGCTGTAAAACAAATAACAAGAAAATAAGTCACTGTGGAACAAGTACAGAAATGAATCAATGAGAAAGAACAGTATTTACACAGGATAGAAACTACATACCATTTTAATTATGCAAGAACAAGCCAACAAGAACTTCTGCTCAAACTTTGAGAGTCCTGTGTATAATTTTTGTTGAAAGCTTTCTAGTAATATCTCATATTGATTAATCCCAGAATCATTGGAACCTAGAGCATGATCAACAGATCCTACAGTAGTGTCAGGCCAACCAGGATGCTCTATCATCAATTTTGAGAAATACTGAAGAGCCAAATCTAGCTTAGCGTGGGACTCCAGATGTAAGGCAACTTTTCCTGACAGCCAGTTAGATGAATCAGTGGTGGAGGGGTTTAGAATTCCATTTAGAACTTGGGGATGCTCACCACCTGATCCACTCCTATGATCCATGGTGCCAGGAATGCTCAAAGGAGATGAAAGGCATTCCAAAGCTTCAAGCTGATATAAAACATACAAATGTCTATTACTCATAAGGACCAAAGGAAAAATATTTGCAGGCACATGAAAAGAAAGTATAAAAAAAACTAATTTTGCTGAAAGGAAAAGAAAAGAAAATCAAATAAACTCATCACACAGAAGAAAGAAATAAATCAAATGTTGTAACAAAAACCTCATTATACAGATACATACAAACTACACTACAAAAAGAAAGCATTTGGCTATCCAAGGCTTAATTTGGAACTTGAGACCAGGGGGCCTGAGGTTCAAGCCTCGCTCTTCGTCTATCCGAAAAAAAGAAAAGGAAAAAAGAAGGCATTTCACTTTCAAAATCTATAAAGGTGCAATTAGAGTTTATAGGCACTAGAAAGACCCTAGCTCTAAAATCCCTTGCAATATTGATAATGGTTTGGTACATCTGTTTTGGATTTTCTATGCAATGAATCTGAGCAAAGATACAATTTTATGGCTTGATTCACTGCCTAGTAGTAGAGTTGCAGTGTGAAGGTTTAAGCATTCCCCTGAGCATTTAGGACATATTTTAAATTTTATTTGGTACATCTGTTTATTCTTTAGCACAGGCTGCTATTCACATTTCTATAGTTGCCTAGCAACATAACATTCAACAAGCTCCATTTCCCAAGCATCTGGACTTCAATGTTCCAATTTTGTTAAGATAATGCCACAATAGTGATGTTTTATACAAATTTTTTCTTTGTCAAACTGTGCAATTCTATACCTTGCAGATAGGGTCCACAAATCACAAAAAGGAACTCTAATCTTACAATAAAAAGAAAAAATATAATAACTTCCAGGGGGCATAGCAAATGATTCCATTTGACATTTCTGCATTACAATTAAAATGGTGGACATGTGCAAATTTAACTGGCAAGATAAAATATCATCCTACAAAATTAGCATACAACAGACTTTATAGAGAATAGTAATGTTTACATTAACTTACAGGAAGCCCAGATCTGCTGAAGGCAGTAGCTGCCATAAAAGTTGCCCACCTGCCAAGAATTGCAGCATTTTGCTCACCTATAGCACTCTTCAGGCAGCTCTTTGCTGCCAATGAAAGGCAATATAAACCAATAAGGGGGTCCACAAAGGCAACATGATTGGATGAAAGAACAGACTCATGAATCACAGAACTTGCTGATAAATCGAGCATGCTTAGAAAAGACTCGCAGTAATTGCCCAATTCCCACTGCAACACAAGAGCTTATGTAATTAGCAACATTTGAGGAACTCACCAAATGGCATTAATGCAGTTGCATGGGAGAATGATTCATGGAAAAGCATGAGAACAAAGGGGAAATAAGAGAGGTCAAAGAACATAACTCAGCTACCTCTAGAAGACTTGCAAGCCAGAAATCACCCCGCTTCCTTGCGAATGGAACCATAAGCTTTGTAATTAAATAATGTTCTAAGGGTCCACCACAACCCTCAAGAAGCCGACAAATTACTAATGCAAGCTGTTCATCTCCCAGGTTCTTTACGCACACAGTGATTGCAGAATAAGTATCGCCTCCAAGCAGAAAGAAAGCAATGGCCAATTCCAATTGATGTCTTCCCATTAAGACATAAGCATTTTTCAGAGCAGCTGCTTTATTTTTCTCTTCCTGTGACAAAAAGCAAAGAAAATATCCTTTTGTTTTCTACTTTGGCAAGGTATCAATATCTTAATGCCATGGAAACCGGAGGAAACCAAGGGTCCAAAAACAGAAAATCTTGAGAAAATAAAAGCAAAATTGCAATTGATCATAATACAGTTGCACATTATCTGCACAATTTATGTGTGTACACAAATTGAGCTTTGGTGTTATATCTGAATTCAGATTGAACAGAAACAAGGAAAAAGACTGTAAGGTTGTGGCAAGATGAGAAAATCCTTCCAAGAAAAGATGTTTAAAACTACTCACTGTGTCTCTATCACAGCTTTTCTTTATCAATCACTTAAAATGTCAACAGAATCAAATTTTGAGCATACCTGAAAATTGCGTGAAAGAAATCCTACCAATGGTTTGTCTTTTTCATCTTTGCTGATTTTAAAAAGACCAGCCAAGACTTGAAGTCTGTTCAACGCAATATATAAAAGGGCACAATCTTTGGGATTTTTGTTTCTGAGATACTGAGTTCTTGCCAGTTTCTCCATCTAGAGTAAAATATCACCATCAGTACACAACACCAAACACATAAACCAAAAGAAAGAATAGGAGTGTTAAATTTTGTAAGTAGAACTACAGAGACACAGTACCTAATAACATAGTTGTTTTGAACCAAAAAATCCATTCAAAGATTGGAAATTAAGGTTTAAAAGGATAACAAGCTTTTGCTTGCTTGATATTAATATGATAATTGCAACAGTGGTAAGTGAACTAGACACCCATCACCAAGCGTGACACACATTCCGCACATTTCCAGTCCCTAACTAGGAAGTAGAGTTTTGTCTACATAATGAGCATTGGTGTCATCCAATAGCAATATATAGTCCCTAACTAGGACCCAATCTAATTTCCATTTTTTTTTTTTGTCTTTTTCTCCTTTTACTTTTTGGGGAAAGAGAAGGGATAAGTAATATTAAAATTGCAGGTTTGAGTCCACAACACTTCCATGGTGCAATGCTATATGCCACCCATACTAATGCTGTGAGCATTACTGCTGTTCTCTGTTCCATTTAGCAGACAAGCAGTTTGATCACCTTTAGGAAGGGACTATAGAGAAATTCTCCACTAGTGCTTTAAATCAACAACATCATTGACTCCATCACTCGCTGGGATATGAGATTAACATGGCATTCCAACGGTGCACACACTTGAGTGCATTTAGTGCCAATGGGTCTAACCAAAATTGTGGACCACTGATGCCCAGCAAGGACAGAATTTTATCACATAATTGAGGGTAAGAAACGTTGTTCTTTTACAATTGTCCATTACAAGAAGAGTATCTTTAGATGCTAGTGTATTTACCCTTGCACGAAGCTGTGATGTATTAGTAAACCAGAATCCAACACCAAGGGTCCGCATATCTTTCCACGATGGTTCATTGGGAAGGAAAAAACTCAACAATGTTTCACGACAATCAGAGTGGAAGGCCAAGCTCATGAGCCTAGTGTCAACATGCAACTCCTCCACAGATGGCAATCTACCAAATCTTCTAACAAAATGTAACTGCTGAAACCTTAATGTAACCCAAAACCTTGAAATAAAAGAAAAAGACATTTATCAGGACTATCCATTATCAGTTGGCATTGTACACAATACAATCCAAATGCATCTCTTTTCAAGTGGGTCACTGTTCTTCCCATTTAAAAATCAAAGATGGAAGCCAAATATGATGATGATTTGGCAAGCAAACCCACAGAGTTATCACATAAAAATGAAAACTCAGTTAAACTCAAGAGTACCTTTGCCCAGGTTCATCAAGATTTTCGTAGGCAGAACCAGAGTGCTGAACTTCACTGAGAAGATCTATAATTGCAAGAATTTGCAACTTCTCTATAGCCACAGAATCATGTAACTTTTCTATAAGCTCAACAAAGCCACTAAGTTCTGATTTCACAGAACTGAACATATCATCCAACGGATCAGAAGTTGAGTTGTACACAGAAAACTGTGAGGATGAAGAGGCTAGTCTTGCATTGGCACTCCATTGGAATCCATTGTCAGTTGAATCTTTCAATACAATTCCTTCAAAGTAATTTGACAAAAGTATCTGTGGAACTATATGGCCATGCTTCCCAGAGCTATGTCTCCTTTCAGAAGCACGACGAAGAGTAAGGCATTCAACAAGGTGCCTTACAGATACATATGCACGTTTCCAGTTGCCTAAACACATATGTAAGTTACATCCAATAAGTAGAATATAATGAGAAACTTAGCTAGAAGTCTTAAAAGGATATCTGAAGGTTAATGAGGTCAAAACATATATGACCAAATTACTGGTTGGCAATGGGGAAGACCAATTAGATGATTAGTCATACAGTTAAAAAATGCCTGCCTATACAGAAATTCAAGCAAACTCATATCCTTAAATACCTGAATATATATTCATCAAAAGTGCCCGAGGGTGATAAATGGGTACAATTCCTCTGAGCTGCTCCGCTATTTCAACCAGGTTCCAAAATCCAAGCACATCACTTGAACCATGGTTCTGTTTATACCCGGCCACAAACAAATTGCTTGGAGACTTATCATTTTGTACTTTAACCTTCACAAGAGTTGCAGAGTTCTTTTCTCCTTTGTTATCATCAACAAATGTTTCATTAAGATCAGCAATGACAGTATCACAATCTGCAAATATTGAAAAATGACCGTCCTTGTCCTTTCCACCTCCACCATCCACCCTAACAAAATTTGGAAGACTTTTGGCCTGTTGTCTATTATCTGCTAAAAACAGCCATGGACTAACTATGCTAAAGTAGCTATCATGAACAATGACAGCTGTAGACTTTGGCCCCCAGTAGAAGTTGCGAATAGCAGGAAAACTATGAGCAACTGCAATGCAAGACCAATTGTGCAGGTTCAATGATTTTTCATGGTTCAACAAGATCTGACCACCAGAACACCTCTGAGCATACACCTGCAACTCATTTTGCAAGCAAACCCCAAGAACCAATTGGCCATTACCTAAAGCTAACCAGTTTAAATCGAAAACATCTCCATCAACAGATATAGAATCCTCTAAAATAAAACTTCCAGCTTTCATAAGATGTACAGTATCCCATATATGAATAACACTTGTCCTGTCTAAGTGACTCCCTTTGCAGATGGTTGCAATCTTTCGACCAGTATCAGCCAAACATACTGAGCTGATAGGGCCTTGCTGTACAGCAAACTTACCAACCATCTCCCATGGTATGCTAGGAGTAGATAGATTTGAAGAGTTGCTTTTCCACAGTTTCACACTACCATCAGAGCAGCCTGTAGCCATGGTATATGCAGGAATGCTGCAACATAGATTTTCATTAAAGCCCAAGCTTCCTTGTATAGGAATCAAATTACCCGGAAACACCACAGAAAAACTTGTGATCTGGTCATAAAAGTGAGGCTCTGGTAATTGTGAGGAACAAGGTTTAATACCAAGACAATAAACTCTACTAGCAAAAGTTTTCTCAAATTTCCAAATAAATTTACCATCAAAATTACATTCACAGCAACTTTGTGGCAAGTCATAAGAATGTAAAGTGACTTCCCATGAAAGAGCCTGAAATTCCTTCATCCATACACCCAAAAGCAAAAATTTATGGTACATAAATGTCTTGTTACAAGTAGGAGGCATAGGTATTGCAAAAATATCAGTAGGACCATCTTTGTTAGGACCATGACTAGTCACAGGTATTGTGCATAGGAAGTGACATAATATGTCTCCTTCTTGAATCTGAGAAACCTTAACTAGGAAGCAATCAATCCCTCCATGATGTCCCAGTAGAAGTACAAGGTCTTGTCCCAATGTAGAAGGAGCCCATGTCAAGCTTGTACAGCCAGCACAAATATCACAAGTTACTTTTTTCCCACAAAGTTTCCATGAGGGAATAAGAGTTGAGAGGTCCATGTTGCAGCTTGGAATGGTAGAAACCAACCAAAAGAGAAGCAATCCATTAGTATCTAAAGAAACAGCAAGTTCAGCCTCATAAATTTTGGGATGTATTGCAATTTGTAGAATTGTTCCCGTATGACCACCCCCTGAAACACCACTAGTTGAACATGACAGGTGGGTTTCTATCTTGGAGACCTCTGAACTACTAGATGTTTGATCATATAGTAGAGACCAGGCCAAGGAATCACAAGGCAATAAATGTAGCAAAGAGCATACATTTGGAGGCCCAGACAAACACATCCTCAAGATAACTACCTTATTGAGAAGTAACCAGTCCTTAAGTTTTGACAAGCCAGCTTTTTGATGATGGCCCATTTCAAGTTCTTGCAGTTCTTGTCTCTTCCATAGAGTTACACGAGGAAACCTCATTGGGGATATATCATCAAGACAGTGAACAGCCCAAAAAGTAATTAATGTTCCTGGACCAAACCCAATTAACCATTCACATCTTCCAACCTTGTCATTTTCGTATACTTCTGTGGAGAATAACTGACTACCTCCTTCTCCATTCTTGTATATGCCTCCAATTTCATGTGCCCAATTCAAAAATATATCCATGCCCAAAGTTCCATTAAGGGCCTGATTTATCTCAATAACAGCAGCAACACAAAAGGATCTCCTCATGATTTTGCGATCATAGTCCTTGTCTGACTTCCTCACTTTTCCATTATCTACCTCAGTCCACAGCCTCACAGCTCCATCTAAGCAGCATGTCAGCAACATCTGCCTTGGTGAATGCTTTGTATATTCCTGCAAGTGTCTCTCTGTCAATGGCCTCCATTGTACCATTAAGACAGGCTGAGGATGACGAAGTTCACAAGTTGTGCATTCAGATATTCCATTACCATAGCACACAAGCACAGATTTGCTTGTATCATAAGATCCTTCAACATTTACTGTGTCGCCCATATATGCTGCAGATGCTGAAAGCCCCTGAATTGACCAGGTAGCAGAAACTAGATTTTGAGGCTCATCTCTTTTAAACTTCCACACTATCTCCCATGACCTGTTCCTCCTTCTCCACAGAACCACATCCATTCCACCAGAAATAATCCCATCCCCAGAGCCTGACCATTTGATTGCTTCAACCTTTGAAGATTGTACAAGCACTGCATTCTGGCTCCAAGAAAAAGAACCTGAATATGAGTAAAAACAAAAAATGATAGAACTTAAGATATCCAAAAGGTAAAAACAGACATCAGCCCATTGTGTGACCAACAATACTAATAAACACGTCTTGTTCCCACAATAAGTCCCATTGTACCTGGCTTCCTCTCTCGTTCTATTTTTCTGTCAGGATCAATGCATACATCATCTTTTTCCTCACCAGTAATTTTTTAGAGCTTGAAGTGTACATGCATCTATTGGTTGCAATTAAAATGTCAAACTTAATGGCACCAGGATCTTGATAAACAAAAGAAAACCGAGAAGGGAAATATAAAAGTAGGTAGAATGAAAGCTAACACGCTATATCAACCACTGCGCTCCTTAAAGAAAGGCAGCAAATGAGTGCGTTGCGAAATCAAGATTTCAAATTCGCTTGGATCAATTTCTTAGCTAGTTTCAACCAAACTCAGCACTGTGTTAAGTACAAGCAAAGTCTCATTAGCCTAGAGTCCAATCGTCAGCAAAACCGTCTTGCATGCACTATACATTAACTTGGAAAACAGACAGAAAATGAGCCTTGGACATCCCAAAATACCTGTGGAGCTCGCCGAATCACGCGAGAACAAGAAGATGTGGTTCCCTGACGCAGCCGCAAGCTCTCCGACTGAAGGCGTTACCGGGGACCAAGATACGGCGGAAACAGGCGACGTTTGATCGCCGGACAGCTCGAAGACTTGCCGGAGAATAGGGCCAATCAGGACCTCTTCGGGGGCGAGAGGGGAGGGAAAGTGGGAGATCACCAAGAGAGAGGATGCTCCGTACGCGACCCATGAGTAACCGGCGAAATCCGGTATCCAGTCTATGGCGGACGCGGATCGGGTCGGGGCGGGAGGAATGGCCTCGAGGTTTAGAAGAGAAAGTGGGAGGTGATCGGTGGGATCGACGGTCCGGGGTAGTTCACGAGAAAAACGGCTCGTTTCGGGCATTTTGCTTCATCTGCATGCGTGTCTTTGCCGTCCGTTCCTTTTCGAGGAAGATTTCGCGTATTGCGTCAGGCGTTCTTCTTTTATCTGAATAGCCGGGAAAGCCAAAGATCCATGAAAATTAAGAGTGCCGACGCACGATAAGAACTTGGAATTTGGGGGCGCAAGAGATTAATATATATATATATATATATATATATATAATTTGTACATAAAGAAATAAATTATATTTAAAAAAATATAATAATCTAAAAATATAATAATCATTTATAACTTTTTTTCAGTCACGTTTTTTTTCTAAATTAGGAGAAATAATTTTAATGAACCGAGACAAATTTTTGAAAATTTTGTTCTTTTATTATTATTATTATTATTTTGTGGTAAAAAAAAGAGAGGCGTTAGGCCTTTTATCTGATCTACTGAATATAAAACAAAAAAACAAAAAGTATAGGTATCATTTTCTCCTTCTCCCCTCTCCCCTCCCCCCCCCCCAACACCATGCCCGCCACTGACATGGGGGGGGGGGGCTTGTGTTTGGAGCCACGGTAGGATCGATCATTTTATGCAAATGACATATGCGAGTCTTGGTTAAGATATGCAATGAGACTCAATATATATCTCCATATATATGTAATTATGAAAGTGACTAATAATCCTTATTAGACGCTATGGAATTTGCTCTCACCCGACTAATGACCCTATTTTTACTTTTTGCTCCCCTTCTAATAATGGGGGAAGGGGAAGCACGAACTTCATTGAATACCAGTAAAAGTTTAGTTCGAATGGACGAACCCATTTTTTATTAGACAAAACATGAGTAAGTGAAACTTCATAGATCATCAGAAGTAAGTTTTCCCATATGTGTTATTACTTGCAGTACGGCTGCAATGGACAGCACACAGCCTTTGGAGACCGTCATTTCTTGATGATTATACAACTGAGTATTTCATCAAAGTTTTCTATCCTCGAGGATAACTCTATCCAGTCCATCTCTTATTGGCCTCCTTCATCCTCTGGGACTTGAAGTCAAGTAGACTTTCGAGAGACTTCCCTTTCCTGCTCCTAGTCCTTCCTACTTCCTTCAATAGCTTGGCTAGTCTTTTCTTCTCATCATCGACATCTGGATCTGCCGTTCCAAGCGTTTCTTCTCTCACCCTGAGTATGTACTCCAGTATTTCGATTGCATCTACGACCCTGCTTTCAAGCATCACAATATTCCCGTTAAATATAGCACAGCTTCAACAATGTGTGTTATTAGGCTTACATCGGTGTCATATGGTTAAGTGTAAAATGAAATGATGACAAACGGACAACACTTTATACCAATAGCTACATTAATGTTAATTGCTAATTGAATCAGCGTAAGACAAATCAAAAGAATTCACCATAAAACCTGACCGGTTTCACCATATAAGCAAAAGTACAATCAGTTAAATTGCCAATCGTTTTCACCAATAACAATTGTGGCGCACCCTGGTCACAGAAGTAATCATAAAAGACCAAATACTATCATCCAAACAACAAGTGCATAGAATTGTCTAACTAACGAGATTTGTGTCTGCGGTGCTTCATAATATTTGAAAGTTTCCAAGTTAGCGGCGCCTAAGATGTGAAAATTACGTTCCAAAACACTGCATGCAGGTCCCGAGCTGTTCAGTTGACCAAAGGCTGGTTATCAACATCTGTTTCACATTACATGAAGACAAGCTGCAATATGATTTAAGTGTTGGAGGACCAAAAACACAAGGCAATCAGCTAGATGAAGCCGTCCACAAGCACATGATTGAGAAATTACACAATCGAAGTTGGGATGAAATAAAACAAATGCTCACAGCAGAGCATAGAAATACCAAATGTATAAGTTGATCACCAAAGACCAAATATGGAAGTGAATATCAGAGATATGTACCTCCCCATGGCGTCATAAGTTGCTGCAAGGTTGCTATAAACTCCAAGGGTGTCCGAGTGATGAGAGCCGCATTCCTGCTCCAGAATCTCCCTCGCTTCTTCAAACAATTGAGCTGCCTCATCTATCTTGTACAGTTGCACACAGGCTAATCCCATCTGGTTTAATACAATTCCAAAGAAGGCTGAATGACTCTCCCCACTTGCTCGAATCTTTTCTACAGCATTCTCAAAAGAGCTTCTAGCTTCCCCGTACCTTCCTGCCAGGTAAAACATGACCCCCATCTGTGCTTCTATGCCTGCAATTATGCTACACTGCCCAGGGTTTTCCTCCAACAACATTGTTGCCTTCTTCAAGAGCTTCAATGCCTCCTCGTGTTCTTTCAAAGCCTCATAAATGGCTGAGATTTCTGTTATCCCTCGGGCAATATCTTCGGCTGGTGTTCCAGGCACTGGTTTTGCATAGATTCTCAAGGCATTCTCACAACAGGATCTGGACTCTCTTAGCTTTCCAGTCCTGTAATAGAGATCTGCTAGGCGGATGAATACTGATCCCACAGTAGGGTGATCTTCACCCCTGGTGGATTTGAAGATTGCTAAGGCTTTTTGGTAGGAAAAAACAGCCTCATCGGAGCGGCAAAGAGACAAGTAAATATTGCCAATGCTAACATCAATTGCAGCAACCTCATTGTCCTGACCAGTAGCAATCATTGTCATGCTAGCAAGAACAAGGTGCTCAAGGGCAGATTCTAAGTCTCCCTTTGCTTCGTAAACAAGAGCCATAAGCCTGCGATCAGCTGCTTCTTCAAGGGATGCTGGTGCTCCACTCCTCCTGTGAATATCAAGGGTTATCTTACATAGCTTTTCGGCCTCATTGAACTGCATTGCCTGAACATAGGCCTCAGCTAAGTGCCTGAAAAATTATCACATATAACAACTTTTCAGCCAGACTTTTTAAGTGCCCTTTTATTCTCATTTGTTCTATTTCCATACCAAGAAAAAACAAAAAGAAAGGAAAGGCAAAAACAACAGCTTACAATTACTGGAGTGAAGATCCAAAAGAAGCATTTTTATTAGGTTACTGTATATATACCGATCAGGATGTCTCAACAATTCAAAGTAGATTGTTGGGTTTATAGAAGAAAATGCCCATGGAGATGCCAAGTCCATAAGGTTTCAACCACCCAATTCATCTTCAACTCAAGTATCTTACAGCTAATCAATAGAAAGTTAAAAAAGCCTCTCTAATGGTTGGACCCATGTGGGATTTGATCCTGAATGATGTGCATCCCAATGGATGCATATTTCATCTTTTATCGACTAAATCAATCAGAAAAAGTAACCCAAAATCAACTCATGGCTTATTGTGGGGTAGTGTTAAAAAGGAGTAACAAATTAGCAGATCCAAGTTTCTAAGAAATGGCTATCAAAATGATAATTCACTAGTAGAATTTATTCATCCTCACTAACTCCCAGCGCAAGTGGCCAAATGAGCTCAATCATGAAAGGAACATGTAGGCCCAAGAAGGGTTCTTCGCCACACAGCAAAAGGGTGACAGAGGCGTTCAATAAATATACGCACAAATATGGTAGTAGCAGAAACATAAACGGCAGGACGCGCTGTTAATGTTTGAATGTTTCAGTGCGGCGAGAGTATAAAGTGAGAAAGTAGACAAAGCTAAAAACGTGCTTGCCTGCATGTCTCTGCAATTCTCGAATCCGAATCCCCGAGAGCCTCAATCTGGATCTTCAAACCCGATTCGTAACACGAAATGGACAGGCCCAACTGCCCCAGCATGGAATAGGTGTCCCCAAGCTGCATATACCCGCAAAACTTTGCCAGGGCATGGCCCGACCCGTTCAGAGTATCCGTCAGCTCAATGGAGCGTTCGAGGGGTGGAACCGCCTCCTCGTAACGGCCTAAGCTGCAATAAATCGCCGCCAAAAATTGCAAGCTGCTTGCCAGCTCCAGACCCGAACCCGAGCACTGCTCGAACGATATAGACGCCCGGGACGCAAAATCCAAAGCCTTATTCGGGTTTTCACCAGAAACGATGGCGTCTCGGGCGAGCTTTAGCCAAAAAGGACCCAGATCCCGGTTACCGAGAGACGACCCGTCGGCGGGGAGCTTCTCTGTGGTCGTCTTGGAGGGTCTCGTTTGTGGGCTTGGGAAGGACGGTGGTGGGGTTCGCTTTAAGATGGAATACGGGGATTTAACGTCGTCGTTTCGTGGAGGTGGAAGGGGTAGTGGCGTTCCGTCGGCTGGGGTTTTCACTGAGAATAAACTCGGCATTGTTGTACGAAGGTGCTTGGCCACAGCAGCTCAAACCAAACAGGTTCCGTAGAAATCCCAAATTTTTGTTTTTGCTTTTTGGGGGGTTGTAGAAAAAGGCGACATATTATATATATTATATTGCGTAGAAGAGTGGGAGATAGAACTGAAGAGAATAATAAAAGCAAAGCAAAGGAAGCTTACACGGAACTGATCAACGGCGTTATTGTTGTTGTTGTTGTTGTTGTTGTTGTTGTTGTTGGTGGAGGTGGTGGTGGTGGTGGTGGCGGCGGTGGTCATGATGGAAAATGATGGTTGCGTGGAAGAGGCTTCTCGTCATCAAGGAGTTTTGGTTCTTCAATTTGATGACCAGCTTTAAAACGAAAAAGGGAAGAAAAAGAGATACAAAATCCATTTTTTAACTATGCGCGAATTGCAAAATAACACACACCCCTCCGCAGCTCCACTCCCGCAATCTCGCTACCTTTGTTTCTGAAATTCTCTTCTCTTCTGCTTCACGCTATCATTCATTTTCATTTCACGCTCCACTTTGCTTCCTCTCACGGCAATCCCCCCCCCCCCCGGGGCGGGTTTCGGAGTCCCACTGGCAGCAATTTGTGGGCCCAGCCTTTGTTACCGATTCGTCCCGTTATCTGCATTCCAATTACTATTTTGCCATTCTATTAAAACAAATATTTAAAAAGAGTGTAGGTGGGCCGCGGCCCAGAGATACTCCGAAAACGGTGCGCTTCGAGCCTTGCCCTAGAATGACAATCGAGCCATTCTAACTTCTCCAAGACCCTGTCCTGTCCAGTCTCCCACCGCTCTGCTTTCAGGCGACTGTGAGATTGCGGTGGTAATATATCGTTTCATTTGTAGTGCTATTTCTTTCTTTTCACTTTATTTTTCTCTTTGCTTTCGTTTTTTTCTCTTTGTGGGGCGGAGGGGGGCGTGCGTTTTATTTCGGTTTATTAATGGAGGACAGGCGCCAAAACGGCCTAGATACCCAACAGTGTGAGAGTTTCCTACACTTGGGACCTATTATCTTCTCTGGGGGAAGTGGAGATAAAGCGGAGTTTGATTTTTCTGGGAGGACGAAATTGTTACACTTGTAGACTCTGCTAATTTGCTAAGATAGATAATCTTTTGTGATCTCAGGACTGCACTCACCAACTGTTCGCTTTTATGTCATTGCGCTTCTCTCTTACTGAACTTTGAGATTTGGCATTGTAGTCTAAGTGGGTATTTTTATTTTCAATTTTTTCTGCTGTTTTTTTTTTTTTCCTCCTTTCAAATAACTGTACTCAATGGAGATTCGAGCATATGGTTGTCTATTTGATCTGTGTCACGAATTATTTGTCCCTATGCACGAGTAGACAACGTTCTTGAAATGGATGATTCCCCAATGATTTGTGATTGAAGTTTTGTCCTATGATTCCATTGTTGCACCTTCAAATCTCTAGTGTCGTTTCTGAGGTCATTCTTATTAAGGTTGTGACACGGTAAACTTGGTTAAATCCTCGGATGTCACGTGATGTTCTAGCTTGCCATGGAAGCTGGACAGTGGCTCTAGGGTCTATTTCTTGATTTTCTTTCTTTCTTTTTTTTTTTAATGAAGATGAACATATTACTGTCCCTTTGTTTTTTTCTTTTTTTTTTTTCCATGAATATAATCCATTCCATGTTCTTTCATAAGATTTCTGTTTCCTGATGATTTCTTATATCCTTAGATACATAATCTGCAGCCCTGAAGTGAATTGAGTTGTAGGCCACTGTCTTCACCAGTTATGGGATCTGAAGGACCTAAAGATCCATTCAAAGGGGTTGACTGGAAAGCCATCGGAAGTGAATTGCAGAAAGACCCTAGTGCTGCCACTAAACCGGTCGTAAAGAAGCGACTTCCTCGGAAGATTAGGCAAATTCCAGAGTGCTATTTCCTTCCTCGAATGTCTCTACCAAAAGCCTTAGCCTTCTATGGGGCTTGCATTGCAGGTGGAGTTGGTGCAGGCATGCTGCTGGAGGTGTGGATGAACAAGAAAGTTAAAGGTATTGCTGCACTTAACAGATCATATTATTGCTTCTTTCCTGGAACTTCAAAAGACAAAACAATAAAAAGTAAGAGGCAAAGAACCAAAAGACCCCAAAAAAATAAAAAATAAAATGTTAAAAGGATAATTATAAGCATTACATTTCTTCACAAAATGCCTGAAGTCACTTCAGCTGCTGCTCTGGTATAGGCACGCCTTTTTCTAGTTGACCGAGTTCCATTATGCTTTTGTTTAAAACAAGTGGAAATATTGGCAACTTTGTACAGGCATTTCTGCTAACATTGAAAAAAAATGGAAGGTCTTGTTTTGCCATCTTTCTGTACAATTTCAACTTATCAACAGAGCCATGGTTATGATGTATCTGTTCTGACATTTCAGAGGGTGGAGGCATCGTATGGGAGTTTGACAAATAAAGCCTGGACCATCACGGGAGTCCTACAATGCGTAGCCATTTTCTTTCTTGCTTTTGCTTCATTTAAAGGAATAAGTTATTGGACCACAGACAGCCAGGGAAACCGAGTAAAAAGATTATGTTCCCGTGCTTGGTATTCAGGGGCCTAGCATTGTCTTTCAAGTTTGTTCTCCGTCTCTTTTGAAGGCCATTATCTATAATCTGATGTTTGTGAATCTGAATTCCAGTTTTTCTAGGAGGTTTGAAGCAATTGATCATTTTATGTAAATTGTGTGGTAGTTTTATCTCTGTCTTTACATTGGTGGTGTTCGGCAGTGTACAGATATAGGCTACACAAAACGCAAGCATGTTTTGTTAATTCCAAAACTTGTGGCCAGCAGATGATATTTTTATCTGCAATTTTCCAAAACCTTGGTTCCCAGTGCGAATTTGTTCGCATTGATCAATAATAAATGCTAGAGGGCCTTTGACATTGGGAATCGAACAAAGATTTTTGATGCATTTAGCCTCCCACCCTTTTTGACTTCTCACCTCATTCCGGATAAAATTTAGATTCTTTAGTCCTGTAATTTTTAAATTTGACAATTAAGACTCCAATTAATTTTTTGTTCCTTTAACTAACCGAATCTCGTCAAACCGGCTGAATTTTAACATATCTTAATTTTTTTTTTCTTTTTCAACCAAAAATATAAAATTATTATAATTCCTTACTCTCCACCTCAACATGTTCTAAAACCCCAAGTACACAAGCCGAATTAGAAGTCAACGCGTGGGAGGAGGATTGTTCTTGTTGGGTCTCTTCTAAGCTGGGGTCTGGTTGGCTTATATTTGGCAACACGGGCTGGTAGAAACTCTATAGGAATAAATAAGGAACAAACTCATCATAAAAAAGATTTATTATTATTATTTTTTATTTTTAAGAATAAATAAGAAACCCAAGAGATGATGAACAAATTAGAATTAAAACGTAAGAGACTCCAGAGGATTAAACAGTAAAGACCAATCAAATATTAAACTAGTGGCATGATGCACTCATGGGTACGGCCAAGTGCATATGGGCTCAGCCATAAAATCATGTGATAGAAAGTGAGTAAGAGAAAACTTCTATTATGGAATGAACCTATTTGTAACAAGAAGAAAGAGGAGCGTAAATACATGAAGTTTTTGCACATGGGGCGCAGTGATAAAATCAAGAAATAGAAGATAATGAAAAGAATCACATACCTTGCATTGTTAATCCAATTATTTAATCTTTTGTTTCACTTTAAACCTAAGATGAAAAACCAAAAAAGAATGTAAGAGGAAGGCAGATAATATCATTAGGGATTTAGGCTTTCGTGAGAATGAAGACATAAGGTTTTTAAAAAAAAAAAAAACAAACTGAGACAGAAAATAAGGAATTAAATTAGTTTTATAATTTGTTGAAAACAAAAAGTTAGATATATGCAAGAACAAAGTCGTTTTAGCAAGATTCCGTTAGTGAAATTAACCAAATATTAATTAAAGGTCTTAATTGTTAAGTTATATAAACTACGGGGCACTGAGAATCTAAATTGACAAATTCATGAAGGTGGGATGCAAAAGTGTTAAACCATAAGGGGCTAAATTAGGGTTCAAAAATCGCCCAACCTGTTAAAAACCGACTAACTTGAACCACATAAATTTGCATGCGCCAAAATAGAGGGGAAAAAAATATATTCGCGATTTTTAATTTTTAAAAATTGTCAAGGGCTAATAGGCAGTGGTTTGAGGTTTTTAAAAACCGTTAAAAACCAACGCGATTATATATATATATTACAATTACAACTCATTATTTTAGCTAAGACAAAGAGCCATCGGAAAAGTGGCATATCTAAACTTAAGGGACGTCCATTAATTTCAAAATTAACAGAACCAAAAATCGATGCTATTGCTTGCCTTGTTGCATGTTGTCTTGTCTTGGTGTTCCTGCTTGTTGCCTGCTGCCCTTCCATGCTGCCTTCGGCCTTGCTGCCTGGCTATTGTTGCTTTGCTACCCACGACTATCTTGCTTGCTGCTATTGCAGCTGTTACTTTGTTTAATTTTGTTGTTGAGTAAATTATGAAGTTGCATATCCCATTTATTTGTATTGTTGTATGAAATATAAACCGTGAAATTACATCTAAGGTCTACTGTTTATCATTATTGTTGTAACATTTTATTAAGTTTAAAAATATCAATTTAATCGGTTAAAATTATTTATAATTAATCTTTATCGATTTATGGAGTTAAATAATTTTTAAAAAATTATGATTTAATTATAGATTTAGATTTTAAAAAATTGTCATAGGTGGGCCGAAAATGAATTCAGAGCAAATAAGGCCTGGTTTTCTTTTTTTTTAAGAGACCCAAGTCGCAATAAACTTAAACAGAAGCTTGGAATGGCCTGCGTCCAAGTTGGCTAAAAAAAAAAAAAAAAATTTGTTTAAAGGAAATAAAAATAAAGATAAAATCTTGAAGTTGAACCGAAGACTTGTCGAAGTTAAACCAAAGGTTACGGACAACGGCAACAACAAACAGCAACCGCAACTTCATGTCTTGCGAGAAGCTGGATCGGGTCGCCAACTGGGTCGGCACCAATGTGGCCTCTGCATTCTTCGCGTCTCTGGAGCGATGCTCGTGCATCAATCTCGACACCACCGATCCCGAAGACGACGAAGAGGCCAAGGGCCGCCCTCTGATGTTGTCTAAGTCAACAGTTCTCGATATCCCCGATGCTCTGCCTGCCACCGCCGCAACCGATGCCACGAAGCTCGCCACTTGACGGTGATGATTGCCCCTCCTTATGGGTTTCTTTTCTTCCTTTTCCTTTTATGTATTTTATCTCGTTTATGTCCGCTTTAAAAGAATTTGTATCAGGGTTTGCTGTATAAATTAGGGGTTTCTTAGTTTAAACGATGGATCTTGAGTACGCTCGATCAATGTAATGTTCGGTAAAATTCTTGTTTGAATGTCCCGGGCTATTAGTGTGTGCGATTCTGAGTCAGAGTCAGGTGACGGGACTCACGATCTGCTGGACTTCTTGTGAGCATGTTCTAGTTGTGGATTTTGATCTCTGTGGCTGCATATGCAAGTATGATTGAGTTTCTAAGCTTTTCTCTACGTGGGGTTGCCTCTCAATCTGTATGTAGACTTGAGAGGCGTGCATGTTTTGTGCCCGTTAGTTGCACATGCTCTTGTGTGTAGCTGCTTGTGGACTGTGGGTTTTGATACTGTGCTCAATCTGACGCAGCTGTTAGTTCTTGTGCTCTGTAATTGTCAGTGATGGCCATCAGGGGGTAGTCCTGGTGGTGGTTTTTCCATCTGTTTCAGGTTAATGGCTGCTTGCCAACACTCTTCACATTCTCCTGTGGTTTGACTAGGGGCTAATTGAAAGATGTCTGTGCAAAAAACATTTTGGTGCATATAAGTTTAATCCCGAACAGATTATCCCGGTATTTTGTTTTGTGTGTTTGGTCCTGTTACTAAACACCATTAACTTCTCTGTGAGGGAGAAGTTAGATGCGTTGAATTATGAAAAAAGTAAGTAAAAATCAAACTTCAGTGGAGTAAAGTGCTTTTTGCACATCAAATTTCTGGAGTATTTGTAACTATCCCTGTTAGCAGAGTAGAATTTTTGTGACAATATTGTTCAGGTATTAAACCACCCTATGTATCGAGTAAGTTGCCTTTTGTTTATCCGTTTCAATTGAAAGGAAGTGGATTGCCATTTTACTATTGCCTGACTTTTACATAGCAAATGACCATTTGCCTTGAAATCAAATGATTTTTTGTTCTTGGTAGTCATTGAGGCTTAGTAGCCCAAAGATTTTCATTTCCTAGATCAAAGGCCATCATTTAACTGACCAACTGTACAGATGTGATGGAGAAGTCGCTCCTCTCCTCTGCTGGTGTGCAGTGGGTGAAGCAAAGATAAGATAGTTCCACGGGGGCTGTCGCTGAATATTGATAAATAAGGATGGCTTTTTGGTTGGGATTTTGCATCGAAAATTTTAATACATCACCTGTTCAGCATTCAAAAGTTGTATGAACGGAAGGTGCCGCATCAAGGCAGTACTAGCTGGAGTCTGGGATAGTTAAAGAAGGGGCAGCTTTTGTCGTTGTTGCATGGTGATTCTATACTTTTACTAGCTTGATTATGGAGTCGTTTTTAACCCTATGGGGAATGCTCAACAGAATGAGCTCGGGGTGACTGGACAATTTTCTGGGCATGCTTACTAATTCACGAGCTTTAAATACAAAAGCCAAGGTGACACTTCCACAACACAATGACATGTTAGAGAATTTTCTAGGCTAGAGCTGCAGGAAATCCAGGAGGCACCCAATGGGTAGCGAGTTGTTCGATATGCTAGCTTAGGAAAGCACACCAAAAGGCAAGAGATGCCTCTCCAATAGGAGCTATGCCTCCTTTTGAGTCGAGACACTTTGCACATTCCATTCAAGTCTCGCATGTAACGAGTCTCTTCTGAACTTTATACGCTCTGCTTTAATCTTATTTGTGCCTCGCACAAAATGCGGGTTCTGGTTAGGAAATGGAAGTAGCCAGCGGAAAAGGATGCTGTGCAAATGTGATGGAACTCTGTCGTTTCGGTTGTAGTTTACTGGGCTGAGCGGGCAAAGCCGGACTGCTGGCTGCGCATATATCCAACTCGGGTTGGCCATCTCCCCGTCGAATTTGTAGAAAGATGACAGCCGAGAGCAAACTGAAGCCGCTTTTGTTATTAAAATACCCATTCTTGCTAGGATTTGCACGGTCTTTCTCTCCGGAGAACGAGGATCCGCTGCGAATTTTGTCTGAGTGCGTCAAAGTTGTTCTCTTGTTTTCCGTAATCGAGTCTTGGACCCAGCGGCGTAGTTTGGTAGCAATGATTTAAAAACCGGATCGGATTGGATGGTTCGACCAAAAATAAATAAATAAATAAATCAATACTTTATTTGAAATGACATGAATTTATGAAAATGAAACGAAGTCATTTCTTGTAAAGGGGGAAAAAAATCTTAAAATTTCGATCTACTCTGGTAAGAAGGGTTGATTGAGAATCTCACTCTGGTCTGATAAGAAGGAAGACCATTTTTAGTGCGCGAGGAGGGTCAATCGAGAGTCTCCATTGTGAGCTATTTGTTTCTTTTGTTTTGGTCGATCAAAGGAGATCAAGAGACTCAATTTTTCTTGCAACAAAAAAATAAAGCGGGGTGGGGACAATCTTCGCAAGAGAGCACCGGACGTCATCTTTATCTGATCGTTGCATTTCAGATTTTGTTGCTTGAAATTGACCACCTATACCTTCCAACGTTTTCTGCTTCCCATTCTGATGTTTTGAGATTTCTTCAATTTTTTGTATTCGTTCGAGTTGAAGTGGAATGAATTGAGGTTGGCAAGTCACAGATTCTAGGTATTTACAATATGCTCTTGTTTGGTAGTGGACCTCGGGCAGCCCGGAGTTGTGCATTTCAAATCTTGAGTTATGCCATACTGGCATCCAAAGCCTAGTGTAACAAATAGAACCTGAACAATGAGGTATTTCCAAAACAGCTACAGTGCGTCGCCATTGCCTGTTTACTCGTAGTTAGAATGTAGAGTTTTTTAAGTGGAGAACTAGTAATTTTGTATCAGTAAGAGTTGGCTAAAAACGTGGACCCTTTTAAGCCATCTGCTCCATGGAGAGAAAATCGAACGAATCTTCCTTCATAATTGGTGTGCCAGAGAAAAATTCAAGCAACGAAATAAAAAAATAATAAAACAAAAAACAAAAAACAAGCGTGTTATATATATATATATATATATATATATATGCTGATGTCTTTGAGTTACAAATTTCAAATTAGGTCCTGACGAGTGATGCCATCGATCCCCCCCCCAGGTCCGAAGCGTAGATTTGAAGTTACAAAAATGGATATGTGTGTGAATCTTTAAAAGGAGACAAAAGAAAGGGAGGGATAAAAGTTTTCCGGTGAAAATAAATAATATATGAATCAGAGCAAATGAGATATATTTAGTTAATTTAAAAGAGACAATTGGAGAGAGTCCCGCGCACATTTTAGGCCATTTTTATAGACACTCTCTAGGCGCTTTTGTAAGCACACTTGATATATTTATATGATACCAGTTATTATATTAATTATTTTTTTGATTAATTAAAAATTAATAATAATTATATTTATATAAATAATTTTTTTGTAATAATTACATATAATTATTAAATTATTTAATATTAAAAATATATTTATCTAAAATTATTTATTATAATAATTATGTGTATGAATAATTGTAATTTAAAATAATTATATATTTGAATAATTATATTTTTTAAAATAATTATATAATTGCACCTAACTAATTTTAACAAAATTTTATAAAAAATATTTTATTTTATTTTATTAAAAAACAAAATATAGTACTGATAATGTTATTATGGACAAATATTTTTATTATTTTAATTTTATAATTAAATAAATGTAATTAAGAGTTTTATTTTATCTTATAAAAAAATTCACATTAACTCTACTACAATAATTAGAGTGTAAATTTTATTTTAAAAACAATGAAATTGTTATTTAACTTGAAGGGATTTTGCAGATTCCAATCTTACAATCTTTTGTAGCTTCAGCCAATCATCTTGATCTAATGGCATAAATTTGGTCCAATGGATAATTAAGTTCTTAAACTCAAACACAATCTTTTCCTAATCTGAGATTTTCTATTGTCAAATATCCTGCAAAGGTTTCTAGACCCATCATGCTTTCTTCCCTTAATCAGTTATTTATTTGTACATTGGTGTCTAATAGTTTAAGTTAGTAAACTAACCATTAGTCTTAAGGAGAATCGAATTAAAATAATTAAGAAACATAAATTTGTTTGTTTGCACCCTTATACCAAAGTGGTTATATTATCTTCAAATCATGTTGGTCTGCACTGTCAGTTACAACTTTAGAGCACCTAACCAAAAAATAACGTCAAATTTACAAGGTTTAGTCTCGATATTCAGCTTAAAAGGACTACAACAAAAGGGGGTGATGATACATAGGCATAATGCAAAAATTACAGGTCCAGCTTATCTTAGCGGTCTCATTAAAAGGCATTAATTCTACGTGGATTAAAAAGAGAAAGTCTATATTTGCGAGGGAAAGAAAAAGTAAGGATCGAGTGGAGTAACATTTAACAGAGATGCGGCGTTCCAAATGACAACTCATGTATATATAATGGCATGGATTGGACGTTTTGGAACTTTGATGCTCGGCTTTTAGGGGCCCCTGTAGCCTTGGGAGGTGTGGGGTTGGGAAGGCGTGCACCAACCATGCTTGTGCTTGACCATAAACAGATGGCAGGTGTCTTAGAAAAGCAAAACCAACAAACCCCACCTTTACTCAGTTTTGGTCATCTTTGGGGGAAAGAAAATTTAGTAGGATGCTTCTGCTTGTCAAAAGGAGGAATCCTTTTTGCTTCTGTCTTATAATTCACCTTCTGCCATGCATTTGTCATTGATTGATTTGAAGTTTCCTTTCTACTGTACATCGCTTTTTCTCCCAGCTGCCCAAAAGAAGTAAAGTAAACTTTATAAGTAAAGTAACCTTTATAAATATTACAGGACATGGTTAGAGAGAAGATTCATGGAGAGCCATATAGGCTCCTTTGGATACTTGAGGTGCTGGTTCTCCATACATCCTTCTATCCAATTGTTGGTCTAATTAAAAGTGGGTCAAGAAACAACATCGACAGTAATAATTAGACGTAAAAAACCGATAAAAAACTGGTGTTCAGCCCCTGTCTATCTATAATTCTTTGGGACACAATTTTAATGTCAGAACTCATTCCTTTTTGAACGGGTCAAAACAAAGAGATGGGATAAATCTCCGCTTAGTCAGGTATGTTTTATAGGTCCATACAGCAATGTATATGTAGCATTTAAATGCGACATTATGATTTTTTGGAAAAAAGTAGTATGTAGAAATGAAGTTAATACGTATATATCATTTTTAAAATTATAAGAATAGATGGAACGTAAAAGTGTTAAAAAAATGAGACATGTAGAGAGTCCACATTTGAGACGTGTCAAATTAACTGCATCCATGTAATGAAGTTATAGCAAGATTTAGTGGGATCAGTGCGAGTGGGATCATGTGTACAGCTATTTGTGCAGGTTTGGTGCACCATAGATTCTTTCTGGGTTTGTGCTTGAAGGAAATGAGAAGAAGAGTGATATCGAAAATTGAAAGACTGCAGCAAATGAGAAATTTTGCAGTGGAAGTACTAGCTGCAGAAATGGCAGCAGTAGAAAGATTAATACTTGAATGAGTAAAGCAAACACGCATACTCTCATTGATAGTTAAAGCTCCATTATATATGAAGTTTTTGTACAAGATGCAACATACAAATTCAAAATTCTAACATCGAGTGCAAGTGAGTTGCATGGTTAAGTAAAAACCCATACTTTGAATCTCTAAAACAGAAAATTTGCTTGTTCCAGCAAGTAATCACTTTCAAATTCAAAATAAACTTCAGACAAAGCTTCCTAATACACATGGCTAAATCAAAAGTGACACTTGGAACAAGAAGCTTGAAACTAGCAACTTCCATAAAATATCTTCACCTGTCATAACTGTAACTCGAAACAGAGGAGAGACACAAACTGGAACTTGGGCAAAGCAGCAGCTCCAATGCTTCTGTCAGTGCTAATGTACCCTTTTCGAATGCCTTAATAAGACTTTGCGTTAGTGCTACAGAAAAGGGTGACAGAAACATGAGCATCCTCTCATAATCACCATGTCTTATTGTCAGAAGTGTAAAGAAATAAAAAAAATATAGAATAGTAATGCAAATAAAATTAAATTGAATAAAAAATATAATATTTAAAACATATTTAACATTATTTTAAAAAATAATTTTTATTTTTATAAATAATATTTTAATATAATAAATTATATTAATTATTCTTTTAAAACATAATAAATATTTTTATTAATATCTTAAAATACAACAAATCTTTTTATTCATATATTTTAAATAATGATGTAATAAAAATAATATTAATCTAATTATTCTAATAATTTCAAGTAATGAAAGAGACAAAGAGAGAAATTAATTTAACAATTTCTAATAAGATAAGGTAAAGGAATTAATAAAAAAGTAAATACTCTTTTCTAGTATATATGAATAAGAAGAAGTTATTTTATATTACTTCTTTCTTAATATCTCATAAAAATAAATAACTAATCAAAATAGTTGATTTGACCAACACAATTTTATAAGTTTCATAAAAATTTTGAGATAAGGTAGGGTCGTATTGGGCCTCCTATCTCAAATTTACATTTTAGGTTATTCACTTATGTGTGAGACTATTCTTAAGTTTTATTTTTTAATTTTATATGATATAAAATATCTATTATCTTATAAACAAATATAATATAATTTTTTAATTTAAATATGAGATATAAATTTTTTAAAATATATTTATTTCTTAACATTCCTCATATATCTTAAAAAGCTAAATTTTGTTAAATTAACTAATGAATATATAACACATTATTTTTTGTGTGTTTGGAACTATAAACTAAAAATTTGAATGTATAAATTTTGATAATGGAAAAGATTATGAAATTAACAATTTCTATAAATTATGATTTCATAGTGAATAATATTAAACTTACCTTTATATTTTATTTACTTAGATCATATTGTTTAATATAATTTAGCATCATTAAATTTTATATCTGTTTAATTTATTTTGATGAAAACTTTAAAGATTTTATCTAAGATCTTATAAGAGATCTTAAGTATGTATTTTAGTAACATATTATCTATAAAAGATATAGAATTCATTAAAAGTATAATTTAACTTCAAACATTGAAATTATTACACTATTTACATTATAGGAAGAGACTTTATAATTTTAATGTTACACACAGAAAGTCAATTAATGACTTATTATTATCCACATGAACTTACTTCAAGAGATCTCTTATTATATAAGTTAGATTCTCATTACTCTTGATCATATTTTATGAGTATTAATTTTATTATCTAATAATTTAGTAAAAAGATCAGTCAAATTAATCTCTAATTTTACAAAATTAAGTGATACTGTTAAATTATTTAATTACTTTACTAATTTATGTCTTAGATGAATCTATTTATTTATTTTTATTATATGTCTTGCTTTTTATATAAGTAATAGTAGCTTATCTATCATAATTCATCAACATTAATAATATCAATTTCAACCATGATGGAATATCCATTAGGAACTTTCATAATCAATCTACCTTAACATTAGTCATCTCCAAAGTTATAAACTTAAATTAAATAATGGATTGAATAATAATTATTTATTGGGTAAACTTCTACACTATTGGTCCACCTTAAGGGGTGAAAATATAATTACTTATGAATTTTATCTTATTTGAATTAGAGATCCATTTAGTATTATTGTATTATTCTAGTATAGCAAAAAATTCATTATAAAATATATCGTAATTTATATTACCTCTTAAATATTTCAAAACTTTTATTAAAACATATCAATAATCATAGTTTAGATTATATGTAAATTAACTTAATTTACACATAACATATGCAATGTTAAGATATATAAAATTCATTAAATGCATTAAACTACTAATAATTTAAACATACTTAGACTAAAATACATAATTCTCATTATGTTTTAGTAAATGTACGTTTGCACCGACGAGAGTGCAAATTGATTTCATGTTAAAATATTGATATTTCTTAAAAAAAATTTCAACATAATATTATTGTGGCAAAAATATATCATTAAGATTTCTAAATATCTATACTCCTAAAATGACATTTGTTTTTCCCAAATCTTTAATATCAAAGTATGATGCAAATAATGATTTTGTATTGACTATCAATTTTATAATGAAACTAAATATAAACATGTCATCAATATATAAATATATAACTTTTAAGAACTACACAATTTTTAAGTTATGATATATAAATTTTTTCATCAAGTTCACCATATAAAAATGCAATTTTAACATCCATTTGTTAAACAAAGAGATTATAGATAAATATTAATATAATCAATACTTTAATAAATACAATTCTAACAATAAGAATACAAATATCAAAGTAATCAATATATGTCTAACCTTGTATTTATCAATATATTTATTTGTTCTATATTTTTTCTTAAAGATCTACTTGCAATTTATAAATTTAATTCCTATAGATAAATCTTGCTATATATAGATTCTAATCGTATATTAAAATTAATAGAGGATACTATTTTATAAGAAGTCAAATGATCATTGTTTACTACTATAGTATAAAAGTTATCACCAAAATGTTTTTTATTCTTTATCTGTTACTCCTCTTTATTTTTAATTTAAGATATATAAGAAAGGACTCTCTCTTTAACTTAATTATAAGGATAAATAACAATACTAATTCCTTTTTTATAAGAAATATATGTTTAAAAAACTATGTATTTTTTATTTTAATAATAATACTAGTATCAAGAATATCACTTTTAAAAATAAGAAAGTGATAAGTAGTACTTTGATTTTGCATAATTATAAGCATAAAATCTGAGATCTTAGAATTTATTTTCCCTTTCTTTGGTTTAAGCAACAATACTTTAACAAGACATCTCTATATTTTCAAATAACTTAGATTAAGAAAATACTTTTTTCATAGTTCATATGAAATCTTATCAATTTTTTTATATAAAATCCTATTATGTAAATAATATATAGATAATATTGTCTTTCCTCATAAGTTATCAAGAACTCTAAAACTGATACCATTTATCATTTTTTTTCAAAGTCTTACTTTTCTTCTCTATTATCTCATTTGACTCTAATGAGTAAAAGGGATATGACCTCATAAATAATGTTCTTTTTTTTCACAAAATCTAACAATAGTTAAGAACCATACTCTTCTTTCTTATATAATTTAAATCTCTTAATTTTCTTACCTAATTGCTTTTCTACTTTCTTCCTATATTTAATAAAAATATTATACACTTCATCCTTATCTCTCAATATAAAAAACTTTGGTATATTTAAAATAGTCATTTATGATAGTAACATAAAATTGTTTGCCACTTTTAGTCATAATATTCTTCAAATCTCCTAAATCAAAATAGATTAAGTTAAGTAATTCAATTTTTCATTGCATCGATTTGTAATTTTTCTTGGTTAATTTGGCCTCCACACAAATCTCACCCTCATCCATTTCATCATGCAAATTTTCAATCAACCAAGTTATTTCAACTTATGAATATAAAGATTACTCATATGTCATAATCTAATATGTCATAAAACATAAGAGTCAGTAATATAAGTAGAGGAAGCAGATGTATTTTCATCATTGATAACATTAAATACATTCAAAATGAAAAATTCTTAGTTACAATAACCCTTTTTTAACAAATATATCAGCTTTGGTAATGATAATTTTGTTAGATTTAAAAGAGACTTTTACTCTAACCTTTTTCAATAAGGATATAAATCAGATTAATACAAATGTTTGGGACATAAAGCACATTATTTAAGGACACCAACTTTCTTGAAGTAAGTTTGATAAAGACTTTATCCTTACCTAGAATAAGTGTTGCTCTTGAACTTCTTATGAAAACATTTTTTTTTTTCTTTTTCTCTTACTAATGTATAAGAGGTAAATACACTTTTGTCCCTATAAGTATGCCTTATGATACTAGAATTTATTGTCTACTCTTTTTATTGGTAACAACATTAACTTAGAAAGTGATAACAACATATTTGGTTTAGTAAGTAAGTCACTTCCTTTATTATACCTGTATTAAGGAGTATAATGCCCTAATTTTCCACACACATACCAAACCTCTTTTTTCTTGAAGGTTGGATTTTAGGTCTTAGACTTATTATACTTTTGTGACTTATTATCATATATTTTCCTACTATGATGCTAATAATGACTAAAGCAATTTTTATCTCTTTTTATTTTTTGTTCCATTACATTTGCTTTTAACATTATCTCCTTTTCCTTTGCTTTCCTTGATCAAACTTTGTTCATGTCCTCAATCATGATATGTACAATGACATTCTCTAATGACAAGTGCTTCCTCTTGTATTTGAGTTACTACATGCAATCATTCCAAAATTATGGAAATTTTTCAATGAGATAGTCTGCTACATACTCCTTTAGTAGTTTGATATTCTTATTTTTTAAGTTATCTAGTAGTTTATAATACTCATTAATTTGATCTTTGATACGTTTTTCTTTAGATATCTAAAATTATAAATGGTTAATAATAGTAAACATTTATATATCATCATCTTCCACCATATATCTTTTGTTTATTTTTTTTCATATTTCTCTTGCTTCTTTTGAAAAAAAAAAATATAAATATCAAAGAAATCATTAGACAATGTACTTAAAATAATATAATAACAAACTTTATTAACTTGTTCCCAAATAAGAAATGTTTTATCATAATTGTTAGAGTCAGTCTTTGGTCTAGATACAAAAGAGAAGAAAGGTAAATCCTAGTACATCTAAAGTTAAAACATACATTCTTACTAGCATTTAAGGTGAAAACTAATAAAAATTTTAATCTTAAATGTATTTGGAAAAATACTTGGAAGTAAGCAAAATCAATTGAGTTTAAGTAAGAAAAAAAACAAAACTATTAATAATAAAAGTAGATTGAGTAATATTTATATATATGATAACAAAAGTAAAAGAAATTATTCTTAAGATTATTAAAAAAGTATAATATATATATATATATATATATATGAAATTAAATTGAATAAAAAAAATATAATATATAAGATATATTTAATACTATCTTTAAAAGTAGTTTTTATCTTTATAAATAATATTTTAATATTTTAGTACAATAACTTATAGTAATTATTTTCTCAAAATATAACAAAATTTTCTCTTAATATATATTTCAAATAATAAAATAATAAAAATAGTACTAATTTACTTAATTTAACAATTTTTAATAAGAAAAAAAATATAAGAATAAATACTTTTTTTATATGGATAAAGAAGTAATTTTTTTATATTATTTATATCTTGTCAAGATAAATATTAAATATAAAAATAATAACAATTATGATGATTTTATTAGCATAACAATTAGTCTTTCAACATTTAGTTTTTCAACAAACAAAAATAGTTTTTGGTTAAGGTAAATCAACTCAACCCAATCCTATATAAGGTCACACCAAATTTCTTATATCATATTTAAATTTTAAGTCATTCACTTATACTTGAGGTTTTTTCTAAATATTTTTATTTTGGATAATATAGAATAAATATTATTTTATAAACAAACATAACATAATTTCTTTATTTTTGATGTATAATCTAAATATTTTAGAATATAGTTATTTTCTAACGCTTGTCATATATAAAATGACTTGGCAATATTTTGGGTAGCTGCTATACGGAGGATTATACTAATCTAGACAAGGTGTTTGGAGAAAGGCTTGCCTCTTTTCCCAGTCAAATAACATGCATCATTTCTTGGAAAATTCGTTCAAAACCTTGTTACGGAAAGTAAAATAGAACAAACAATAAATCCTTTTCTAAGTACAGAGATTAGAGACAGGGAACTGGCTAGAAATTATAGAGAGAGATCAGAGGGAAAATCTAGAAGGCTAAGCCCTTCCCTATATTGGGTCACACAGAATAATCACGCCCCCAGCACGTTATTATAACCACTCGGGGGAATCATGAAAGCAGACAAACACAGAACATTTAAAGAACTTTCGCTGCCATGCTTAAAAATAATACATAATGATGGACTTCTTCGTGTCCTCTCTATTAAGCTGCACCTTCTTACCTTCCCCTTTGGCCTCCACACTCAACTTGGAGCTCTCTCTCTCTCTCTCTCTCTCAACATGGCCAACCTCGTTGCTTCTATTATGCTATGGCTGTTTTTATTATCCTATGCTTACACAGTTCATGCTACATCACGGTGGTCTGGAGGTCTGGCAAAGTGGCCTGAAGGGACGTCAACCAGGTTCTATGATTTCAAGGTCTACATCCATTACTCCATTAATTGATATTACGCAATACTTTCCACATACGCACGCCTGCATGACTGTCGATGTGTGTAATTTTCGGAAAAAAGGGTTTTCTTTTCTTTTTTTTTTCTGTTTATCAAAATGAAAATGATTTTGATATGTATCAACTGCTTTTGCATGCCTCTATGGGCACGGAAATGGCACGTATATTCTACATTCATGTTCAGCTTTGATGTTTTACGATCGGAAACTTAACAGCTAAAAACCAAGTGGATCAAAAAGCTGTGCAACTCTACGCAAATCGTGACGGTCAACGATATGCTTCCGGGGCCAGTCGTCTATGCCCAGGAAGGCGATAGATTAATCATCAAAGTTACTAATGAGTCCCCCTACAATGCTACCATCCATTGGTAAGTATTCTCGAGCACATGTGAGAATGCTAAAATTACGTTAAAAATTGCATTACGGTTAAAAAAGAAGAAGAAGAAGAAAAAAAATTGGCCTAATTATGATGTTATCGACATTAATTTGCTCCTTATGAACCTGTCTTTTGTTTTTGTTTTTTTTTTTTTTTTTTGGCTTGAACAAAAAATGGCTATCTAAAGGCACGGTATCCGGCAAATATTGACATGCTGGTTCGACGGACCTTCATACATAACCCAATGTCCGATTCAACCCGGCCAGAGTTTCACATACGAGTTCACGTTGGTGAAGCAAAAGGGGACCTTCTTTTGGCATGCCCACGTTTCATGGCTTAGGGGTACGGTTTACGGTGCCCTTATCGTGTATCCAAAGCCTGGAGTCCCATACCCATTTCGGTTCCCTTACGAAGAGCATATTATGCTCCTAGGTAATCTTAATCCTCCATTTATCCTATTGTTAAAATATCGAAACCAGTGTTTTCTTTTTCTGAGAATAAATATATGGAGAAACACACCTACTGTTTGAGCTTCAGCCAACTTCGAGTGCTTTCTAAGAAGAAATAAATGGACAGATTTTTTCTGTTTTAACCTTTTAAATAACTCTATTTACTTGGAAACGTGGTAGGGGAGTACTGGAACCAGGATGTTGTGCAACTCGAGCGGCGAGTCCTGACAAGTGGGGGCAGTGCTCCACCGGCGGATGCATTTATGATTAACGGCCACCCGGGTCCCAACTACAATTGCTCTGCTAATGGTGACGATTATTAAATCTTCTTATTTCCCATAGATTTTGGTAAAACAAAATTGGCATTTGTCCACAAATGAACAAGTGATAGTCAGCAAAGCTCTAAAAGGCAAACTGGCTTTTAATCAAGGAAAAGATTGACGGACGGCAAGAAATAAATAAATTCATAAACGCAAGATTTTATAATACACACACACATATATATATAACAAAATTAATTAATGCTTGATTTGAGTAAACACCGTCATTAAATTTTATCTTAATAATTTTGTATTCACATATCTTCGACTGTATCTAAGATGTATTGAAACTCTTCAATCAGATCTAGTGAGTTAATACATGAGAAGTTCCAATCAGATTGCTGAAATGATGAAATTCAACAATGAATTTGTCGAGTAATTCTCTTTTACTGGTCAAACCTTATTAGTATTTTATCCTAGAGCAAATGCTATTGAATTCAATAATTTTAATCTTCGTGATTAAGATGTGGTCACTAAGTTCCATTAGCACCTACCAGCACGGCTCCTTTTTTAAAATTCTTCGTTTTATTAATAATTTTTTCTCTTCAATTAGCTAAATGCATTCCATCTCATACCATTAAGCTTTTAATTTGAATATTTCAGATTTCTACAAGATAGACGTGGTCCCTGGGAAGACCTACTTGTTAAGGCTGATAAACGCAGGGTTAAACACGGAGAACTTCTTTTCTATTGCTAACCACAAGTTAACAATCGTGGAAGCAGACGGCGAGTACACAAAGCCATTCACCACTGACCGCGTGATGCTCGGACCAGGACAGACCATCAACGTCCTGATTACAGCCGATCAACCCATAGCAAAATACTCCATGGCCATGGGACCTTACGTGTCAGGTCAGGGTATCACATTCCAGAACATATCAGCCATTGCCTACTTTTCTTACTTGGGTGCCGTGCCTAATAGTTTGTCATTACCTGCGAGATTGCCCACCTTTAATGACAGTTTAGCTGTTAAGGCAGTCATGGATGGCTTGCAAGGCCTAAATACTTCGGATGTTCCAAAAGAAATTGACACTAACCTCTTTGTCACAATTGGACTGAATGTCGATAAGTGCAAATCCAAGACGCCACAACAGCATTGCCAGGGCCTCAATAATGGGACATTTTCCGCTTCGATGAACAATTTCAGTTTCGTCATGCCGAAAGTTTCGGTCCTAGAAGCTTATTATAAGGGACTCGATGGGTATTTCACAGAGGACTTTCCCGGGGCACCCCTTAAATTTTATGACTTTGTGAATGGAGCACCTAACAATGCCCCTAATGACACGAGCGCAGTGAATGGGACGAGGACCAAAGTCCTTGAATACGGGAGCAAGGTGCAAATGATCCTCCAGGATACCGGCACGGTCACACCCGAAAATCACCCTATACATCTTCACGGCTACAACTTCTATGTGGTGGGATACGGCACTGGGAACTATAATCCACAAACAGCACAATTCAATTTAGTAGATCCTCCATGCATGAATACAATCGGGGTTCCAGTAGGCGGATGGGCTGCGATTCGATTCGTAGCGGACAATCCTGGTAAGAATCTTTGTGTCATCTAAGCAAATTGGAGCTCAGCTTTTTCAAAGTTGATAACAATTGTTTTGTCACATAAATAGGGGTTTGGTTCATGCATTGTCACTTGGATATACATACGTCATGGGGCTTAGGCACGGCGATCATAGTGAAGAACGGGAAAGGACACCTGGCGACTCTTCCCCATCCTCCTGCAGATCTTCCTCGCTGTTAGAGGCCTTTGGATTTTCAATCTATGACAGAAAAAGAAAAAGAAAAAAAAAAAGAAGAAGAAGATTGTTGCCATATTTCTCAATTATAGAATTCTTTTGGCGCAATTGTGTAATATGAATGTTTTCTTTCCGATCATCAAGAAGCGAACATCTAACTAATCAAAGAAATGGACATTCCCCTTCATTCATTCTGGCAAGTCTTATTGGTGCAAGTCATTTTTAAGCGTATTGGAGATTATCAAGCTTCTGTTCAATCATTTTCCTGTGTTACAGGGAAGGTGATTAAAACCCCTTTACAAAGAAGTAAACGACTCTACCAATAACATTGACTATAAAATGGAAACCTGTAAATATTGATGAAGGAAGCAGAGTCCACAAGCAAAGTAGGCAAAATGACTCTCGTTTCTTATTTGCCGCAGCAATTTCCCTTTCCCAACTTCTCCTCAAGAAGTTTGAACTGGAAAAAGAAGAATTCACCTCCTCTAAGTTTGTGAAAGGCGTCTATCATTCTAATGAGCATCGAAAACAAATTTTCAAAGGAATGAAAAAATAAGAATAAAAATAAAAATTTCAGTGATGATGATGAAGTTGAGGCTGTAGCTGGACTCCTGCATTGTAGATGGCCATCAGATGCCAAACGGGCCACTGAGCGAATTTAATCGCTGGGGTCACGTGGCATCTAAACATTTTCTTGGACTTGGGCCGACCAATTCACCAACATTCAACACCTACAAGGCCAGTAGACATCGAACTCTTTTTTGTCGCACAAAACACAACCCGCTAGGAATTTTCCTGAACTACCGGTCTTAAAAGGGAACTAGGAACCCAGCCCATTAGCCAACGATGGATACTCATTGCTAGGTCTTACGATGATCCTAAGGGTGGCGTCGATTATGTGAGAGGAGTGTAATATTTAAGGTCGTAAAATACTACGGAAGAGATAATAGGGATGTAAATGTCTCGTCAGTTCTCTTTGTAGGGATTGATTAAAAGGAGATATTAATGAAAAAACAGTTTAATATATTTATAATATATTTTATTTTGGGTGTTCAAAAACAACAAATGTATTTGTTAAGGGAGTAATGAAAATGGAGTATATATGGAGTGTAAGTTATGTGGGGGGGAAAAAAAATTGTAAGGGTCAATATTAATATTTTTTAAAAATTAAAAAATTAGAATAATTCAATTTTTTTATTAGAATAATGCCCAAAAACGAGTAAAATTTTAAAACGCGCGTGTGAAAATTTTAAGAATTAAAGAAGTGTTATCGAACAGAGAGGGGAAAAAAATATATGTTTCAAAGTACTATAATTAACAAAAACAGAAAGTACTATTTTACTGAGGTTTATCTTGAAATTATTTTGATGTATTTTTTATTGTTAAAGGATATGATTATATAAACACAAAATTTTACCGACTTATTTGAACATAATAAATTTTTATATACACAAAAAAAATAATATATATATATATATATATATATATAATATATACATAATATTCATATAACATGAAAAAAAATCTTATTTATGATGAGTAGAAATCGAATTGAAATGAAAAATTTATGTGATTCTATTACATAAAAAAAAATAAAATTATGGTCATATAAGAGTTTAGCATGCAATTCCCTAGTTTTATACATTTCTCCATTTCTCGTGGACCGAGCAATTAGGCATAGTTTCGTTGAACTTAGAAACCGCAACAAACATTGGAAGTTGCACGGTATAGTGGGCCAAAGGCCGACTAAATGAATGAGTGCACCACCAACACCAGGTGGTGGCTACTACGGATTCCTAATAATGGGCCCATCAAGCCCAATACCAAGTCTCAGAAATCTAGGGGAGGCCCAGCTAGTGCCCCCCGCCCCCCAAAGATACTGTAACACGAGGACCCAATACCGACTTATTAATTTTTTGAATAAATTAAAAATTAATAAGAAATAAAATAAATAAAAAGTAATTTTCTTTTTTTTTTTGAATTTGATAAGAAAGTATAAATATCAAAATTTGATATTTATAAAATAAAAATTATATTATTAATGTATGATTTGAGAATTCTTTTAATTTTTTGACTAATCATTTTTTTTTTTTGTAAAATGATCAAATGTAAATAATTCCATGTTATCAAATCAAATTATATAAATCTATACATGATTTGATTTTTTTTTTTTTTTTGTTAACAAGGTAACTAACTCAAATAAAAGAAATTAAAAAATAACAATTTGATAAAAAGAAGAACGACCCGCCGTCGAGGCACAGCGCACAACCCGCGCTTCACCGTACGTCTCGTGTCGGACAAAAGTGAAACAAGTAACAGGTATCCAAGGCAAGGGGCAATTGGTAATTTAACAACAAAATTCGTAAAAATTTCTTTCGCTGTTTCTTTTTCTCACCAATATGGCGAGAATGTGAACAGTATCCTCGGCGAGAAAATTTGTGTCAGATTTTCAAATGCTTTTCTTTCCAATGGACATGCCAAACTTACTTTCACGCCAATTTTCTTTGGCATACAATTCTTTCCCTCACTTTTCTCACAAACCAAACAGAGCATTAACGTTTTTTAGTAATTTGGGAAAGTTCAAGTTTGTATCCTAGTTATGAAACTCACTCCGATTGATCGGATCTTAAATTCGGGGGACCGAGTTTTCTCATATAATTGGATCGACTGAAGCCATATCCGATCAAAATTCAGGTGACCCGGCTGGGATTTTAGAAACCTGGATGACTCAGTCGTGCATGTCCCGAGAATTATGGTTGGTGGTGCGTTAAAAAAAAAAGGAAAAAGAAAAAAAGTATTATTACAATATCTTTGCGAATCTTTCACCCTTTTTTTTTTTCTTTTAATTTCGAAACACGGCTAGAGTCAAATTATTTCAATATTTTATTTTCTGCAATGAAATTAGCTTGTGATACCATTTCCTTTCTAAAATTTATAAGTCACAGTAAAAAGTATAATTTACATGCATGCGATGAAACACAAATTCTTCTTAGTTATAAGTGTTCAGTTATGCTCGTAATATTATATATACACATTTTGTAACTATTTATTATTATTATTATTATTATTATTTGTATTATAACATTATACGTATACTAAAAATGATAATTGTTATATCATAATTCAAAAGAATCAAGGTTTTGCTAGTAAATGTTAATGTAATATTATCGTATTACAGCCATGGTACAATAACTTACATTAGATTTTTTTTTTAATTTTTTTTTGCTATTTATGAACTTTTAGTCTTGTAATCATCATTATATTCACGAGTTTTTTTAATGATAAATATCTTTATATTTAATTTTAAATTTACACCTTTTGATTTAGTGACCCAATGACTCGACCTTTCAGTCGGGTCAATGATCAAATTACGTTTAATAACTATGATTTGAATTTTTAATTGTTTTTTGATATTTAAGACTACCAAATTGCACCTTAGATTTAAAATTAAAAATTTAGGCAATTTTACTAATAAACTTATGGTTAGTCTAAATGCTTAATTGTCAGTGACATATTTTAGACAAAGTCTATCTACCACCATAGGAACGGGAAGTTGATCACGCGCTAATCGTATCTAAACACGAAGCAAAAATTGATTTCCAGATAGCGGTAACCATTTATTGTTAAAATATCCGAAGGATCATCTTTTTAAAAAATAATAATAATAAAAATAAAAATAAAAATTTCCCCACTGGATCCCTCTCTCACGTGCATATTTGAAATAAATTATAAAAAAAAAAAAAAGAAGAAGAAGAAGAAAGAAAGAACAACTTTATGTAAAAAGTAACTTTTACAGTTTAACGAATAAAATAATTGATGTACTCAGGCATGTCCCAATGGGATATGAACAGTAGTGTTGTATGAGCATAAAAATGAGAGATACACACACTAATTTTCTTACAAACTTTTATTTATTGACTAACCTAACATACCTTTTATTATTCGCATATTAGACCAACGATACACTTAATTTTCGTGTTTTTTTGAATAATTTTTTTTTAAAAAAAAGAAAAAGATTATTAGTTTATTACCCAATGTCCACTGCCGGTGATGTTTACTGTAGTTTTCATTGCTCAAATGGTACAGTTACTAGTAACCCACGTTAAAATCGCCTTTCTATAAATGTTGCTCTTATTAGTCTTAAGCTGGTGGCAAATTGCAGTAGATGGCAATATTGCATAGGATCAATCCCAAGCTCCGGACCTGTTATGGGGAAATGCTGATTAAAATTTGTGCAGAAAGTAGTGACAGACACATGCAAATTGAGTAGGCACGAGGCAGCGGCCTGGAAGCTTCAGGTCCCAGATTTTAATTTCCTGTTCGTACAAGGACTTCTGGACCTGAAGAGTGACAGCTGAGGGTCAAAGGAGCCCCGAGTCTGATATGCTTTAGGAAAGACGAGGGTAGATCTGAGTTGTTCCGCCTCAACGCCCGGGTGGGAGGAAGGAAAATCCAAAATTTTTCTCCCGGACTCACAGATTTCGTCGTCCTCTCTAGAATTGAGAGGAAATGTGTTGCTTCCTCTGATGTACTTGTCAAAACACACTTATACCCACGTTAATTTCACTGATTTGCAACTGAGATATGCAACTGTCTTTTTTGCCTTTTATAAAAAAAATAAATTAAAATAATAAATAGTGTAAAGAAAAAAATAAATAAATATTTGCACGACGAAAACGCATTGACTAACTTTTCTGTTTTTTGTTTTTTCTACTTTGGTTTTTATTCAAGAATCTTTTTTCTTTTTTTTTTATAGTCCGCCGCTAGCATATATAATATAATATTAATTAAAAGGGCAAAATTAATATTATAATATATATTATTTTCTTCCATCTCACTTTTTTACATTATTTTTCTCCAAATATTAAAAAAAAATTAAGAAACTTCTCTCTCTCTCTCTCTCTCTCTTTTTTGTCATTTTTCTCTCTCTCATTTTCCTCTCTCTTTTTTTTTTTTTTTTTTTTTTTGGTTTTCACCACGGCAAAGCGAAGTGGGGCGAGCTTGATCTGCTAATTGATGTCGACATTTTCGGCCTTCCCCATGATGAGACTAGCCCACCTGCAGTATGGTACGAATGCAATGGAGACGGGCCGGTTGACATCGACCTTGTGGACCCTTCCCACGATGGGACAAGCCCACATGCAGTTTATTACTTTATGGGGATTCAAAGAAAATTGTGCTGACCGTTTGCTTAGAACATTTAATTTATATGTTTAATATATATAATAAAAAAAACACAAAAAATCGATTTTTATTTTTTATTTTCTCTTTCTTTTATATACAAATGGGTTATATGGTACTGTGCCACTTCAAACCAAAAGAAAAACGAAAAAGAATGGAAAACCGTGCCACTGCTCTCTGCAATTAGTTCGCGATGTTTAGATTTCCGGTGTGTTTTTGCAGTTTTTTTTTAACTAACCCACGTTTTCATTACCTCTTGCGACTAAGTGGATCTCTGTAATAATGCTGGATCATTTGTTTTATTACCCCACGTTTTCAAGACGTTTTGCGATGGATGTCTCCGTAATAATGCGGAATATTAGGCAGTTGAGTTGACAATGGGATTCCTTTTCTTTTGTTTTTTTTTTTTTTTAACCAATAATCATTTTTATTTAGAAATATAGTTACCGAGCGAATGTAACTACAATCATTTTGAATTGACAAGGGCACGGATTATGTGCATTCACGCCGCTTGTAATGAATGTATGATCTGAAATCCAACAGACAGCGCATGAACGCTCATCAACATGATTGACAAGAACGTCCACACACAGAGGAGTCGAGTGAAAGGACGTATGTGTTCCGACGAAAGGATGATCCAAAGCTCCGGAAGCAAGCCAGGCTTGCGGCTTTGCCCAAATAAAAGATTTTTAGTATATTTTTAAATATAATTTATTGTTTTTAAGTATATATTTCTTCTTTTAATTAAATCTCATTTAACTCTTTTTTTTATATATTTTTATATATAATATTATTTTAATTTGACTTATTTAAAAAATAAGTCAAATGAAAATTTTCAAAAATTCTTTACATTCCTGTAAGAAAGGCCTTGTTTTTGGGGGGAGGGGATAAAAAGTTAAATCTGTTTTTTTTTAGGGGGGTGGGAAAACCAATATATATATATATATATATATATTCTTGTTCGTCCCATTTGACTCTTTTCTCTTTCTTCGATAATTGAAGTGGCAATTCTGACGAACTAGCCGAGTAACTTGGTGAATTTCGCCCTCTCTCAATCACGACGGACTAACCAAGTAACAAAATCAATTGCAATGTCACTAGCATTACATCTGTGAGCTTCAGCGTCAGAAACAGTTTCAAGAAGCAGAAACTATAACAGTACGTGCCCAATTTGTATCTCATCCTGCAATTAAAAATAAAAAATTTCTATTATATGCATCGGTATAGAGATGACAGTGTCTCTCGTACAACTAATTACCGGATCAATTTCTCTTCACCTTTTGTTAAGTTCTTAATAAGTCAATTGTGATTCTCTAATAGTAATGTTAGAGGCATTAAAATTAATACAGCTATACTAAAAATTTTGTGGTACATGATATTATACAGTTAGACGCATCTTATTAATTAGAGAAACTCCATAAAATAGAAAAAAGAGAAATTTATTTTAACTCACATTTTTGGTGAGTCAAAATAACTTGACGCAGAAAAATAAAATAAAAAATTTAACAAATAATAACAATTATTGCTTTTTTTATGATGAATTATTTTAGCTCACAAAAAAAAAAAATGAATTGAAAAAGCAAGCATTGAAAAAAACAAAAAAGTATAAAAATCTCATTGAAATTTATGTTCTATAGCATTACTACGCCATGAATTTGATGAACTTACGTGTACGGAATTAGGTCCTCAGATACTAAATGAGCAAGGAAAGATTGCCGGTGCCATTTATAAACTATATACAATAATCTTACGTGTACGAAGCCGGGCACGGAATTTCTAAGTCCTCAGCCCATTCAATATTGCAACATTTTTTCGTTAAAAGAGAAAATTTTAATAATTGAAAATTTAAACTTTAATTGAATTGTATGAATTTTATGGGAATCTTTTAATTTAAGAAAAAAATATATATATATATATGTATACCGTAACATTTTTAAGAATGACGATGGCCATTAATGCCACGTGGCACCTCCAGGACCTCTATATTCAAATTCAAAATGCCACCGTAGAATTTACCGAACCTAAGCCCCACATATCGGTATCACGATGCCGGCGGACGGAAGAAGACAGGACGAGAGGACCCTTGGCATTGCTTTCTTTTATTATCAATTATTAATTGTTGTTGGCAAGAAGCCGGTAGGCACGTGGAAAACTAAAAACTAATTAAGATTAGGACTAATTATTTCGAGATCCAGTTATTATCTGGGCAACTATGCACAAATGTTTTTAGCACAAGGCCACTCCTGCTGGGAACACGATGGAATACTCCATGCGCAAATTGCTTCTTGGCCTTTATTCTCATATCAACAAGGATTCGGCAAAGGTGTCCAATTGCAATTGATCGGCATAATCATCTGTCTTCAGCAGCTCCAGATACTCCTCGTAAAGTTTCTCCAGGCAGTTGTTTGCCGTAGGAGCAAGAGACTCGCAGTCAACGTCCGGGCCATTGACTACGAGATCATGATGGATCATATCCCCATCAACAAGAAAGCTGATCTCCCCATTTTCTGTAATCCTGGAATCACCCAAATTAGGAATATCAAACGCACCTTCCGTACCTAGGCCACCTTGATCCCCTCCTAAGTTTGAGGACGCAGTATTCACACTGATACACTCAGAACTGTCATTTCTTGGTAAAGACAAAGAAGTAAACCTAACGGGCCTAGGAAGATGGATCTTAGGCTTTTCCGGATCCGACAGTTTCGCTTTGCATTTGTTCTGTTTGTTCTTGGTGGTCGTGTTCTGCTTTTTCCTTCCCTTCTTGGCGTGTTGGGTACCGGGGTCGGTTCCTTGACGTCTGAGTCGTTTGCTGAGATGGGTGTTCCAATAATTCTTGATCTCGTTATCGGTTCTTCCCGGTAGCCTGCCGGCAATGAGAGACCATCGGTTGCCAAGTAAGGAATGCATTCGGATTATAAGATCGTCCTCGTCAGGAGTGATGTTCCCCCTCTTGATGTCCGGCCTCAGATAGTTCATCCATCTTAGTCTACAGCTCTTTCCACATCTGAGGAGACCTTCTCATTGGGTGTTCAAATATTTTGTCAAAAAAAAAAAAAGGTCATCGGCCGTTTTTCTGCTACAATAAAAGAAAAATTGTACGAAAGATAACAAGATCGTGGAAAATATTTTTTGGGGTACGGAGAGGGCAGGGGCATCTTTAAGTCGATTTTGGACATTTCTAGTGAGCATCTAGAGAATTTCTTCGGCGTGGCAAAATGCACATCATAGTTTCGCAAATAGAAAACAATGAAATAATCGTCCTTCAATTATTTTATTATTGGCCTACGATTATTTTTTTGGTCATTTTAATATTTGGAAACCCTTCTCTATGCACTATCTTTCCATTGTTAATATTGTCGAGCATATGCTAGAAACTAATTACTTTCTAAAAAGAGTGGCCATGCGAAAAATGAACAAATTATGTATGAACTTAAGAGAAAAGAGGAGAAGTGCAAAAAGCTACGTGAATGCAAACGCAAAAGTGATACGTAGAGTGGAGTTCTATTTTCAGAAGAAAAAAGAAAACGAGTTTCTTGGATAAACAGAATGAAAGAAAACCAGAGACTTTTAAGAACACAACACAATGAGTTGGAGTTGTAGTTTTGGTCAGGCCTCTTCTGTTTAGTGATTCGGGACAGAATGAAAGAAAACCAGAGACTTTTAAGAACACAACACAATGAGTTGGAGTTGTAGTTTTGGTCAGGCCTCTTTTGTTTACTGATTCGGGATTTTAGGTTATTTGGGGTCGATGAAAAATGGTACTCCAGGAACGGTGTTCCCTGTACTTTTAATCATTTTAATGAGATTGATTTCGACTTAACAAACAAAGGAAAAACCGTAAAGCATAAAGGGGAGTAAAAAAAAAAAAAAAAAAAAAATCAATCTAGTTTTTAGATAGATGGAGATTCACTTCGTGAGATTCACACTAATTTTGTAAATGTCCAACTTAATTTTTTTGAAAAAAAAAAAAAAGAGCTTCCCAGTTGTGACTCTAAGCTTCCTAATTACAGGCAGAAACAAGGTATATAACTCAGACACAAATAGTTGTCGATGAAATGAAAAGGAAAGAAACATCTTTGATGAGTATGGTGAACATATAATACCAGCATTTTTAGGCAAAGACCTCCAATGGCCTTCACCATGAGCTTGAATATACTTGACAAGCAATGTGTCTTCTCTAGGAGTCCATGGCCCCCTATGCAACCCAACCTTAGAGCAACAAGGAGCCCTTCCCATTCCCCTTTTATGTAGACAACTGTCTCTCCCAATATCTCTCGAAAATTTGAGAGAAAAAAGGTAAGAGGCTCGAGGCAGAAACAAAGAACTAGAACTGATGCTCTGGGAGCACAAGTATTCACACATTCGTTCCCCTTTTAAACCCGAATTATGTTTGACTGCTGTGATATGAGCAGTTTCTACAACTAAAAAATTTTAGTGGACAGTATAATTTATATAATGAAAGCGGTCAGCTACAATGACACGTTTTTTTTTTTAATTCAAAAAAAAATATTTTTTTAGAGAATGCAATATATTTTTTTGACGATACAATACGGTTTTTTGAAAAATGCAGTATATATTGTTAAAAATTCCATATACTTTAATGTTTCCTGGTTTTGATGCTTATTAAAAAAAAAAAACAATATACTTTAGTTTACGAATACTATAAGATATAATATATTTTATTGAAAATACAGTACATGCGTACATTTAGTTTTAAAATTTTTTATTTTGACTATTTTTCAATATAATTTACTTATAATCTTATACTATATATAGTAAATACAATTTATTTAAAATAAAAATAATAAATTAAATTTATATAATATAAAAATTATAAATAAATTATATTTATAAAAAATAAATAAAAATGATAAACATACTTTTAGTAAATAAAGATATTCTAACAGAAAAAACGAAATATATATATATATATATATATATATATATATATATATATATAATATTTTTATCGTAAAAAAAGAAAGGAAAATAAAAATAAAAATAAAAATAAAAAAAGTAGTACCGTGAGTGGACGACGCCGCCTCCCTTCAACCGCGCTCCAAGGATTTCCGTTAAATAATTAATTTCTTGATGCGTGGTCCACGAAACTCAACGGCCCTTCTTGCTATCTGCCCTTCTCCTGAGTGCGACTACCTCTGCCAGAATATGCTTACTGTGGCTGCTTCTACTCTCGACCGTCAATCACCTTGGAACGTACTAACGTAATTAAATTAAAGGACAATAATTGGGCTGTCATATCCGTAGTACAAGTGCCTTTTTTTTTTTTTTTTCTTGTCTGCTGATTGGAGAGTCGAAGTAATGATTTCTTTTATTATTATTATTATTATTATTATTATTATTGAAAAGAGTATTGGGGGGTGGGAGCTTTCTGAACAACATTTCTTTTCTAATGATAGAGACCGTAATTTTTTCCCCAGAGCCTCTGTTTATAATGTTTTCTGATAACCGTAACAATAGTAATGTTTTTAACAATTAAAATAATAGCATGTACAATGGCATCCTTGCCGCCATCGGAATAGACTTGGAGCTGCTTTGCAGGTCGACCTTTTCCATTTACTTTTATTCCCTCTTCCGCCGCGGCAAGTTCCGCGGATACCATATGCTTTTTCCGTCGAGCAGAACGTGGAGAGAATGCAAAGGCATGGGAGACAATAAGTGATCTCCGCATTGGCTAAAGAATCAAGAATTGAATCTCCTCAGGCCGGATCAAAGATTCGACACAGCCGGGACTGACGCTGGTCAAAATCTGTGACTGCATTGCAAGAATAAAATTACGAGAATTCATTAATTGTTGTGCCTCGTGAACTAATTCAAATTATCAAGCATTTTCTGTCTTGGGCTTCTCCTTGTTTTTGCTTAACTAAATGTTAATGCGCACAAGGTGGCATTGATGTCAATCAAATTATTAGATTAAATTATGTGAATCTAATTAATTCCATCGTAGGATAAAAATATTTTGTCAGGACTTGGAATCCTACCGCCACGGGAAGACCCTCGTTGGAGGGAGGTCAGCCTGGTCCCTTCATTTGCACATGACAATTTGCTGTGGTACAAAATTATTGTGCAGTCATTTTCTCAAAACATAAAAAATAAAAATAAAATACAAACGATGCGATACAAATACAGCCATTTGAACTTAAACCCACTGGAGTGGCAGCTAGTGAGGGACAAAAAATATTCTTGCATTCTTGAAATTCACAAAATTTTCTAATAAATTCCTCAAACGAGGGAATGCTCACGGTGAATGCCTAGGCACCCATAATGGCGTACGTCGCAAGTGATGAATGCTTTGGAGAGTTGAAAATAAGCGTTCGTTAGGAGAAATCCTGAATAAGTTAATCTTTTAAATTACCGTTGACTGTGTGAACCGACAAGAGATAACGTGTCGAACTAAAACACTTTAGATTCCAGAGGAAAAGAAATTAAAAATGGCTCCCATGGTAGCGACGAGCAAAATGGGAGTCTAATTAATTTGATTAAAAGCACATTTATTTGTTTATGTACATAACATAGAGAAATCTGAGGACTGAATATGCCCTTTTGCTACCCCATGGATATTAATTATTAGACAAGATTATTACCTGCGACCAAGAATTTAACTGATGTATTATCTCAAAGATATTATTCGTCAAACCAAAACAAATAATAATAATAAATAATGCATGGCTTTGTACGTGCCCCTTTTCTGTATCTTCTGGGGAGATATTTTATATTATCTGCAATGACACCAGGCATGGCATGTAATAAAATTAGTTGATGCCTACACGCATCACCTATGGTAATGGCACATCCAAGAATTTGTATCGGGGCAAAGAGTATCCTTTACATCGTTTTCACTATACATTTGTGAATGCGCAATAGCGGCTGTCGCTGCAATTTGATGCGTAAGATAGGGTGTGAGACTACAGGGGAAATTTTATGGGAGGAAAAAATATAAAAAGGCGAGCGGCTGGGGCCAAATAAGAGAACTTCATGAGAGGAAGTTTGCGGGCAAAACAAAACATTTGATGGGCCAACTCTTGATTGATAACATAATAACAATGGATGTTTGGCGGGGTCAATGCGGGCAACTGCCCCAGTAGCCCTCACCTAGATACCTAGATCCGCCAATGTTGCACTGTTCTTCTTTAAAAAAATGCAATGGAAGGAAACTGAGTGTGTGCGCATGTGTGTGTGTGTGCGTGTGCGTGCGTGTGTGTGTGGCGCATGTATGCATGAATAATTTTACTAAAATGCTTTCGGAAGGAGGACCATCCAGTTTCACATATAGGGTCCCTTCTTTCTTCCCTGTCCCCTGGGAAAATTTAATGGAGTCATGGGACCACAAGTCGACGACGGCGACACCTCCGTTTATCGTCTTCGAACGGAAAAAGAAAATCACAAAAGATTGTCATTTCAATAGCTAATAAGTCAAGCTTCCTTGCTTTCATCTTTGTTGAGATTTTGAATTTTGATTTATAGATTATCTTATCGCGATCGGTAGAAATATGATATGATTATACTCCTATCAACTGCCAAAAAAAAAAAAAGAAGAAGAAACTCGATTGATTTTTGCTGACGAAGAACTTCATTTTTTGTTAGCTAAATTCTAAACTCAACCAAAAAAAAACAAAAAACAAAAAACAAAAAACAAAAAGCTAGCATGGGCTAAAATTTTAGGCAATATCATACGTGTCAGTCACATTTATTAAGTTTATCTCTTTGTTAGGAACTTAAAAAAAAGTCCTAGTTTCATTTATATTTTGTCTTGCGCCCTGTAATTGAGACGCCACGTGCTTTGTTACGGCCCTGGACATTTGCTCCTTCATGCCTCGTGGGGTCTCATAATGAGGCATGCAGCACAGTCCACACAGTAAGACTTGTCTTCACTTTCTTTTTATGATCTTTTTCTCCGGCCACCTCTTCTTGGACAGAAGAGAGGTCCCTCTCTCCAACTGTTGGGGGTGGGGGGTTTTTTGTTCTTTGGTTGTAGAAATTAGGCATCCAATCTTATATTTAAAATTAAGAATTTAGGTAATTTTATGATTAAATTTTGTACTTAATGACAGTTTTTTTTTTTCTATTAAAGAAATCAGCAAACTAATGAGTTATACAATAAGGAGAACCTCTTTAATACAGCGGACGCATGCTATTTTGTGAAAAAATTGTAATCCAATTTTGAATGAAGTCATTGCATATTTTCTTCTAAGAAATGAAGTCAATTCCGGTTGAGATCGACTACGGAATGCCCATGTTCACCGGATTTTATCCTGTCGCGCGGTACTCAATTTTTTTATTTTGCACCCATTTCACTTTTTATTTTGTTTGAACATCCTTATTACGGAACAAAATCATAGATAATGAAAAGCAGTGCAATCAAGTCCTAAACCCTAAACCCTAAACCAAGAGCATCTTCTTGGTTTTTAATTCACTGAAGAAGATGGCGTAAGTTCAGAACAAAGAGCTATAGCACAACATTTGTTTACTTCAGTGCAATCTTTTGAGTTTGAAGTGTTGGACAGTAGCTCGAGTGAACATCTCAAGACTGCAGTCTACTTTTTCGAATGGAGCTGTCAGATTAACAAGTAAGCTTAAGAGTTTGATGCTCTTTGTTGTAATGAACACAGAACTCGGAATTGATTCCTCTTCGCACTTACGGGCGACTAAGGAGAGGGCAACAAGCTATAAACCTGTTAAACAACTCGCAGCCGATGCTTCCCCACTCTCTTGAACAGCAAAGGAGTATTGCTGTTGTCAATGAACCTAGGCTCGCAACACTACAGTCGTATATCAAATTTAAGGTCTTGTGTTCCAACCCAACTAATTTCGGGGGAGAAAAAGTAGTTATTCTAGCGAAGATAAAAGATGGATGTCAATTAAACAGGGAAGAACTGATCAGTACGGATTCCGGGATACAAAAGTTCTCCAGCCAAAGTTATTCAACCCAAACCGAACCCCATTCTAGACCTCTGGTCAGGCGAGCTACAAAATTTTGGACTGTAGCCATTCATCTCCTCTAAAACCTACTTACTGGGGATACAATATCAGGAAACCAAGTCTCAATCTCTATAGACATTTCCAAACAGGGGAAATGAATAAGACTAATTGCCACCAATAAAAGCAGTTATGTTAGGGAAACCCCAGACCAGGGATATAATCCCTGTCTTCCTCTGTTGTGTGCAAAGAAGGAAGCTCGTGATCATTGATTTAAGACTCTGTTCACTCTCCCCTAAACTCGTGCTCCTTGTCCACACCCCATTCCCAGGAAAGGGCAAAATGATTTGGGTTCGGGAAAGGAAGCAAATAAACAAACTATTAAAATGCTGCAAGTTAAAACCAAATTCATGGTAGCTATGCAATTGAACAGTAACCATCCGAATACGCAATAAGCCAAGCTAGTAATGTGTGCTAACCCAAAGGCAGTAACAGTCTCCTATGGTACAGATATAATTCATACATTTAGTCCTACATTGTTTAAGAGACAGCTTCTAAAGGCAGTCAGCTAAAAGCATTACACATTCAATTATCCTTCCAGTTCTGGCTTCCATACAAACACATAATTTTTGTAAGCAGAATGGCACAAGGATCAGTGGCTTGTAAACCGGTGAAGCAAACCACTTTAAAGATAAGCCCAACTCACTTGTCTCCATTAATTCCAAAGATCCGAACCTTGTGCATATTTGGAAACTTGGCAACAACAAGCACTATCACCGCAAGAGTGTTCAAAAAGAGCATTGGATGTTGGTAGTCAGTTGTTTGTGAGGCTGTTAAGTACCTGAAAGAGCAATTAAACACACACACACCAGAATAAAAAAATAAAAAAGGTGTGTTGTTCAATCAGCCAAAACATGTATGAAGAGGAATTGCATTATTTTGCAGCTCACAAGCACTCACGTTTGTTAAAGACAAAATATCTGCTAAATCATGACTTACCTGACCAATAGTGCATGGACAGAGTTTAAGGCACTAAGTAGATTTTCAAATCATGCAAAAGTGCTACGAATTTGATAGAAAAAAAAAGAAACCCAGCAAGGGAAGTTCAGGTTCTTCTGCAAAGACCAATATTCTCCCACACTTATCTTATCCTAAGCTGACAAATCCATATGAATAATTTTGGAAAAGCAACTGATAACTTTCCACTATGCTTTACCATTTTTCATTGGAGAATCAAAACTAAAATAAAACTTGATAACAAAAATATATAATACATACTTGTGGACATCACACAATTTAACCTCTTCTAACTACACCAGGAAGGATGAAAACATGTCTAGAACCTAGGTTATTTGATAAAAGATCCAGGTGTACTGTAAATTGAAACAGGTTAAAGAAAACTGGCAACTGTGCATATATGCTCAACCTAAACTGAACAAGGCAATCAGACAAAAGATTAAAACTCTGAAGGTGATTATTCTTTTGAGTGTAAAGCTAAACCCGATTATAGATTTTGAGCAAGACAAGATAAAAGGGAAGAACATGTACAGAATGCAGGCAGGAAGAACATACAAGTGAAGTATATTGCATGCTTGTTGAATGACTATTGTCTAGGTTTCATATCTGTCTGGTACATCAATTAAAATCATGACACACTGCACTTAGCCTCCTATTAAGACGTTTGTGCATTGCATGGATTCCATCAATGCTACATATTCTTCACTGCCTTTGCCAGACAGCCATTTAGGCTATGGACAGAATTGGGCAAATTAACATTTGGCATACATATGGGGCACGATAACATGATGTATGCCACAAAATCTACACTTAGCACTTAACATGATGGTGCTAAGTGTTATCGTGTTGACACAAAATCTACACTTAGCACAGATGCTCTGATAAATAAATCAAATGTCAATAGAAGAAAGATGTATGACTATTGTATTCAATTCTTTAATTGCTACTGATCATGCATAAGTTGTTGGAAAATAAATTTCAGCACAAGAACTTACAGCACCACAGGTACAACGGTTAAGAACTTTCTACTGTATGTGAGCTGCTTTCCGTTATCTATCTGCTCCCACCAAGTTAGCCCATTATAGATACCTTGGTCGTCCGCAAAAGGGGTTCCTTTCTTCCAGTGGAAGAAGTGATAAGTTATCTGGAAGGTTCAGCATTCTACTTAAATCACGTTCCATTTGTAAGCAAAGTGAATCAAAATACATGACAAGGCCGAGAGAAAAAGAAAGAGCATATAAAAAGTTTCAAATTTCCTAAAATTGAGTGATGGATAGTTCCTCGAACAATCATATTAATACTGAATAGCTGACAAGCACATGACCCCAATATGTTGATATATAAACCACCAGATGTCCTGCTGTATTTATCCATGTTACTAATGCTCAAATTCCATTAGCCTAGCCACTAAAGTCAGGGAAAATCCAGAGTGGGCACATGCAAATGGAAGAAATAGAAAGGTTCAACACCGAAACATTCCTTATTCTGAAGGCCAGGAACAAGAATTGCAAAATGAAACAAAAATAAAAAATAAAAAATCAAATTTTAAGGATAGTTAGCATACAACGAGCTGAAGCTACAGAGAAGTATAGAAACAATGGCATATTGACGACGGAAAAGGAACAATATATTTAAGAAGCACAATAGAGACATCAAAAGCAGATTCACCCAACCCCAGTACTCACAGTGCATGTATGATTCGTGCGCCCATAAGTGGGGAAAAGTGAAAGCTAAGTCTAGCGGGATAAAATAGCCTTGGAAGTACTAAGAAACCAATGTGACCAATTAAAGCTAAAACAACGATTAAAGAATAACTCAAGACACAGCTTACACTCAAAACAACAGGAGCTTCTTTAAGTTGGGCTAATAAAGAAAAGCCCCCCCCCTCCATTAAAATCAAAACCCTAATAGGGAAAACGCAATCTCCAGAAAACACATGCCGGAAACCAAACCAAACAAAACCCAACAGAACAATCATACCAGAAACGACAGCATAGAATATTCAGGAAATTGCATGCCAACTGTCAATTTCATTCTGTAAAACAAAAACAAAGACCAAAAAAAAAAAAAAAACAGAGAGAGAGAGAGAGACATACGATGAGAAGAAAAACGTACGACGAAATGGGAGAGACTGACAATGGTCCAGGCCATGCCGGGGGAGCAGCCAAAGACAGAAAGTACGAGGAGCCAAGCGAAGAACACTATAAGTATGTAGGCAGTCCATACCCCCGGGTACACGAACCACTCCGTGTTCCGGTTCGGATCAGCCGGCAGCACCGCCTTCACATATAGATTCGCCATCCTTCCCTCCCCACCCTCCCTCTCTCCAAGTATACGCAATCATACATGTGGTAAATCCAGTAACCCACCGAAAAATATATGTTGCCTATTTATATTGATATGGGAATTTTATATTTCGTTTATGTTGATGATTTTGATCTTCAACAAGCCATGCTGGCAATGTGATTAATGTTAATATAAATTTAAAAAATTATTAAAACTACAATAAAAATTAAATTATTTAAATATTATTATTATTATTATTATTATTATTATATGTTATTATATTAATGTTAATATTATTATATATATTAACGGTTAATCTAAATCCAGCCTCCACGCCCTCAGAACGCGGCCGCCGATCAGAAGAAACCTAAGCCGTCGTCCCTCCAACGTCCAACTTACTTTTTTCCGTTGCCGCCACGAGGCTCGACATATTTTATTGAGTTAGTTTACCATTAAATTTTTGGAGTTTTCCGCTAATCTCGTATACAAGTTTATTAAGAAAATTATGCGATAGATAAAAGAAATTTTATAAGCATGACTTATTTTATTTTTTATTTAAGAATTATGTTATTGTAAGTTTTTTTTTTTGTTGACAGTGATTAAGATGAAAATATTGATGATTGTAAAATTATTTTGGTTACTTTTTTAACTTTAAAATTACTCTTTATTCATGGTCATTAAAAAAATAATTTATTGTGATATTTCTAACTTATGAAGTATAGTATATAATTTTCACTGTAAGTTTTTGTTAAATTATTTAATTAGATAATTTAACATTTTAATCGAAAATTTTATAAAAATATTTGTTAGTAATATTTTTATAATTAATTTAGATAATAATTTAGTAATATATGAAAAAAATAAATATATTTATTTTTATTTTTATTTTTTTAAAAATAGTGTTAATAAAAAAATTAAATTAATATATTGTAATTTTAAAATAACAGATATTCTCATGATATTATTAAAATATAAAATATTTGTTAAATTAATGTAGATATTAAAATTAAAAATATCACTAAATTAAAATTAAAAGAGATATTAATATTAATTTAAAATAAAAAATTATTAAAATTATAATAAAAATTAAATTAATTAAATTTTATTATTTAGATATGTTAATATATATATACAAAGATAGTATATATAATATTTTATTAGATTAATAAACAAGATTATCGTTCGTAAGGGCTGTTTTCAGAGCAAAGGTCTCTAAACCTAATTGAACTGGATTAATTGAACGAAAAAAAAAAAAAAAAACAAAGCAAAACAAAACAGAGAGAGATTGTGCCGAATGCAATTAACTTAATAGCGGAGAATTTTGTGATTAATTATGTCCTCTAATAATAAAACAGTTAAACTGTTAATTTTTATTAATAAGAGTCCAAATTCCGGGATTAGTGGAAACAAAAAAATAATTAAAAAAAAAAAAGGGAGGAGGAGATAAGAATTGTGCCAGCTGGTAAGACAATAGCACTCCAACGGGACATTAAAAACTGCAGATATGCCTCTTCACAATTTGTGCATAACCCTAATGAATATCTTAAATTTTAAAAACATTATAATTTGGACTGTCTTCTACATTTTGTGTTCCGTCTTGTTATGAAAACCAAAAACAAAATGTTGATCGTTGAGTGATGATGTACCAAAAGGATACCGTTGTCATGCGCCGAAAATAATATTATTGAGAAGAAAAATCATATGCTTTTTTTCTGGGAAATAGAGGGGGCGGGGGAGACTGGGAAATTTATATTTAATATTTTTTATTTTTTATTTGATAATAATATTTATATATTTTTTATTTTAAAATATAATAACAAAAATATTTGTTAGTCAAACTTAACGAAAATGATAAAAATTTAACGTTTACTCTTTTTTTCTTTTAATAAATTGATAATGTTTAACATATAAAAAATATAGTTCAATTAACATTTCCACCAACAATATCATCGTAAAAAAAAAATTAATGTAATAAATTATCCAACCCAAAATATAGTTCAAATATAATGGTATTCTTTTATAAAATTCACAACGACTTTTTATTTTTTTGGGTGTAATTATTTCAATTTTTTTCTAAAAAATGCTTAATGGAGTGTGTTAGTTGCTATATAACGCAAATATCGTAAAATTTTCAGGGAAGAAATTATTATGCGCTGTGTCATTTCTCTATTTCTTGTGTCAAAATTATTATTTTTTTGTTTAAAATAACTTTTTTAGAATATATAGTATTTATGTTTATATATTTTAAAATTTTCTTTTTATCCAATATAAAAGACGGGAATCATACATCTCTTCGTCCGCACCTGTTGTATGGAAGATTTATGCGTTCGAACTTCCTTTTATTTTTGTGTTACGATTATCGCTTTGCTCTCGCGGTTTGCTTGCTAGTTGTTTGATTCTTTGAAGCTGCGTTCAAATTACGCTCATAGCAAATCTATGTGCCGTAACTAACGTACTAGACAGGCCAATTTATGGGAAAGTTCACTGAAAAATGATGTGTTGGTCTTTGCAGCGCATACAGCTAGAACAGCACTGTTGGAACTTCTCTCTCTCTTTTTCTTTTCTTTTTTTTTTTAATTTTTATTTCATTTTATTTATTTAAAATCTTTTGGTTGGGAAGTTCAATGCCGCGGGAAATCGTCTCCACGATTTGAACGGCCTTAACATTCTTTATAACCAAACCAAAAAAGAAAAAAAGAAAAAAAGAAAGGGAAAAATGCAACCGCTGGGAAAGCCAGGCTGGCGTTGGCAGCCCGCCAGAAGCGGCGCCGCATTTTGGACAAAGACACCGAACCGCAGAGAACCGTTTTATTTTTGCCAGACAAGTGTGTGGTTAAGCCTCGTCTTTCGCGCCCAACAAGCTATCTGACTTGGCCTATAACCCAAGACCCCATTGTCTGTCCGGCTCTCTCTCTCTCTCTCTCTCTCTCTCTCTCTCTCTATCTTTTTCTTTTTGGCCCTCGTCCATTCACTGCCCTTCTCGTGAAAGACTCAACTGCCCTGCAGCCCACATTCTTGTAAATTGTAAATAGTTATTGTAGTTGTAGGTTCTCTCTTCCGGGTTTATTGGGCTGTTGTTGGCACGCGAAAATGTTGTTATTGAAGAACTGGGCGGCATTGGGTTCGGTTTGAGTATGGGAAAGGGACAGAGGGGGGAGGGACTCGGGGTTATGAATTGCGGTTCATTGCCTCAATCAGGAAACGACGTCGTCGCAGTCGGATGCCGAAGCCCCCTTCTGCATTTCGGCATTCGATTCCTACTCCGTCGCCTCCGAATCGTTCTCCGAGCAAAAACAACAAAAACGTCTTCGTCGTCGTCTGTCGTCCGTCGAGCAGCAGCGGCGATTGCTTTGATTAATTGTTTACGCTTGCCAAAGTAGGAAGACAATTTTTTTTTTTTTTGGAGGGTGGGGGGCTCAAAATATCTGGGAAGTGCGTTTTGTCCCTTCTCTTCTTATTCGGCAATGGGGCCTCCTGATATGGAGGCTGATTACGTAGAAAAAGATCCTACCGGTAGATACGTTCGGGTATATAAAACACCCCCCTCTATTTCTTTTTGGTACGCTGCTTTTATTCTTTGCTTTGGCCTTGGTTATGTTATATGCGTGTGGCTACTGGAATGGGGTGTGCGCTGAATCCGAATGCAAGCAATTAAGAGTTCGCCTGGTGTTAGTTTTGATGAACGGATGAATATTTGGTTCCGAGAGGACACGTCAGCTTTGGCATTGTCAGAAGTTTTGCAGTTATTCCTTTATAATTTTTGTAATGTTTTGGCGAGCATGGATGGCTATGATCAGGAAAGACTTGCATCGCCTTGCAACTGCATGGTTCCACTCTATGTGGAATTAGCAATCCGTATGCAATAATAATAGCGTTGATAAAAGATTGGTCTTTTATTTTAATTTGAGAATTTGTTATTCTATGTGAGTTATGACATGTACATGAAAAATCTCTTTGTAATTCTTGAACCGCATAACTTTACTGGGATTGGTTTATGTTATCGTCGTATTACCGGCCATGCCATAGAGGAGGAGAGACTGATTTTCTTTTTATCTTGTGTGGCTTGGAGCGGAATTTAAGCATCCTGATGCTTAGGTTCATTTCTCCATAATTCTTTGATTTCCATTGGCAACTCGAGGAATGTTGCAAGTTCGTATCATAATTGTGTAGACATAGTTTACATTTTTGCATCCATTTTCATTTAATCTTTGACATAGTTTATCATTGATAAGGGAAATTTCTGCATGCTGCATTTGATTATCCACGTTTTTCTTTTCTCCAGAAGAATTCTCTTTTCTTCCATAGTCATTAATATCTTTCTTTTTCTTTTCCTTTTTGTTGGTGCAGTATGATGAGGTCCTGGGCAAGGGGGCCTTCAAGACTGTGTATGGCTGCTGCAATTCATCCTTCTTTCCCTCTCTCTCTCTCTCTCTCTCTCTCTCTCTCTCTCCCTCTCTCTCCTTCTGAAGAATATGACATTCATTGTGTATCTAACTAGTTTCCGTTGATACCTTCTTTGCAGTTACAAGGCATTTGATGAAGTTGATGGAATAGAGGTTGCTTGGAACCAATTGAGGATTAACAATGTTGTGCAGTCACCAGAAGACTTGGAAAAACTGTATTCTGAAGTGCACCTACTGAGGTCATTGAAACATAAAAGCATCATCACATTCTATGATTCGTGGCTAGACAATGAGAAGAAAATTGTTAACCTGATCACTGAACTCTTTACATCTGGAAATCTGAGGCAGTATGTTTTCGGAGATTTTTCCTTGGTTTCCTCATATTGCCATTTGTCTATATTATTTCCTTTTGAAATGACTGCTTACCTTGTTGTTTGTCAGATACCGTAAGAAGCATAGAAATGTTGATACGAAGGCAATAAAGAATTGGGCAAGACAAATTCTCCAAGGGTTAGTCTATCTCCATGGTCATAATCCACCCATCATTCACAGAGATTTAAAATGTGACAACTTATTTGTAAATGGAAATCATGGAGAAGTTAAAATTGGAGACCTTGGATTGGCCATTGTGATGCAGCAGCCTACTGCTAATAGTGTGATTGGTAATGAGTTAATGTCTCTAACTCTCTTGCTTTGATAGAACTGATCCTTTTTGAGGATACTGAATGTTTGCCTTAATGATATCAGGAACTCCCGAATTTATGGCTCCAGAACTGTATGAAGAGGAATACAATGAACTTGTTGACATATATTCTTTTGGGATGTGCATGCTAGAAATGGTTACTTTTGAGTATCCGTACAGCGAATGTAAAAATCCAGCTCAAATTTACAAGAAGGTTACCTCTGTAAGTTGACCATTCATCAGCTTATAATCATGTCAAATATAAAGTTATTTGTTACATGGCTATCTGCTTCATATATTGATGAGTATTTTACTCATTTCAGGGAATTAAACCTGCTTCCCTCAGTAATGTGAATGATCCGCAGATTAAAGATTTTATTGAGAAATGTCTGGTTCCAGCTTCTGAGAGACCATCTGCTAAAGAGCTTCTTGGAGACTCATTCCTCCAGCTTGAGAATCCAATGGAATCAATTCTTGATCCCTTGCAGTTACCTAACAAATGTCCTGGATCAATAACTGGGCCTCTGTCTATGGACATAGATGCTGATTACAAGAAGCATTCTTTGAGCACATGTACTGGAAGCAACAATGGAAGCTTAAGTAGTCCAGTTATGGAAATTCAGAGAGTGCATATGAACAACGAATTCAGTTTGAGAGGGAAGAAAAATGATGACAACTCTGTATCGTTGACCCTGCGAATTGCTGACTCTAGTGGTAACTGGCTATGTTTCCAGCAATCATGGATGCTTGTTCCCATTCTTCAGAACAATATTTGAATCTGACATTTGTTACTTGCAGGTCAGGTGAGGAATATTCATTTTGTCTTCTACCTTGATAGTGATACTGCTATATCTGTGGCCACTGAGATGGTCGAGCAACTAGAATTGGCAGACCAGGACGTGGCCTTCATAGCTGAGTTCATTGACTACTTGATTATGAATCTTCTTCCTGGCTGGAAGCCCTCGGTTAATTGTTGCTTGAGTGGAGCAATGAGCCCTAGCACAGAAAACCCTGTCCTTGAAAACATCAAAATGTCAATGATATCCCCGTGGGGTTTAATGCTAACTGGCGATCCTGTGGCTTCCCCGTGGAGTTGGACAGTAGCTGGTATTCCTGCCGTCTCTGTTTTTAAGCAAGATACTGTTCCTGGGTCAACCCCACATTTCCCTGAAGTATGCACGGAAGCTGACGGAGGTGATATTTGCGATGATGATGCCGAAACCTGTGATAATAACCCTGATGGTGCTGTTTCTGAATCTGGATACAATTCTCCTCCATATTTAGCTGATATGGAAGATCAAGATATGCAAGTATCAGTTGTTTCAGAAATACTAGTTGAGGATGCCTGCTCAAAGACTGATAGATTATCTGATGGAAGCTTTAAAAGCTTTTCTGAACCAGAGATTGGAGAACCGGATTTAGATTGCAGATTGGAAAGAAATGATGTCAATGGCAGAGAAGAATCTGCAAAGAATTCAGAGTTGTCATTCCCCATGCTGCATGGAGTATCCAATATTATCAGTTTGACAAGCAGCTCCTCGTTTCTGCCATTAGCTGATAAAGATCTGGATGCTGAGCTAAAGGTGGAAATTGATACAATTCTGGCACAGTATCAGCATTGGTTTCAAGAACTTTCTAGCATGAAAGAGTAGGCATTTAGAGGCCATCAATGGCGAAAACGAGGCCACTTTTCAACCGTGTGAATCTATCTCGTTGTGTTTTAACGGCCAATTGGATCCAGACATATCGATCGCGACTCCTTTTAGTGAAAGTCGTGATCTTTTTGAACTGGGCGCACTATTTCATCACCTGTTCATTTTGTTTTGAGTTTAATGCATGCACTTTAGATTCTCTCGTCCACTACTGCATAAATGGTCTTCTTTTCATTAGAAGCTCCATCAGATTTAGGGTGCCCAATATGGGAGATGAATCAATACTCTTTATTTTATTCACTTCCATACATTTCTTACGTGTATTCCAGTGAATTCAGAAGATTTCAGTTTAGGAGCTGTCCTCAACCCTTTGTTTGGATATAACAAAGTAAGGGACCAAAAAAAAAAATAAAATTGTGGGAGAGAAATTTTTTATCTTCTTTTTTTTTTTTTTGCAAAAAAAATAATATCTGTTATAATTATAAATTTATTTTTCATACTAAAATTGATAAGTGTCGAGATAGAATTTATATAAATAAATTGATCATTTTATAAATTAATGAGTATCAAAATATATCCTATTTTAAAAGAGAAATAAATCTAATGGATAATGGATAAGGGAGGGGATTAATATTTCTCTACTCAAAATATTTTTCAAATACAAGTATAATTCATTTTCCTCTATTTTCTTCTCTCCCCAACACCGTGTAAATGGTGAGGCAGATTAATAAAAGTGAAAACAAAATCGACTATTTTGCGAGATAGTACTCGTGGGTCGATTTTGATATTTAAACCTGCTTTGATTGAAGCTCTCTGGCTCTGAAGTAATCCGACGCGGGGGTTCACTCGAAGAGGCTCGTGGTTACCCTATGTGGTTCAAGTATTTCGTACTGTCAATTTCTTTATTATTATTATTATCATTATTATTATTATTATTATTTAAAGTTTTGGTTTAAATTATTTGGTTACAGTCACATTTAAGTCCTTCCTTGCAGGATATTTAGATAATTACTCCAAACGGCAGTAATTTATTAGAATAGCCTCGTATAATAAGAAGAATAATATTTATCTCGAACACTCAAATCTCTTGAATTTTATCGAAAAAATTTAAAAGTTATTGTAGAGTTGATCTATATTTCAATTTTTAGAATCCTTTCCTAATAAAATAATAGAATTTGAAATTGATTGGGAGAGAGTCAAAATTCAGAAGAGTTTTTCTGTTTTTTCCTTTGTTATTTTCCCAACTTCAACACGCTACCATCCCTGTCCCGACGGCTTAAGCCCTTTAACTCCCTCTTTTTCTCAAACTTAACCAAACAAAGAAATACAAAACGGATGAAATCTCTGGGTAGGTTTAGATGATCTTTACGGCAATGCCCTTTTTTTCTTTTATTTTTTTTTGGCTTAAATTTCCTAAGTCGATGACGGGCAGTCAACAACCGATGACCATCACCGAAAAAAAAAAAAAACAAAACAAAACAAAACAAAAAGAAAGTAAAAAAGATAAAAAGAAGAAAAAAAAAAAAGAGCTTTATCCAATGTAAGGAGCTTTTCTTTGCTTTTCTTTTAAATTTTAATCTCTATGTATTTGGTTTTGCTTTTGATATCTTTTGTTTAGGTTCTACTACCGAAAAACCCTCTCCCAATTGACTTTACCGACCCCCCCCCCATTTTTTTAACTTTTTAAGGATTTATATATTGTCACTTGTTTGGAATCGTCACCCAATCATCTTTCTCAACAACATTTTTTTTTTTGTGATTATAATATTTCTTGCGCATTGTCCCCTTTGAGACTAATCAATTAAGGAAAAAATAAATAAATAAATAAAATAAAATAAAAAACTGGTTCAGAAGCAATCAGAGGTTGATTCATCTCGATGATTAACTGATAATTCACTTTTTTCTTTTTGTTCAAAATTTCTTGTTTTTAAGAGCAGGGGATTGGTTGTCACAGAGCGTAACTCTGCATGGCGGGTGTAATTGCGCCGCGGTTATACAGCTGCCACAGGTGCCGAAACCTAGTGTCCCGCCACGATGATATAATCTGTAAAGGGTTTCAGGTGAATTTAGTTGATGTTTTTGTTCAATTTTTAGTATGTCATTCCAATTTTACAAAATAATCGTAGAGCCCAGATAGAATTGACCTTTAATTTGATTGCCTTCGTTGAGTTGAATGAACTTGTATCCGATTGATCTTCACCCTTAATGATCAAGTCGTTTTCCAGTCAAAATATCCACTTGGATGAGGATAGTCTGTGCGTTGATATCACTGCTTGAAAACTATCCTGTTCGTGATGTTACTTTCCCAGGCAAGCAATGGCAGAGCCTTTCTATTCTCCCATGCAATGAACATAATTACAGGACCCCAACAGGACCGGCAGATGATCACTGGTCTCCACAGGGTCGCTGATGTTTATTGCTCCGATTGCGGGGAGTTGCTGGGTTGGAAGTACGAGAAAGCTTATGAAGAATCACAGAAGCACAAGGAAGGGAAAATCGTTCTTAAAAAATTTAAGATCGGTGAGGAAAGCCGGTAGCTAGCACATGCCAATGGTCCCAATCCCCTGGCATTCATTTTTGGTTGCTAAGTTATTTGATGCTTTAAGTTTGTTCTTTTTGTGTACAGAAAATTCATTTCAATTGAGTAGTCACACCCTTAGGCCATTCCTGTCATCCTTTTGCTTTCAAGGTCTGCTTTTTTCGCATGGCTTTCGTAACGGTTGTCCTTCCAAATCGGCCTGTGTCAGCAAAATCACTGCAACTGGCAGCCTTTTTTTTTTTTTAATTGTGCTAAGCAAGTCGGAACCGAGCTGGAATTTGACATGTAAATGCCAGAAAACAAGCAAAACGTAGAACAGTAAAGGCGGAAATCAGAGAAAATGGAAGTAAATTGCTGTCCTTGATTAAAAAGCCTCGAAAATGTTCAAACGTCAGAGCATAATTCCAATAAACGAAGTGCTTTAAGAACACGAAATTCGGCCTTCTTGTCATCTCGTGCGGAAGCGGGACTTCTTCTCCCTGGAAGTGCTCATAAAAGTATCAAGTTCTATTCTATTCTCTGTGTGAGTTTAAGGGTATTATGCCTAGAGTGCACCGATTCGCCTGCATCTTAATTAAGGAGGGCCACTGCTTTTGTCCCAATAAAATAATAGCATCAGGAGTCACAGCACTCTCTCTCTCTTACGATCATGACCAAGTTAAATGTCTGTGGCTTTTATTTGACCCTTCGAATATGCTACCTTCAGCAAAGACTCTTGTCAAATCCTCGACGGATAGATGCTGTTGAGAAAAATAATTTCGTGGGAATTATGCCCGAAGAAAATATTGACTGTCAGGATTTTAGTTTCCGGACTACGGCAAGCAATAGACTTGAATCTCATCTTTATTGAGTTGACGCAGTTCCCCAGAGGCTACGAAATGTGCATTGGCCAAACTGGCTTTATGCCTATTAGTTGCCTCAACGGATTCTTGCTTTCAGGTTTTTTCTCTCCTTGAGGAAAGAAAAGGTACATTAGTAGAGGAGGCCGTGCATATAAAAATCGCTAATTAATTAAATGGTTGCATTTTGTATTATTTAAGATTGAAAAATAATAATTTATGATAGAATAAGTATCCATAAAATAATTTAAAAAATGAAAACGGACGAATAATTTTTAATAAATTTAATTTAAATATAAAAGTAAGATATCAATAATCAAAATCTTGATTTTTAATAAATTTGGTCTAATTACGAAAGTAACGCGTTAATAGTCAAGTTCGAGATGTCAATGAATCTGGCCTTATTGTTTTTGCATTAAATGATTGAATAATAAATCGAACGGCATGTACGGTGGACTAAAAACAAAATAGAATAAATCCAAGTATCGAATCGATTGAGACAAAGGGGGTGGGAGAGGGAGGAATAGGAACCTTCATGGAAGCCCAACACCAGGCAAAAATAAGCTACTTCTTCGAAGTTCCCAAGATTACATCCCGATTCGACCCCATATGCACCTTCCCAGAAACAGTCCAATGCGCAGTGAAACATCAATTCCCATCCACATATGCACGACTCAAAATTCCCATAACCACCATACACTTCGCTGGTAATACACGTGCCTTGTCTCACGATCAGACCGCTTATTTATATAGGTCGTTACGAAGAGGACTGCCTAATATTATGCAACCATCTAGCAGTACCTAAAAGAAGCAGAGTCTATACCTTCAAAAATCTTCCTAGCTCCTGTATACAAGCTTCCAGCCACAGTGCTATACTACCAACACCACATCATATCCAATACCACTCAACTCGAGAGCTGATTCCAACACTGACGGAAATGGAAGAGGATCAAATTGGCACAAACGCGACAACCATCGGCAAATATGAGGATCTGTTACCAGTTATGGCAGAGAAACTTGACGCAGAATCCTTTGTCTCTGAATTGTGCGGTGGGTTTCGGGTTCTAGCAGATCCTGTGAAGGGGTTGATCACATCAGAGAGTCTGAGGAGGAATTCAGCGCTTCTAGGAATGGAAAGGATGAGCAAAGAGGATGCCGAGGCTATGGTGAGAGAAGGAGATCTTGACGGAGATGGGGCACTTAATGAAACAGAATTTTGCTTGCTGATGGTAAGGCTTAGCCCCCCGATGATGCAGGATGCCGAGGCTTGGCTAGAGAGAGCACTCGATCACGAACTAGGCAAACCCTCCCGTTAATGTCTCTTTTTCCGGGGAGCTCTTCTCTATGTTTCTCATCTATGTTGATTTACTGAAACATTGTCCCTTTATAATTTTTAACAAGTAGATGGTATGATCAAAATGATTGTCTACATGCGTACATGATTAAAAATTCACCGGTGATGTGTCGTGCTCGCACGTAGCTGTCTTCTAACAAGTTGGTAGAAGGGCTGTATTCAACCAAGAAAAATAACTGGTAAAGAAGACTTCAGGCTCGATGGGACTCCATATGTCGAGCAGATGAATATCCCGGTTAAATCGAGGGTAGACAACATCGAAAGTTTATACCCACGCCAATGGTGGGATCTAAAATCTGAATATATCAGTTAACATAGACATAATAGACGTTGAATAACTGATTAAAAACTATCTCCCGAGAATAAATAAAAGTCAGACTAGAAAGCCGAAAAAACCCGCATTGGGTCAATCTTAGGAATTGCAGTAGGCAATATTCCATTTAACCGTAAAAACCACTAGTTAAAAGAAATCATAAAATTCACAACACTGATTGAACTACAAAACATGACAAAAAGTTCTTTTCCTATGCATAGATGGAGAGCTAGAGCAAGACCACCAGAATTGCATTTGAAAGAGCAGATCTCTTCCTTCCCCGACTCCTCAGAGATATCTTCCCTTTTGACTCCTCATGTTCTTGATCTTCGGAGGGGCGATCTACTGTTTGCAAATGCACAACAAACGATAGGAGGTGAGAAGATGGAACGACAATCATCTCAAAAACTTTTCAGTAACATACTGCTTGTCCGTGGCTAGAAATTTACACAAAAAAAAAAACAAAAACATGCAGAGAGGATAAAATGTTTTTCCCATTAAGTAGACATAACTACCTGCGATATCTGCCGTATTCAGGACTTCTGTTCCTACCATACTTGGGACTCCTGCGCCTGTCATATGCCGGACCATCATACCTATCATACATAGGACTACGAGCCCGACCATAATCGGGACTTGGTCGCCTGCGGTAAACAGGACTTGGTGATCTCCCATAGTGGCTTCCTCTTTTGGGGCTATCATATCTATCTGCCCTCTCATCATCATCCCTTAGAGCATACTCAACAGACACAACTCTGTCCAACAACTTGCTGCGGACACATAACACAAGGTTAGATTGTCATCGCATTTGTCATAACCATGCAACTTTCAAGCAGCAAATATGCAGTTCACTAACCTCATATGGGTACACTCAAGGGCTTTTGTTGCATCCTCCTGTGTCCTGAACTGCACAAATGCAAAGTTCCGCCGAATTCTTACATTAAGTACCTCCCCATACCGGTCAAAGTGCCTAGTTATGTCGTCAACCCTTGTACGAATTGGATCAAAATTGATCACAAATAGGGTCTTCGTGGGTCTCTGGTTTGACACTGACCTGGAGCCATCACGGTGTCTACCACGCTCACCCTGGAGCAGCAGCAAAATTTGCATAATTATGGAAAAAATTTAATTCCTAGCTTAGCTCAACCCACACAAATTATAACACAATAAATTTGAAAATTTGAGAATGAAAAACATTAAGATTAAAATAGAGCCAGAATAGCTAACATCAAAGAACAGCATACCCTGGCCCACTCCACTGACAGCCTACGCCTGTCATAACCAAATGGTATGTTGTCAAGCCCGCGTATGGCGTCTGCAGCATCACGGTCATCCTCAAAATAAACAAAAGCAAACCCTGCAGTATATAACTAAGTTAAAGGCAGATCATAATGCATGACTTGGAAGCCATATCCACTGACGACAGCACATCAGCCAAATCAGGAGTTCTTTTCCCCATATGAACTTAAATTATACAACACCTGCACATATGAGATGGGCTGATGTACAAAAGGATGTAGAAGCGTTGCATGATGAAGTAAATCAAGATGTTGGCATTTAAGAGTTTTAAATCCAAAAATTGAGGTCTGAGATGTCATTGCTAAGCTTGCTCCGCCATTCAGACAGCACAAGTTCAGAAATGGAAGGCAAGGCAAGCAGATTTCATTGATCCCCTATTATCAGAAGTGGTAGGCATGCATAATAAATTGATCGATCCCGCCATGACCATTCTTGTGAAATGGCAACTTTGGGCGGTGGATGGGTGAGTGGCGGATGATGGAGTGAAGAAAATGCAGAATAATTCCATCTGTGAGTGCAAGAAGAGCAGGCTGGCAAGAAAGTTTCCAAGCCAATTCACATGTTTTGCAGAGAAGTTGGCGAGCACAGATAGAAGCTCAATTTTCCTTAGAAGTTCCTGCGTCAAAACAAACACTTCATATGGAGGAGTACTCCGGAGAAACTGTAAAATTCTGTTTGCCACTAACTTTTGCCTGGATATTGCATTCGGATGTGACTGCTACAAAAGCAGCAATTTCCATGCAAAACAAAGTGATTTCAGCAAAAGACTCTTTGCAATTGGTTGTGACTGCCACATAAGTAGCAATTTCCATGCAACACAAAGTGATTTTATCATAAGATTCTCATTTATTGAAGCTCTAACTGATATGTGCCTCAGAGTAGTGGCACCTTCTACTAAAAATGAAAACTCACAACTCAGCTTGAGACCATAAATCACAAAGATGATAAATGTCACAAAAAAAGCCTTCCCATGATCTTTACACAAACTTTCAGAACAGTGAACCCAAACAGGAGGGAAATCACACGTCCCCATGAAACAATTAATGTATTTTCATGAGGATATTATAAAACTTCAAATAACCCAAAAGCAAGGGAAAAAAGAATAACAATGAGAATACAGGGTTGAAAAACACTTTGTTGTGTTATTAGTTAGATTACTTAGCGGCACCACAGGGACACTCAAGAGTGGTAAAGCCTCAAGTGGGACATTGTCCAATTTCCACAGACACACGGAGACATTCATCGATCAAATATTTCTTGCCATAAGGGTACATTAGGCCTGAACCAGTAAAACGTGGACAAATGACCCTAACAATATCATTCACAGGACACATTAAAATTGATGCCACAACACAGAATCAAGCACGTGCACATCTCACACATCTAAATGAAGAACAAGCAAGTCAAGTATTGAACTCATTCCAAATGAAAGCAAAGAATTAAAATATAACCGTAATTGAGTAGCCATCAACTATGAACAAAAACAAAGTGAGTCACTGCATGGAAAGCAATGCTTAATGCAAACCATAGCAAAATGACAAAGTAATATTCCCACTATGTAAGCAGGGCACACAATACCTTTCTCCTCCGAACTCATTATAATTGCGTTATTAGCACACAAAAAACCTATCATCAAACTCATTTCAGCCATACAGGCATCCTTTCCCCCTTCCCCAAAGAAAAGCCGAATTAAGCACAGCACTTCAACTGATATTCATGATTGTTCGAAACAGCATCTAGATTTCCATACAGCAAAACAAACATTATAGAGGAAGTAACAAATGACGTCGTAATACGAGGGAAAAGAACCTGTAAAAAGCATTTGAATGTTTGCCTGAAAAATTCAATAAAAGCAAATACTTGGGGGGAAATAATAATAATAATGATGATGATGATGACAAAGGTTCACCAGATTTCATGTCGACCCGCTCCACCCTTCCGTACTTGCCGAACAGGCGTTCCAACTCAGACTGGCGAGTATCGTACTCGAAGTTTCCCACGAAAACCGGCCGCGACATCGTTCCCAGAAAAAGCCGATTCGCCTTCGCCTCAACCAAAATCTACAAACCTATTACCAAACGTCAAAAAGGAAAAACGCGCGCAAATCAGAATCATAAATCAACAAGCTCCATTAATGCAACGCGTAATCAATCATTACAGTCTCGTCTCTTTTCTCGAGGAAGTCAAACGCAGATGCTAACGCATACCCGAGAAGCTAGGGCTTGCCACAGAAACGAAAACCCCCGAGAGAGAGAGAGAGAGAGAGAGAGAGAGAGAGGGAGGGGAGAGACGGAGGGAGAGAGAGAAAAGACGGGTTGGCCAGTGCTGCGCTGTGTTTATATATATGCAAGCCGAAAAAAGCCCTTTGTTCGACGCCATCTCGTTCTCTTTTACCGTCCGATCTTCGATGTTGGTACTCCTCGCTCCTGCGTGGCGCGACAATGTCCATTGGATTGAGTGAAGGGTGTTTTCGGGAAACAATTATATATGCATTTAGTCCTTTTTTAATCAATCATGTGCATAAATTAATTAATTAAAGTGGATTGTGAACAGACTGGCCCGAGAGGAGCCAACTCTTGGACCAAGCCCTATGATCATTAGGGCCATTGCTGGGCTCCAACCCATTTGGGTCGACCCATTGTAGCAGGAATCATAGTTTTTATAAATGGATGACTAACACAACACCGCCTGCATAGAACACTCGGTTAGAACAGTTACTATGTCAAACGAAAGAGATAGAAGTTCCAATTCTATCCCTTTTTATCTTCTTTCCTCATAACAATCGATTCAAGTTTATGTTTATATAAAATCGCTATACGATAAACTTTTATTTTACAGGTTAAAATTTTATATTTACAAAAAAGAAAAAAAGATGAAGTGTATATATATATATATTAGTACTACCAAATAGCAATTTTATATAAATATAAACTTTCACTTTGCAGGGAAGAAATTTGCATTTTCCCAAAAAAAAAAAAAAAAAAAAGAGAGAGAGAGGAGAAATTGGTAGGAAAGAGAACAGGCTTCCCAAACCGGGTTGGAATGAGTCCCAAATAAACACAGATGAATTTTGCCTAGGCGTTTTGGATGTACACCGAGGAATGACAGAAGCTACATCACCATCTCATCTGTGTTAATGAGAATGATGACTTGGATTTTACTTTCTCTGCAAGCTAAAGAGATGAATGTGTCTGAGCGTTAATGATAATGATGACTTGGGTTTTATTTTTCTCTGCAAGTTAAATGTGGGTGTCGACTATACAGACAGAATTAAATGGTGGGGCGTATTAATATGAGCCACACCCTAGATTCCAAACTTATTGCAGCAGTCTTTACAACAGAAGACAGAAGATTCTAAGCCCCAGCAATGTAATTATGTGGCTCTTTCGGCAAGAAGCGATGCCATACAGCTGCTGCGCCATCCTCCATTTAGAGTCTCAGGGCTAGTCATACAGAGTCACCTTTGGCCTGTTTGACCACTATTTTGCAGCCAACACGACCTTCATTCCAGGCCATAAACTCATCAGCGAAGGATGAAATCCATACAATTCAAATGCATTGAAGCCATTAAGTCCTTTAGAAGAAGGATGACTGATCGGATAGCACATTCAAGAGAGCAAGAATTCTGGCTGAAAGGGACTTGGTTCTACTGCTTCCTCGCTGTGTCAAGTCAACCAAAGGTATCTGAGCAGAAGGCCCGTACATTTGCCTGAACTCTGGCAGGTGGAAAATCCTTTCCAAAGCATTTAGGGCCTTTTCTTGCAATCCTGGGGGAGAAGAACTCAGAAGACTTATCATCAGTGGTATAGCCTTTGTTTGTGCCAGCACCTTTCCACCACTTTGAAACCTTTCACCTTCAATTAAGGTTGACAGTGCATCTAGAGAAGCCTCGCGTGCTCCAGGATCAAGATCTTCAAGAACTCTCACAAGTGGTCCCACTGCTTCAGCCTCCACAAGGCAAAATGACGATTCAACAGAACAGATTCCTCCATGAATTGGGCAGCCCATCTCTGGTGGAGCTGACAAGCACCAGAACCCCTTGCGTTTTGGTATTGGCTGGCTCAGTTGCACTGAACTCCGTGACAAATGAGTAAGAGAAATGGCAGCATATGTCTTGGTCAAGGCAGTTCCAAAATCTAGCAGCTGTACTAATACTGGAATAATGTCAGCTTCTGCCACTTTCTTTTGCCATTCCAAATTCATTGGAACAGTGAAACGGCACAAGGCTCCAACAGCATTTTCAACTAAATGACTCTTGTGGGGATCATTCCGCCTGCCATTTAATATATATTTAGAAATTATATTAAGTAATCCGGCATCCAGAAGCCACTGAGTGATCCCTGGATTCTCCGGGAGGTACGAGATTATACCCATGGCAGACGTAATTTCTTCCATGTTGGTGGAAGACTGCATGATCAGGAGCAAGGTCTCAAGGCACTTCTCACCAACATGCTCCTGCATGGTGGCTTTTTCACCATCTTTTACCAGGAAACTAAGCAGCTTCACAGCGTTTACTTGTACACTTGAGTTCCCGTGCTCACATAACTGAACCAATACTTGCACAGCAGAACACTGTTATATGATTAAACCAGTTAGCATAGTCATGTTGCAATCATAAGAAAACTTATAGACATACAATGTGGTGCAATGAAGAAAATTACCCAAAAAAATGAAAGAGATATAATATCGATTAACAAGTGACAAGCAATAAGGAACCCCAAATTCCACATTTCTACAATGAGTCATCATCATGAGTGAGAACTGACTTGGATCAGGTTTATTACACAAAATGTCTGATCTCATATTTGCCTCATTTCTTTGCTATTTTGCGTTCAACAAGTTTAATGACTTTCCAAATCCTTTGAGTTTGGATCCTCAAGAAATCTACGGTACAATTAGAACTTAATGGCCCTCTGGTCATTGCAGCACAGAGCCACATTTTTATGGACTAGCCAATGCCTGGCCATTCCATTGTGTATCCAAGTTGTATTTACCTATGGTACATCAATTCAAATGAGAACTAGCACTGGCTATTCAGCACACTGTTACCAGGCATGAGAATATAACTTTTCCATTTTCTGTTTCAAATATGCACTAATTTTCTTCACATTATGGATGTTTGCACAAATGCGCACACATAATACTCTCTTTTTTACCTCTGACAACTTTTCCTTGATATTTGATGAAGCGGGGGACTGGCATAAGGCATGGAAGGTTTGTAGAATTTTTTGCTGCACATCAGGCCCTGTCAAATTAACTAAAGAGAAAAGATTGAAAATATCTTCATCAGATTCCAACAATGAAATTGGTGTTGAGCTGGATTCTTGAGATGCTGTTGAAATGGCCAAGCACATAATTGTCGCTGCCAATTCCTCACGCAAACTTGAGGATAATGAAATATGCCGGAAGAGAAGTTCAAGCAGTGGACGCACTGCACCTTCTCCAATCATTCGTAGGCCATTTGACGGTAAGCTTGAGATATTTTGAAGAGCTTTGACAGCCACCATTTTCATTTCAATGACACCATTAGAGACCAAGTGAAGAAGTGGACCCAGTGCACCTCCCTCCAACAAGGATGCTTTATTGTGGTCAGTTAACTCCATTTCTGCTATAGTACATGCCATGACCATTTTCACATCCTCTGATCCTGGATAAACAAACGATTTTGCTTCTGAGACTAGATATATCTCTTTAGTAATAGCAGATTCTATGATGTAGAACATAACAAAAGTAGAGAATACCAATCAAAGTTGTGATGGATAAATTCAAACAGCAGGTTACATTATTGAAGCAAGCAATGTACCTACTTGCACACATGAAATGGTTGCAACCATGCATATGAAGGTACAATGAGTAGTTTTTTATACCAGCCACAAGTTAACTAACAGACTAAACCTAAAATACAATAAGAATGTTGGCACTACACAAGTCCAATGCAGGCCTTTGCATCCTTTTCTTTCTCTTTCTTACATAAGTACCAAAGATAGAAACAAGAATGTGAAGGGCAAATCCATGAAAAACTAAATTGCAAGAATCTCATTAAGAAGCTAAAATGGGTTCTTACATACAAGGAAATCACCTGCAGATAGCCGCTGCAGCAAATGTTTGAAATAATTTGCCTTTGCCATTTGTATGATGTTCTGATCAGAGAATGAGAGATTCTCCAATAACTCTTGTGCATCTGCAGCGGCTTGACTATCATCACTCCTCGACATGGTCACCAAGAGGAGAATGCAACCCTGAACCTTGCCAATGTGCTCCCTTACTAAGTTGCATCTCGATAATTCTAACATTAGTGCCACTGCTAACTTCCTTTCTGCAACCCGACGCCCAAGAGATCGCACGATAGACTCAATTGCATTTTCAACCTTCCCAACCCTTTCCTGCAATGTATTTCAGATTTATGGAAAAGTCAGAAAGGAACAATTTCCATTACACAAATTGTATCCAGAGAGAACACAGAATTCTATCATTGGCCATGGAAAATTAAATGAAGTGAAAATTAGCTCAGTCAATATGAAGGCTAATTATATGAATGTTATGAAATATTTTTCATTTAAATTATGAAAGTAGTTAGTTATAAATCAACTAAGCAACTGTACCCAACAGAATGACAAATTCACCTACACAGAGGTCTGATAACTGAAGCTGAAATTCAAAATTTACAGCAAATTTACGACTCGTTGGCAAGTATTCTGTGGTGTCTGCATGTACATAAAATGTGGATTGTTCAACATGGCATTAAAAAGTTTATTTGGACAATCTTGCATTGTTTTTATCTGTATCTGAACATGTTTGCAAAGAAGTACAAAGAAGCCCCATTCCTCAGTAATAATAAAGTATAGAAAATCCAGCCTCACCATACTATTCTGGATTCCTTGTCATGCCTTACTAACAGGAACACAAGAGTAGCATATTAATGTAAATCAAGTCTAAACATGCAGGATGCAATACCTTAGCATCTTGACTATCTTTTGCCAGGATGCAAAGAATTGCAAGAGCATGACTCCTTATCCCACGATTTTTGGCTCCTAGAAGCTGGATAAGTTCTGTTATGTAATTCTCCAATATCATCCATTCCCGATACTGATCCCTTTGTTGACACAGGTCCTCCAATTGTTCCAAGCAATCAATTACTTCTCCCTCATCTTCAGATATAAGTTTTGATTTCATGGAAGCAATTGTAATCATCATGTTCCTATCCTTCCATTCTTCTATTGATTTCCTCAAAGTTTTGTTAGGCCGTAGAATTGAGATGTCTAGAATGGTCATGGTCAAAGGACACAAACTGTTCCCATCTGCAAGCCACTTTTCTATCGCACTTCTCTCAAATGTCTGCCCAGAAGAGGTCTCCACAGGATCTACCATAATATCTCTAGTGATTGGACAATAAAATGACTGGAGAGGATCTAATGGTTGACTACCCAAAGACTTCCGCTTGGTGAAATATTTTATCTCTTTCTCCTTGGGAGATGAAGCAACATCTGCCCTTTCTAATAAAGCAATTATCTGATCCATCTGTATAGCTTCAGCCTGATCTTTTCTAAGGCGGGCATTTTCAATCTCAATCTTGAATTCTTCAAATTCTTTCTTCAGTGCAGACCTCTCAGTTGAAATCCCAACAGCCTCAGCTATAGAAACCAGTAAGTTATTGGCATAAGAAAGACCAACATTTCTTTCCTGTATTCCTGAGTCAATTTTCTCCAAAATCTCCTCTTCTGCTACTGCTGCCTTGAACTCGGCTCTCTGCATACTATCATGGAGCTTTCCAATCTCTTCAACCATGCCAGATGAAAGATCCAGAGAGGCCAGAGGAAGAAGACCCAGAGCCCGGCTAATCTCTCTTGTAGTCTCCTCTAAGCGCTTCGTTATTGTCCGGCATTTCATTAGGAGATATACTTTGTTCCTCTCGGTGCATTCCTTGGTCAGCTCCTTCGCAGCTTTGATTTCTTTATTGAGAATTCCAATGGCATTGTTTAAGCTCTCAGAATGACCAATATCTTTCTTATTCAATTCTTTCAAGATGGGAAGAATCCTTTCCAAGTAATTGGAAAGTTCCATAAAAGTTTCATTCTTAATTAGCACATTGTTGGCATTGCATACTGTTTCAAGTATGCCCTCAAAAATCTGAGAAAGGATTTCTGGAGCTGGAATAGTTGAGGGAGAGATAACCACATCTATCACCATCACGTAACATCTGAGAAAAGCTAGCAAATGAAATCCTTTATTCCCATGGGATCAAAAAAACATGGTCGCAAGACAACTGTCTGAGATTTTTCACTTGGATCAGGTCTCACAGCCACATCTCCATCCAGTTTTACCCTGCAAAATGCTCAAAACTTTAAGGTTTTGATGATTAAGTCAAAACATAGCTAACAATGTCAATTCTACAAAAAGAAAACAAATGTGGGCAAGAATAATCAACCCAATAGCAAACTCTCTAAGCATTCAGAAAAAATTATCAAATCCATCCACTGAATTTTGCTTGGATGGGTTCCAGTGATCCACAAAGCACCAGAAACATGTCCATTCCTTTCTCTTAGTTAAAATTGTGGTCTCTTCAGTAATCAAATCCAGGATCACGAAGAGAGCAAAAAATTCAGAGCAGTCCTTATAGTAGGAGAAGGAAAGGAAACTCTCTCACAGAAACCATGAAAAACATAAAAAAGTGCTGAGAAAGCCGATCATTCATTATAACTGCTGTTCTTTTTTACCCACATTTTCTCAGCAAGCAAACAGGAACTAGCCAAAACTTTTAACTTGACTGCTGTCAATGACGCTGGGCATGAATTCCTATCAGCACTCAATAGAAGGATGAAAAAAAAAAAGAAAAAGAAAAAGTTCACCTTTTGGCTTATCCTTTCTTTTAAAGGCTCAAATGTCATTCCTCCGAATTAGATGTCATTCTCCAGAATAAGATTACATGGATACAACAGAACCAAACTAAACACAATCTCAAAGAGAAACAAAAAAAAAAAAAAAAGAAAAATCATGTGAATAAGCATGGTGAAGAGTAAATGGAAATTCAAGTACTCTATGAGAAAGAAAGAAAGAAAGAAAGAAAGAAAGAAACCTGATGAGGGAGTGACTGCCCACGAAATTCATCATTCACCAATTGCTAACGGAGTTTTCCAGGAAAGATGCATGGATTTTACCTCGTAACCTGTGATCGACCTGTCAGCACCAGGAGAAACAACATAAAAATAAAAAATAAAAAAATAATTAAAAAAAAAAAAAAAACCAAACCAGAAAATATGATTAAGGGATGGGAAGTAACTATAAGTACTTTGTTTTCGTTTATGTAGTTTTCTACAAGTGGGTTAGAAGGAGAAGAAGTAGCATATCTATCTGTGATTCTGCCAGGCGAAGGCCAGGACTCACCCGGTAGAGGCTTGATGTTGTGTCTCTTCCAAAATAAGGTCTTAAAGGTTGACTCTGTCAGCTTAACAACCAGAAAGTCAAGGCAACAAACATTATTAGGAAACGAAGACACAGAAACTTGAGAAACTCTCCCGGAAGTAAATTCCAAAGCTATAACTTTAACTTGGCTTTCTTTACTCCGTTTCCGTGTTAGAGCATATTACTATTTTCTTGGAGAGTGATGTGACCACGCCGCCGGGGAGCGGGGGGAGAGGAGGGGGGGGAGCTGGTATGGTTTCTATGCGAGGACCGACGGATGACAATGTCCAACTTTAATGACGACAGCGGCATCAAAACAAACGATGGGGTTAGAAGCCCACCGAGGAAATTTCCAGATTGTCCAAGAAACCCAAGAAAATTTAATCCTCAGTCCCACAATCAAGACCATTCAACTTCGTTTCACCTATAACGGACGGACATGTTTAACTGGGGAGAAAAAGAACAAAAACAAGGGAAAGGCGAGCTATCCAGTGCGAGACACGGACACAAACGACAGAGAGACTTCTTTTGACGTTTTTATTGGGTAACATTGACTTCGTCCATGAAAATAAAAAACTAATAATTTTCTCGAACGAGTCAGAAAAAACAAAAAAAAAACAACAAACCAACGATTCTTTTCTTTCAGACGCCTCTGCCTGTGATACCGCATGTCGCGTGTTCCGGCTGGAGCATAAGACCAAGTTCCCGCGGTCATAGCCGCCCTGCGTTGAAAAGTATGCACAAATGTCCCGACCAGGAGTAAAAAGGGAAATTAAAATTTCTGTATACACAAGCAAGTCCGCGTCTCCTTAATGGTTACCACCAACATTAATTGCGTTGGCCAAACCTTTCAATTTTCTTAATAGAAATTTTGATGCCTCTCCTCGACGACCCAAAACCTTTTCCAACCTCATTCGTAGGAACAGGGTCAAAGGACTCCAGATTTCATTCTCTATTCAGCGAGTTCCCATTGGGTTCGAGCTCTCCGTCGTTTCTGATCAGTGCTTATTTTCCTTCTGGTCGTCTGACCAACAGCCGCGAAGTTTGTGAACCACGCAAAGCACTTACAAAATTGCAACGCGGCTTGGCTTTTGGCACGCGGACGAGTGTGTAACATCATAATCACTCCATCCAAGTAACCCGAAGGGTCCAATTACGTAGCCTGGAAGCGCATTTGACGGAACAACGGGTCTCACGTGTAAATTTTTTTTTCTTTTTTCTTTTTTTCTTCTTAATGTGCAATAAAATCAGAAAAAAAAAAATTGCAATAACTACCAATTAATATCCATTGTTTTACTTTTTATGATAATTGTTGTACACCCTCCCCGCTACATGAACTTTTTGTAACCGAAAATTGTTGTACACCCTCCCCGCTACATAGAGTGCAGGGCACCAGGCACCAGGCACCAGGCACCAATTCACAAATCATCGGGAAATTTAGGCTACCTTCCTACTTTACAAATTTAAGCTTTGTTCTTAAAAACCAACCACGTAACTTCTTTTGCACCTTCCTCACTCTCCGCCCTGTAGATGAGCCTAGAGAGGCAGCTGGAAAATACATGACCAAGCGACATCAAATCTAAAACAGACACGTCACTTGTCATCTGAAATATTCTCTCCGGTAATCAGTAATCAACCCAACGCCTTGACTGCATGGCTCTCCAAGCTCGCAACAACGTAAGCCCACTGGTTGATTGGTTTCGAATTGAGAGAGTTATAATTTTGATTAACCATCTCCAGGGACTTATCTCCAATAACAGTTTTGCATGTTCAGTCCTCTTCAATAATCAGCAAAACCCACGGAATTGGTGTCTATGTAACATTCTCTTTCAATAATACATCAAGGACACCCGCACCACTGTCCACATTGCCGACGACCTTGTTTAGGAAGAGATCCCAGGAATCACTATCAATTCCTCCCCTAGCAATGGCCATTGAAAAAACCTCATCGACTTCTTTCATTTCTGATTCATATAAACCCTCAATCAATATTGAGTAGGTTGACCTATTAGGCAAGCACCCTTGATCCAGCATGTCTGCAAGAATCCTAATTCCTTCCTTTGTCTTTCCAACTTTAGAAAACCCCTTTAACAGCATATTATAAGTGAAAGCATTAGGTTTGCATCCCTTCTCCACCATGTCATCCCACAGCCTCCCTGCCTCACTCAACTCTCCTCCATCACACATACCTGCAATGAGCGTGTTATACGTTAAAAGGCTTGGGACTGAACCCTGCTCAAACTTGCCAAACAATTTCCTCGCTTCCCAGATCTTTCCCTCCTTACAAAGCCAATGAATAAGCGTACTTGTAATGGCATTATCAGGCATGCAATTCTTCTTTAACATCCTCTTCCAAAGGTCACAAGCATCTTCCACTTTACCTTTCTCACATAACACGTCAATGACATTACAACAAAGGGCTGAGCTCGGTACATAATTTCTGTCGAGCATATCATCAAGCAGGTTGCAAGCTTCACCGGCATTTTTCTCTTTGCAATAGGCCCCGATCATAACCCCATAAATAACATCATTTGGCTCCACTTCATACTCCTCCATATTATCCATAACCTTAATAGCATCACTTAACCTTCCTTGCTTACAGTACCCATCCATCAATACGGCGAAAGTCGTGGCATCTGGCAACCACCCTCGATCCAAAAGGTCACCAAAAGCCCTCTTGGCATTACCCATATCCCCAAGCGAAGCATACCCTCCTAAAATAGTTGTGTAAGTGATCACATTTGGGATCAAGCCCAACGCCGGCATTTCATCAAACACCTTAACGGCACTTTCCATGTCATTCTTCTTACACAAGCCTTTGATCAATATGTTATAAGTGAAAACATTGGGCGCAATTCCGAACTTGGTCTTGCAGTCCTTGAAGGTGGCATGTATTAAATCATACCTTTTATTTTGGACAAAAGCGTTTAACAATGTATTCAACGATCTCACGGAGCGTTTTACCTTGAACTCTTCGATACGGAGGAAAGTTTTGAGTGCCAATTTGGGTTTGCTCGAAAGGCCATAGTTGCGGATGACGTCGATGAATAGATTCTCGCCGCATTTGATTTGGGTTTTTTGCAGCTCGGAGAGCAGAGACTCCATGGGATCGAAGGCACGAGCGCGAGAGAGCTTGGAAATGACGGAGTGGTAGGTGTCATAATTATGGGAGAAACCCGGGTGGTATTTGCCAGCGTAGTCGAAAATTTGGAGGGCGAGATCGAGATTTTGTTGTTTGGTGATCATGGCGACGAGGCCTTTGGGGTAGAGACGTTGGGGCCAGCGCTTGATTGGTGGCGCGACGGTGTACGATTCAAGAAGTGGGGCGTCGAGGCCGGCGGTGGCAAGGGGACGGACGGCGGTGATAGGGCGGAGGAGTGCGGTGGGTGCGGTCTTTGAGCGGCAGCGGAAGGGGGTAGGCGGCGCGGTCGGGAGGAGAGGCATTGCTTGCTGGCCTTGGGAGCGAAGGCGCTTGAAAGATTGGCACAACGAAAGGCTTTCTTCTGAAACGGCGCTGCTTCTTTTAAAAAACCGCAGCGAAAATTTGTGCACTCACTTCCAGCAAATAAGTAAAATGCATTAGCAAGCAATCAACCGCCAATCGCAAGCAACTCTCTTTACACAGGAATGGATCGAATGAAGTCTCACCGACTGTTGTTTTTCTTTGGAATTTTTAGTCGTTATGAGATGACCAGTCGAGCAGATGACCAGTTTGTTGAGTGCAAAATGGTCCTACACGGGCCCATCCGACATGCTCTCAACAAGTCGATGCCCAGAGATCCCGTGGCCCATTTGGAGTCCAAAAACGTAAGTTATAACACTGAAGTTGTACGGTATATGTGCCGCATCATGATCGGAGCAGGCTGGCAGCGGGGCCCTATTATCGGTGCCCCCGGGGCGGGGGGGGGGTCTCGTTCCTCTCGATAAATTTTGTTCACACTTCTTGATCTGGACCTGGGAGTGGGACTTATCGCCCGTTTCCATCGAATGCCTATGGCCCAGCACTCATCGTTCCTTTGTGTGTGTGTGTGTGTTTTTTGTTTTAAATTTAAAAAATTTCGGGTGCGTTGTCCTTTTTTACAGAGTCTCTAAAAACATCTCCTTTTGTGACTTTTTTACAACTTGAGTTTTGAAAGACGCGAAGAGAAGAGACGTAACGAAATATATTTTTTTAAATTAAAAAAAAATTATTTCAGTTTAAAAATATTTTAATTTATTCGTAATGTAATGTAGATTAAAAAATATTATCAAAAGAATATTCATTAAATGATAAGATGTATAATGAAATAATTTCTTATTTTTCTAAATTTTATATATCTTCTAAAAATTAAAACTTCGAAATAAAAATTTAAATTATTAATTATTGTCGCCCCTTTTCTTCTTTACAGGAGCTTGACGGGACCGACATTTTTCACCGACAAATTAGACGCGGAACTTCCCCGGTAATTTCCCCCGCCCTGCTCGGCTTTGCCGATAAGCTACTTTCTTTCGTCCTTTGTTTTTAATTTCTTCCCGTCGTCCGTTCTTTTGGATAAATGGAAAAGCGTTTGATTTCTATTTAGCTCCTCCCGAAAATCATTACTGGATTTGTTTTGCGATCTTTCATTTCTCATACGCACCACCCAGATTGTCAGGGTGTTGTCGACAATTTTGCTCGTAACTCTTTCCTAAAATACGGTACCGAATCACTTGTTACGGTAACTTGCCAATTTATGTATAGATAATTATTAATTTAGTGCCTAGAGGACGTAGCGCCCTCATAGGGTGGTGTTGCATATCCCAGTCTCCTCAAGTGATTTGAGATGTGGGTCCGAACCATTATTATCCACCAGAACGTCACTGTTATTTCGCCAAACTCTGTCGGTGCAGGAACCTGGAGTTCCTCCTCCATTGGAAAGTGAAAAAAAGATTTAAGCAGCATTAGAAGTCCCCTTCAGGATAAAAATGGCGTTCAGGCTAAAAGCTGGACCTGCCCTGTAATGTGCCGGGTAACTCAGATTCCCTCGGGGCTCCAGCGCCTACCCTTTCCCAACCAAAAAACAAAAAAAAAAAGAAAAAAAGTGAAAAAGTTTTTACGCATATAATTATTTCTAGCCAGCAGTCATATATAATTGAAGGACCATCGAATGCCGTTTTGTACGCATTATGCGTATTAAATAGCAGCACAGAAGATTGGATGTCAGGCCTCTCTGATTTTCTGCTACGACCTCTCTGATTATGTGTCTACTCTCGACCGCTTCGGGGGGGGGGGGGGGTGGTTTTGCCGTTTCACCGGGCGAATATTCGCCGTGACATTTATATTAGGATTTTAATACATAGTCAGAACATCTAACCCGGAAGTAATTAAAATGTGGACATCACTTAATAATATATATATATATATATATATATATATATATATATATATATTAAAAAATTTTAATTTTCTCATAAAAGATCATTACATTTACAACTAATGTATCAAAACACACAATAAAATATGTAGCAAATTTATTTCCTTAGTCGAAGACTTAATAATTTTGAAAAAAGATTAAAATTTTTAAAACAAAAATTTTATTTTATTTTATTTAAAATTGAGTGAGGTCCACAATTCTGATTTCTCTCTGACCAGCTACAAACTTTTTTCGTTTGTATTAAAGGAACTTACGTTTGGCACATGATATCCAGTGCGACGGAGACCGAAGATTTCAAATTTCATTATGAGGCCAACCATTCTAAGCAACAATTATGGCTTTCGAGACAATGCAGTGACCAGCGCTAATTATTTTCAATCATACTACTCTACTCGCATCAACAAAAAGCACGGTGCGTCCACCTTGAAGCGTCAAAAAGAAGAGACAAGGGCTGGGCCATCTGTGTCTCAACTTCCTCTTCCTTGAAAACCCAACCTTTGTCTAGTCCTTTATTTTCTTCTTCCTCTGACTTGCCCTCCCCACTCACTCCCAAGGCCGACAATCAAAATTTAAGTTTCAAGAGCAATATATACTTCGTATAGCTAGTAGCACAGAGCAGAGTGAAACGAGGTAAAAACGAAAGCGTGCCGTTTTCTGCCTGTTCCGAGCGAGAATGAACCAAGAGATGAATGGCTTCGAGACTGAGGATCATCTTCATCATCAAGAAAACGTGCAAGAGAAAGTGGATTATGTGTTTAAAGTGGTGGTGATCGGCGACTCGGCGGTGGGCAAGACTCAGTTACTCTCCAGGTTCACTAAAAATGAGTTCTGCTTTGACTCGAAGTCCACCATTGGCGTTGAGTTCCAGACCAGGACTGTCACCATTAAAGGCAAGGTCGTTAAGGCCCAGATCTGGGATACTGCTGGCCAAGAAAGGTTCGTCCTCTTCTCACGCAGCCCAGCCACCCACCCGCCCACCCACGCGCACGCACGCACACGGCCATTGTGCTCTTAGCCTCTTAGCCATCCATCTTTTTGATTAGTATAACTAACTGTTCTTCTTCTTTGCCTCGCGATGACCTTTAAATATTGTGCCCCCTCGAGCTCAGAACACTTTTTTGATAATCAGCCTATTACATAATCGGAAGTGATTGTAATAAAGTATAAGAGTCTAATATTATATAAGAAATAATGTTTGTTATATTTATTAATTTTCTTTTTGTAAATATAATTTACCCATAAATTTATTTTATTCTTTTTTATTTTAAATAAATTATATTTATTACATAAAATAAAATTATAATTAAACTATATTAAAAAATAAAGTATAAATCTTTATAAGAAATTTATGTTTAAATGTAAAATTTCTTTCTTTTGATCGAACGAATCCATAGTCTGATTAAATTTTGAGTTGGGGCCTTAACATTTTGACATTTTTGTTGATTAAAGAAATAGTAAGATGATCGACAAAAAAAAAAAAAAAAAGAAAAAAGACGGAGTAAGATGAAATAATGAAACGAGGCATTACATACATGATTGATAAGTCCGTCTTATATAAGAATCAATTAATGGGTTTAGGTACCGGGCAGTTACGAGTGCATATTACAGAGGAGCATTAGGGGCCATGCTGGTCTACGATATCACAAAGAGACCAACCTTTGATCATGTGGCGAAGTGGGTGGAGGAACTCCGGGCCCACGCGGACAATTCCATTGTAATCATGCTCATAGGCAACAAGGCTGATCTGGTGGACCAGAGAGCGGTTCCGACAGAAGACGCCGTGGAGTTTGCAGAGGATCAGGGCCTGTTCTTCTCCGAGACCTCGGCTCTCAGCGGCGACAACGTGGACAAGGCATTCTTCAGGCTGCTAGAAGAAATTTATAGCGTGGTTTCAAAAAAGGCACTGGGGTGTGAGGACGCAAAATCCAACGGTGTTTATTCGACGATACTTAAAGGATCGAAGATTGATGTCATATCCGGGTCTGATTTGGAGATCAGTGAAATGAAGAAGTTGTCTACCTGCTCTTGCTGATTCTGATTCTCGACTGGATTTTTGTGCTCTGCATTTGCCTTTTGCCCGTTTGGAAAGTGAGATGTACCAATTTAATATGTTGCTATGCCAGTCTTTTTAACGAAGAAATTAAACATCGAATTTCAAATTTAAAATTAAGAATTTAGATAATTTTGTCATTAAAATTTGTAATTAATGACCCAAATTTTAAATGTTATTTTATGCTTAGAACAAAAATCTCTGTGCGAACAAGCCTTTATTCATTCATCAGAGTTTATAGGTGTCCACGGTGCTGATGCGCAGCCCAGGAATGCACATGGACGTTTCAGCTTTCAAGGACCGGCGGACCATTCCGAAGACTTAATCGATGGAAGGCCCATGCCATATTGTGGCTGGGTCTGTCTCCCTGGGATGAATTAGTTCGATCTTCCTTTTGTTATTTATTTATTTATTTTTCTTTTAAATTTTAACCATATTGCTGCCTGGGCTTGGGTCCTCGCAAGCCCTTATATTGAGACAACCCCAAGCAAGAGGCATGTGCTGGCTGCGTTGCAATTTAGGGATTGTTTGGCTGGGGGGGGGGGGGCGTTGGAATCTATGCATTTTTATGATGAATTCAAACAAAATTCATAGAACTTGAAAATTTTTTTGTTTGGTTAGTTTTTTCCATTTAGCTTCACATCAATTATTAATATTAATAATTGAATCGTGGTTGATTATGAAAAGAAACTCTTTTTCTTACCAATTAGACTAACCCCATCAAATATATTATCCGTTAGATATATTCGGCTCATTGACTTCTGGCACTTCCTTGTTTCATGGTTATGAAAAGGGGAAGTTTGTTGAACTAGCATACTATTCTGTTTTTCACACTTCAATCCAAACAAGGCACAATATTTACGTGTTAGGTATTGTTGATGACAGCCAATGAACCAAAAAAAAAAAATAATCTCATTTTCGGTAATTGAAAGAAAAGATGATTATTGAAATGAAAAATGAATATATTGTAAAAATAATTTAACGGGTGTGGTTTAACACCCGTTAATAATGACTTGTCACCTTTTCGTGGTGTCTGAATGCCGCTCGCCTAAATTTTGACAGAGAGCCCGCATTGAGAGTGGCCATGTGTTGCTGTCTTGATAACCGTGGGAGTTTCATGATACAAAGGTGCATGCCCATTTGTGAAATCATGCTTTGGCGACATTTACGCACTGTCTTGTAATAATCTCCATGTGTGGAATTGGATTTTGCCCCCCGTGGAAACATGCATGTATGCTCTTCCGATTTCTAGATACATTTTTCCTTCCTCGAGACATTATTCCAAAATCCTGGCTGCCTTTCACAACTGGTAGCTGGTGGTTTGAGTAACCGTAACTTCATGTTTCCTCTATTAAAAGAAAAATTATAAAGAGGGCATTATTATACCAAAAATTAATGCTATTATTTGGTACACACTTCTTAAAAAGCATCCTATTTACGGCAATAAATCTTATTCTGGAATGGATTCTATACTCATAGGCACAATTATTCTCTTCATAATTCTAAATTCTTTTACACCTATCAATTTTGAATTGTTAGGTCAGTCTTCCAAGACATCATATTTTTCAGTGAACTGACAATCGTTAATCTAATTGGCTCGAGTGCAGTAGCCCCCCAACGTTCCTGTGCCCCCCAACTGGCTTGCCTCGGCACATAGCTTCCATGAATGAGCTATGCCTGCAATTATTCTAATCGTCAATGATACCAGCAACTTGGTTGGTACCGAAGACAATAATATTCCATGCGATATGACGGAACTTAAGGGCTACAATTTGGCCAAATGATCGATCCAATCCACAACACTTCATGTTCCAACTTGTTCATTTTGTCAAAACTTCCGAATTGCCAGTTCCCTTTGCACACCCGAAACAAGAAGGAAAAATTTCTGATTCTTTTTTCCTCGCAGGTGAAGAATACACTTTTTTTCCCCCCCTGTTTTTAATGAAAATTATTACTAACCTAGAACAGAACATATATTGCATCGAAACTGATTGCCTGTCATTGTCATCTCCGAAGATCATTTCGGTGATGTCCTCTTAATGCACCACCACCATTGTTTTCAACGTATTCCCACAGACTAGACTAGGAGACTTTCAATTTAAGGCAACAATTTATCTGGGAAAGGAGTAGGAATATTATTTTATAAAAGAATTAGCCTTTAGGGGATGTAATTTATTTTGGACTTTGGTGACTCTGGTTGGCCGAAATTTTTATCTTCAATTATACATTTTCTCTTTTTTTTTTTATTTTTCTATTTCAATCAAAAAATTTATTTAAAATTTTTAATCACATATAATGTTAAGTTAAAATAATTCAATTTTTTAAGTGAATAAAATTAAAAATATCCTCATCAAATAGATGTTACACTCGCATATCCAATGATAGCATGCACATTTACGAACCACCTAAAACACCTATTGGCCAACCTCACAACTAACAAAGACATCCCAAAGCAAACCCTTTGAAGGACAAAGGAAGAAAGAGAGATCCAAAACCGGGAAAGAAATAATATGAAAATAAATCTGGCGGAATCACATTCTAATTTGGGTGGGAACAAAGCATCCGAGCAGCAAACAATGAAATTGCTAATGTGTCCTAAAAACTATTGTATATTCCTATAATAATTTGGATTTTGCCTTGTACGTCCTACAAACGTTACCGTTACCAACGCGAAAATTTCGCGGATATGTTTCCAAAAACGCTAGGGCCCCGATTGCCGTCCAGGACTTGGACTTTGGAAAGATGACAAATTCAGCGGCTGTGATTTTTTGGTGCTCTTCGACCTCAGGAAGCCGTACAATGTCTTAATATCCCTAACCCGTTCGGGAGAAATAATCCCCGGTTGATCGCTCATTTCCGACGTGGAATTCCTCCAGCCGGCTCCGACCGGCTGCTGTCCGGGGCTGGCGGAGCTCCTCCTGTCGCCCTTGTTTGTCAGGGCCGGAATGACCGATTTCAAGGCCCTGCTCGGCGAGTTCCGGTTCGCGATCATGAGCTCACCGATCTCGGCCGGACTCAATGTCGCTCCGCTTCGAAAAATCTCCTCGACTCGGGGAAACAACTTGTGATCCTTGACTCCCAAGTAGCTATTCGCTAGTGTCTTGAACGCCGAGAAATCGCACAGAGGGAAATGGATATGGACATCGATCCGACCCGGTCTGAGTAGGGCCGGGTCCAAGTGTTCTTTACTGTTCATTGTGAAAACCATGATTCTCTCCCGCGCGGAGCAAGAGTTGGATATCCCATCCATGAAGTTCAATACTCCCGATAAGCTGATGGCCGTTGATTTTTCGGTCATAAACAGGTCAAGGTCTTCGATCACGATCACCGACTTGCTCGTCGTTTGCAACAACAGCAACTTGAGATCTGAATCGTCTGCAACTCTGGAGAGATCGACATCGTACACGTCGTAGCCAAGGAAATTAGCCATGGCAGAAGCAAAGGAGGATTTTCCGGTACCCGACGGGCCGCACAAGAGATAGCTTCGCTTCCAAACGCGGCCCAGCCGGTGATAATACTGTTTGGCTTTGAGAAACGACTCGAGGTCGGACTTCACCTTGCTCTTGAGATCGGATTCCAAGGCAATTGTGTCAAAAGTCGACGGGTGGGCGAACGGGACGGATCTCCACCGGCCGTTTCGGTGATCGGCACCGTTGATGTTCATGTAGAGCTTCAACTCCTTACCGTTCCTTTGCACAAGCTCATCGGATACGGTGTGGATGTGTTGGAGGTAGGGCCGGAGGATGCGCCGCTTATCGGCCCTTCTGATCTTCAAAACCAAGCTTCTTGAATGGGATTTATCGTTCTTCTCCACGTTAATCCAGGAAACTCGGGCCCCAAGAAAATCATCATCGATTACCTGATTAGGATCGAGACGGAGGATGATGTCGTTAGACTTCTTTCCAGTGAAGAGGTTCGTGAAATTGGAGTCTTCCAGAGAAGCCAGAGAGTGCAGATAATCGGACACTTTGCAATACAGCTGATTCTCTTGCATGCTCTCGTTGAACTCCGGAACCTTGAAGAATTGATACACGTGAAAACAATCTTCTATCCATCTCCACCATTTCTGGGTGATGTGAATTAACCCAGTTTTGATCAAAAACACGCGACCCAGAAACAATACTCCAGCCAATACGAACAGAAGAAACACTGGGTAGTAAAGAGTTTTCACGACGATCGGAACCGATATAATCCAGGTGCCCAGAAAAAAGAGCCGCCTATTGTACCACTTCCTCCCTGGCGACAAAGTCATCATCTTTACTTTAGTTAACCAGAAAGGAGATAAAGATAATGCTAAAATTCATGCGATTCAGCGCTGAATAAATTAAGGAAAGAGAGAAAAATGGATTCAACTTTTTCAAGAGAAACGTGAATGTAGGGCTTTGTTTTCCGAGATAAGATGATGGGCTCGGAGCAGGTTTAAACCTTCGAAAGAGTATTTGTATTGCTGGCCTGACAGATGGCTAATTGCCGGCGAGTTCGATAGGTCAAAAGCAACGAGAAAAAGACAACCAGCCAAAAAAAACAAAAGAGAGAAATTTCTAATTTGACTAACCAAATTAACTTAATTCTTAATGCGAAGGAACAATTTTTTATTTTCCGGGATTAAATTAAAAATAATAAATAATTATATAAATTTATATAATATAAAATGTTATGTTTACTATATATTAAACAAAAATATAATTAAAAATAGTAAACATTAAGGAAAAAAACAGGGAAAGAGAATGCGAGATCGAGAGTCATGAACCCGCCACTCCCAGTCCTATGCTTCGACCATCCCGCCACTCGCCAGCTGCCAAGTTTGATCTTTTTATTGATTTATCGTGGATACAGCGTACCAACTAAGCTGCTTCTTTCGGCAATCTTTGATTGGTAGATATGATTCTTTAAATAATATTTTCTATCCATAGCTGGAGGGAGACCTTCGGCGCGATTCTTAACGAAGGGCAAACATTTTTTTATTTGGTTGTTGGACTCCAACACGCATCTTTTTGAATTGCATATTTCGGCGGGTGGACCTTAAATACCTGAAACGGGCGAGTGCCGAGACCTTCAACGCCTCGGCGCATCTTTACGAATGCTGGCGAGTGGCAAGATAGTTCCCACGAGTGTACGGATTACCCTTTTTTTTAGCCGGTAATTTGTTACTTCTTTGACTTCAATGGTACCCACTTTATGAATTTGGTATTTCAGATGTTAAAAACTCGAACTCTTGTCTAATACGTAGTTAAATCCTATGTTATGTAATGAGTTTTGGTTGAATGATACTGAAATTGGGTTTAAAATCAAAAATTTCAAATCTAAATTTTATTCAATAAATCCTATGTTAATCCTTATAATAAAGTCTTATTTAAGATTATTAATATTTAAATAATAAATTTATTTTATAAGAACAGAATAAATAATTCTTATAAAAATAATTATTAATATTTTTATAATTTTCTTTTTTATTAGAGAAAAAAAAAACCTTATCAATTATTGCCGGTAATGGAATCCAAAATAAAACATAAGAGGAGATTATTGACATCGACATATCTTAAAATTCCAATAAATACTTTATTTTATATGATAAGGATTGAATGGTGCAGTAACTTTATAGTTAATTTTCTCGGAATTATGTTAGGATTTGTAGAATTTTTATTACGATTTCTTCGCTAACTTAATGACAAATTGTTTGACTTTCACAGTGAATGCCCAGGCTTCGCAATTAGACCTTTGTGTTAAAAGCCCACTGCTCACGAAATAGTACCAGACGCCCGGCCCACGGTCAAGGGCTCAAGGCCTTACGATGCGTGCCGGTCTTGAAGTGACTGGACGCAGAGCATGGCACAGAATATTGCAGGCCTTGAAGAAACGCCTGCGATTCCAGGCGGGCGACCGTGTCTCTTTTTCTTATTGATTCTAGGTGTTATGGTTAATTAACTCTGATTAAAAGCCGAATTTGAAACCTTAAGCACTCTAGACGGCTTTGGTGCCGATAGTTGGTGAAGAAATTCAAACTCACGAGTCATGATACAACCAGGAAGGAGACTTTTTCCTTTTTTTTTTTTTTTTTTTCCCCTTTATCTATGATTTTTCTTTTATTTTTATTTTTTTGAAATCTTTTCCGCAAACTTTTTCACACCATCATAAGTTGAAATGCCAAGTATCGTTTTCCTATTTTACAACGAAGAAAGGTGTTCCTAATTTTCTATACTAGGTCTGATCTGATGAGTCGCTTCTCGAATTGGCTCACCCGAAGATAAACTAGCATTTTCTTTTTTTTTTTTTTTCCTTCCGAACAACTCTCTTTTGTTCCTTCCGCAGCATCAGATGTATTTAGTGGGCCGGGCTTCTGTCGGATCCATTTTCTATACCTCAGGTGAAGGTCCAAAAGTTCTGCGCATCAAAAGATGCCAAATGTATGGACTATTCGTTTTGTGTTAAAAGAAAGAGATAAAAGTTCAAATTTTATTGTTTTTCTCGTGGACTATATGCCCCCCCCCCAAAAAAAAGCCTGATGTAACGACAAAAAGAAAAAGAAAAAAAAAAAGAAAAAGTAAAATGTCCTCTATTCAGGGTCTTCTTGTATTTCCTTCTCTTTTAGTTTAGCGTGAATTTTGTTTGTTTTTGTCGGCGCTATGGTATGAGGGCTGGTTGCTGGGAATAATAAAGCTGTGCAGCTCTGCCACATGAAGTCATGCACGGCTTAGCATGAGTTTCGTTGGGAGGTCTAATACTTGGAAGTATTAGAATAATCGGGGGATATTCTTCAATTTTGTAAAGTTTTAATAAATTAAAATTGAGTTCATGTTGACAATCACGATTAGGTCGATGAAATAAAGATTATGTAACCATTTTTAGAACTGGGCCTGATGCTTATAGCCAAGCATGAATCACCACCCACTATGCGCCAATGGGACACTACGTACTTCGATTGCCTCCCATAAGTGGCCTACAAAATAAGCTACGAGCATCAACCTTTTTCACTGGGGGTCGTTCGTTGCTAAGGTCTTGCATGTGCAGCTGGTAAATGATGCTCTATGTATTCCATGACATGAATGGGTCATTAAAAATTTGTCGCTCCGACAACCCACCAACCATATCGTGGTCCTCTGATAATAAAGCAAAAGATGGGCGAGAGGGCAGGATGTTTCTGCCATAGAATTTCCAAATAATGCTTGTTTCGTGTTTTGACCCAAAGAAATTGGAAAATCGCGGCCAACTTTTTATGTTGTTCAATCCACTTTTGTTAAATAGGCAGCCAGCTGGTATGACGTTCACTACCAACAAAAAAAGAGAGAGAAAGAAAAAAGGGCTTGTTATATATGTCTGTTTTTCTTTTAATTCGATGCATATGTTTTCCTTATTCAATAGCAAATTCTAGCTGCAATGAATTTCTTACATTATATTAGCTCCAACATAAAGATGGAAATTTGTCATTTTTCTCATAACAATCTGGGCAAGGCATTCACTGTCGAGTATCCGTAATCCTCTGTCAACTTTGAAGTTCAGTCTTCCCCCCCCCCCCCTTTTTCTTGAGAGGATGAACAGAGTTGGCCAGCTAGCTCACAATTGCCTACTCATCTAGCTGATAAGACGTACCATAAAGCTAATCTCCTGATGCGTTTCAACAGGACTTCGTGAAACTTGGTGGGGCTATATATAAGCACGAAAAATAGATCAATCCAATAGAAATTTGAAACTCAGGGTGCATAAAAGGTTGAATTAATTGCTGTGCAAGATGGACCATCGATTCCTTTAAACTGTACACATGCTAAAGTGCCTGTAATCTGGAGGGACAAATGAAGGCCACCAAGCTAGCAAGCACAGCCCACATAAGTGAATTATCAAATCAGCTTTAACAACAATCCGAAGCACCAATCCTTGAGAGAATTAGAATTTGGATTCTGTAAAGACCCAGAAACCATTTATACAGTATTCAGTCTCTGCTCACCATGCATCCTTTTTTTCTTTTTTTGGGGGGGGGTACATTGCTCACCATGCATCATGCTTCTTGATTATTAGTTATAACATATTAGCTTCTTCTCCATAATCTGCTATATTGCTATCGGTGAGCAAGCCAATTTATTGGGTTACCCATTGCAGCTCGAGCATCACTTTCATTGGATATTCTGTGCGAATGGCCCTTCAGCGAGGTAGCTTCCATAGGCCACAATACGATGACAGAAGTGCATACAAGAGGTTCATAAACCAAATATGCATAGCTAAATTGACCGCCAATTGACTGAGACCACATCTTAAGAAAGGTGAGTCAAAAAAGCAGGAGCACATGCAACCTTAAACTTTTACCCCAAGTATCCTATCTTCATGGTCCAAGGAGTTTCACATGAAATGTCTCTTGGCTAGTCAAGTCGCGACTCTGGACCATGAACTATAGCTCCTGAAAGTGGACTGGCTAAGGCTTATTTGTAGATTAAGCGTAGGTGTGAGGGGCCTACTGTCTAGTCTGTTGTATGTAGTAGCTTGATATTTTCCAACTGTTTTATTCGACTTTGCCCCCAGGCATCGCGCAGAAGGGACTTTTAGCCAAAAATTGGTACGCATTGCATCGCAAATAGGATACACTAATTATTGTCCTGCAAGTGACTTTACATTTGTACCTTACATAATACAGAGATTCCTTCTGGGTTTAGTAGAAGGCGAGGTGAGCGGGTGTCAGCTAATTGATAGCAATTCACTTTTGCTTACTATTGTTAAAAGGACTCTGCTTTTAAATTAGAAGTTTGAAGTTGAATTTTTCCATTCTATTTTGACAAAAAAGGAGCATATCAGGTATCCCTATAACGAAATTTTTAGATTGTTTATCTTCCGATGATGAATGGAAGATCCTAAAAAAAAAAAAAAATCATTTTGATCAATTTTTAAAAACCTTAGAGTGACTTGTAATATACTCATGGAAACATTTCCATCGTTTGAGTGAAAAATAACTTTCCAAATATAAGGTATAGCAATTAGCAAGCGTCTAAGAGGACACATACTGATTAAAAGTGTAAACACTTATTTTCAAGATTCCAAGCACGAATAGGGGAGTACGGAATATTTGTGAAAATGGGAGGGCTACCGCCGTTATTTAGTTCATAGCTGTATGAAACATCTAATGAATACAAGAGAAATCAGTGGTACAAAGCAATTAGCGAAAAAGAGGGCAATTAGCAAGTAATTATGTAATCTCAAAATGTTATTTGGCTTTTAAAGAAAGTAGATTAGATGTGGAAGCACAATCACCACTTTAACCAATTACACATCTGTAAACCCACGAATCAGTCTTACCCTCCGAGAATTATAAAACCAACCAACAGATAACCAACAGGAAAAGTTGATGCAGAGGATGAGGTTAAAATACCTTCCACAGGATAACGAAAGGGAAAAGAGATTAGGTAGAGTTAGGTAAAGAAGTAGCCCTTCCCTCTTTAGCTATGGCTAAAATGCAAGATAGAGTAATGCACATATTACGCACATCATTTCGAGAATTTTGACACATCGAACAAGCCAGAGAGACCCAACATTGGGGCTCTCCAACATGCCATGCACACCAAAACATGGCCATATTCAAGGCCCCGCTCCTGTAGGACACCTGGCATCATTTGAGGCTTCCACCCACTTGGCCCCTTGCTTTTTTAGATCTTCTCCGATAATCATTCTCAAAATTCCCACGTTAAAAATCTGTTTGACATTTCCGTCGTACCACATTCTCAAGTCACTCGCCAAGACATTGCTGAGAGACCATGAAGGTTCGAAGTGTATCACTTTTTGTTTGCTCCCCCTGTCTACAGTAGTTCTACTTCTAGCGATGATCTCTTTGTTAATGATCCTTTTTGTTCTTGGCAACAGATCTTCAATTGGGTGCAGAGGAGGTTTAATCAGGGTAGCCTCAAAGGTTAATTTAATTTGCACTAGCCCAACTTTAACGTAGATTCCTAATAAATAACTGCTGCTAAAGTCGCTTCTTTTCTTCTTCTTCTTCTTCTTCATTTTTTTTTTTTTAATTTTTTAATTTTTTTATTATTATTGTTACTGCCATTATTATTACTTTACAATTACCACATCCTTTGCGTAAACATTGACCGAGATTCCGAAACCTGTGTATCTGTCTAACGCTATAAGTATATAATGTGTAATCTTGCTGTATAACTGATTTCGATTGTTTATTTATTCCCATAAGCTCGTATGACAATCATTATCCAATTTACTTTTTGGGTTTGAATATATAGTATTGTTAGCTATATCTTTGCTCACGTCGTTTGTCGTAGGAATGGTTTTACACCATTTGTTTTGGACAGATGGGTTAGCTCGAAGAGTGAAAAAGGTCGAGTCCATAGCTACTAATGACGTGGACAAGCAAGCGCTGCTGAAACAAGTAGCCCTGTTCGAAGTGCTTGATGATTGGAACGATGGCATTTTAACAATTGGCACATTGGGTTTTGATCCCTTGAAACCCTTTACCCGACAGAACGAGTATCTCATTCTGGAAAGTGAAGGAGAAGAAGAAGAAGAAGCGAAAAGTGGAGAAAGAGACGAGGAAAAAGTTCAAGAGTTTGTTGATGATGGGCCTGATGATGAGGGCTACGACAATGCGGAAGATGAGGAAATTAATCCTCTGATGTTGACAACATTTGAGCACAGCTTTGAGGACATTGACATCGGACAGAACTTTGATGAAAATGCCGTCAATTCTGAGGTGATAATGATAGCTGACGGTGTGACTAATGATCAGGGGAAAAAGAAAGGAGAAAGGAAAACGCTAGCAGAACTATTCCTGGCGGACTCTGATTCTGAGATGAAAAAGAAGGCAGATTCTGGTGAAATTGAGCCTAATCCAGGTAAAAAGCCGGTTGTTCGTGCAAAGAATAGCCTATCTTTTGCCAAGAAGCTCATACCTCACGTTCGAGATGATTTACGTCCTATAAAAAAACTACACCAAGTGAGTAATGTCTCTGGTGCATGCATAGATAGCTACTAGATCGCAACAAAATGTAATACAATTCAAATGATGATATGTCAAATTTGAATTATAAATATTTTGACCTGTATCCAAGTAGTTGTTGTATTATATTGCAATTCTCATTAATTATATATTTTTGATTTTTTAATAAATAATCACAACAAAATATATAAATTTATATTTAATAGCAATTATAATGTAATATAAATTTATATTTGAAATATATCTAAATAAACTCTTTTGATTTTGTGGACCAACTTCCACCATTAGGGTAAAGTCTCCTCAATTTGATGATTAAAGATCTCATTGTCTAAATTCTATACAAGAAAGAAAATTTATCTGTGTTCAAGTTCTTGGTTGTGTGCCTCAAATGGCAAGTATGCTCCACATTTAAGGCAAGAGTTTAAAAAAAGGGCTAAACTTTATTCTTGGTGATAAATGAGAGAGTCAACTACTAAACTATTTGTCGACAGTTGGTGGTTTTGTGCTAAATTTTGCGTGGTTTATTGAATCAACTAATAAAGAATATTTGGTGATATGCAGGTGATGAGGAAGATGTTGAAGAGAAAAATCCACCCAGAACTTGAAGGCAATATGGGGAATATAATGGATAATCTAGGGAAGCCTGAAACCATAGAAGATCCTAGTAACAAGGCTAATGAATCCACTGAATCAGTTTCTCTGCTTCGAACTATGCCAGGTACTTTCTTTCTTAACTAGATGTTTGCAGACGTTAATTTATTTATTTATTTATTTTTTCTTTTTACAGTTAAGATTGCAAGAAGACCTAGAAGTTTATTTTGGTCTGTGATATCCTTTTTCTAAAGACGATTAGTGTTCCCCACAAACAACACGGTTCTTCCATCAATAACTCTTCACTTTGCTTCTTCAAGTCAAAATCACGTTGGTTGTCAAATAGAAGTTACAAAATTATTTGCGGGATTGGTTTCAAGGTTCACCTTACTTTCTTATGTTTTGTTTTATGCTCACAATTCTTGGATTTCTGCCTCCCTCAAAAGAATTTCTTCTCCTATGAACTAAAAATAATTATTATTTATATTCATGTTTTGGCCTTATAAAAGTTAATTTCGTTGTCTTAGGTGCCAAAATCGTTACCTGAGGTAGCTAAGATGATCTAGCATGAATTCACACATGGTTTGGGAAATGTTTAAACTTAGGAGTGACATGTGCCAACAAAATTTTGGAGAATAATTATCGTACTAGATCAAAACCGTCTAATGTGTGGAACCTAAACACCCAAATTTAGGATAGCCCAGATTGACTATATTGTTCACCTTAATTTTTTGTGCACGTTCAACAATGTATAAGCCATGTAGTCATAACAAGTTTATATTAAACAACCGAATACTAAAATCATTTGCCAAACATTACGACGCAGAACAATAATTGATACGATAACACATATGAAGAAGCATTTCTCAATAATTTTCTTCATATTAAAGGATATAGGAGCTTTGTAACCTGTTCTGCTTGTCAATTGCCAAGCATGTTCAAGCCACGATGAGTGGTTGGGAAGGAAGCTGAAGCTGGCCTCCACATCACTTTCCGTCAACGACGTTGGCTTGTGATCATCTGTAGAGTAATGGGTCCCTGCTAAAAAATAACGCAAGACATAAATCCAACAGGGAAGCTGTCAAGTTAATAAGCATTCCTAATCTCTTGCCTTGAACGCGTTCCATTGCAGCCTGTTCTGCCCATATCTGCCAATGGATATGTAGAGAGGGCGTACCGTTCATTTTCTTTTATTCTCTAATTTTTGTAAGATATTACAGGAATCGTAATCAATGCCATCCACGAAGAATATTTTAGCACCAGTTGAACATAATGTCACAACATGATTTTCCTAATCTTTCTTGTACCTTTGTGCCGTAGGTCCTACCATTTGAGCGCTGGCTGATGATCTGATTTGCTAGAAATATGTCTGGGTATTGTTATTTTCTTTTTCCTCTGTTTCTCTTTTCTTCCCACCCGTCCGAACAATGTCAACCCATGGGCTTCTCCTCTTTGTGTATCCTGTAATCATGTGATTCTGTTCTGTTCCAGATTTCATTTAAGGTTGGATGCTTGGTTTTCTCAACATTAACATGTTTTGATTGTTCATGCCTTGAGAATTTGATACATATTTACAAGTGGAGCATATCATGTTGGCAGTAGCAAATTAAACACTGTTGCTCTTAATCGCAGCAGCACGATGACGAAGATGCATTCGTTTAGTTAAAAAACACTTATAGCTCAAGTTGGTATGATTACTAAGAATTAAGAGTGTTATGATTGTCAAACGCAAGGTTCTGGACTTAGTCAATAGGTCAAATTTTTAGATTATATATATAAATTACGGGACGTCGTTTGCTTTTTGATAATAGTTTTCAAAATTTGCTCTTTTAAAAAACTGCCGCTCTCACGAATTGGAATGCCCCAGCGGCCAGACCAGCACACCCCTTCCCCTCGGGCCCCCCAAAAACCCAAGCGTTAGGGAACTGGGCCGCATTTGAGCCCTGGTGGGATTGTCTTAGTATCTTTCAGCACATACTTTCCACTCGGCGTTAGTAGTGGGGTTTAACTGCTTAATTAATAGCCCAAACCCAACCGCCTATGTATAAAATATATATAGTCGAGGAAGAATTAGAATAAGCACCAATGAGTTTTGGCTCAATGTTACTGGAGTTGTATTTAAAACTGAAAGGAATACTTGGTTTTTTGTTGGGTTGGCTGTTTGGATTTACTGGTTGCAGCCTTGCCTGTTTATGGTCCGGGTGAAGAAAATTGGAATGGACCATTGCCTGCGTTTACTTAGGACATGACTCGTCAGGAATATTTCTCATGTTTCCTGCCTTTTTTTTTTATTTTATATAATTCAATTTTTTTGTTTGTGCTTTAGTAGGAGTGGCCTGAACCACATAAAGAGGGAAAGATGGTGAGACACTGACAAGAGTTCGAACTACCATGAGTGGGCAAGAGGCACTCTGACCCTCAATGTTTTCTTTTGCTAGACTGCCTGGTGCTGACGGGCCAACACTCAATCATACAGTTAATAATATATATATATATATTTTTTATTTTATTTTATTATTTTTTTGGGGTTCAAACCTGCAATAATTATGAATGTAAACTGTTTTTACTGACAAGCATGTATGTAAGCTGTTTGACGTTGCTGTTGTGTAACCAAGTGAGAGGACAAACCTTTTTTTTTTTTTCTGTTGGGATATCATGTTACATCTTAATTGTATATTTCTAGTTATGAATGTGTTGAAAATAGGACAACAAAGCAAAAACATTTCACGTTTCCCAGCAAAAGTGTGCGCCCACTTTGTTACTAGATGGCAATAGCATGTCCCTGGCCTGGGCCTGGGTACAAGGAATTCGGCCATGAGCCATCACCAAGGCAAATCGGCAATGCCATCTTTTCATGAACACGTCGGAATTCCCGACAGAACTTTTATATGAAATGTATGGACTCCCGTCCAACATCGCAACAAGTTAAAAATTTGATACATTTTGGATGTTGTGCTCTTTGCCGATGGACTTGTTGCCCTGTAAACCCCACTGCCACCACCCAGAAGACCTTTTGAATATAGTTCTACTGTATACCATAAAAAGTATTCATGAGTTCAATCACTGTCTGCTGCTTACGAAGAAGAAGAAGATTAGAAAAATAAAAAAATAATAAAAAAAAAAGCGCCTCGATATTTTGTTCGAGCCTTGCAATTCGCAAGGAAGCCGCTCACGTAAACTATTTGGGTTGGACAACAGCAAGAGGCTCAATAAAATTGTAGACAACATGTAACTCAAAAATATAAACGTACAAATTTGGTTACTAGTTATAAAATTTAGCGATAAATTCTTAATTTTAAATTTAATATTTAATTCTTAATTTTTATAAATAATAATAATAAATATTTAATTCTTTCGGACGTGAGATTCTTAACCTTCACATAACACACGTGTGTGAAAAAAGCTGGTAAAAGAACCCTATTACTTGCAAAGTATCCGAGTTTTCACGGATTTTTTTTTTTTTTCTTTGTTGCCCACTTGAAGCCCAGCTGTATCGCCATGAAAAATCTGGATCGTGAGAATAAAAAGGTGTTTCAGTAACAATGTAGGGAAGGATATTTGTGGGTGTTAAGGTGGTACGACCCGAATCACTCCAGCACAATTATTGAGTGAGAAAAAAAATATGATAAACCGTGCTTTTTTATTTCATATTTTGGTAATCGAATTAAATCAATAGAAGCAGCATGACATGTAAAGTTGAGGATAAAATGTGAATGAAATTTTATATAAATGGGGTAGAAACTATCTGCTTACATGGTTGCTATGGATTTTATACTTCAATTTCGTCATCGTGGTTCGGATTAGGATGCTTGTATGTGAAAATTCAAAACTTAAGGAGAAAGAGCGAGAACTAAGATGAGCACGATATGAAAAGTTCGAATGTATTGCCAAATGTCGCTAGAAATAAATGTCAGTGCTCAGCCGCTCATTTTGAATTGAATAGTTGCTAGTCACTCATCTCGTTTACAGAAACTTCACCCTGCCGATGCCCAGTTTTATCTATCTATGGCAGTAATACGTTCAATTCATGTTTCCAAAAATTAAAAAAAAAAAAAAAATTCAGTTCAGCTAGATTTAAATAAATAAGTAAAACTTCAATTAGGCTGGATTTCTGGGATATGCTGGCTGCCCTTCTTCAGCGTTAGGTTCATCATGCAAGGCATAGAAGCTCCTCACCAACTAGACAGATAGCGAAATGTGCAACAGTCCGTGCACAAGAAAGCCAAATATAACCTTATAATTTGTTCCATATCCTTATCCATTCAATCATGATTCGGTTGCATGACATATTAGCTGTACCCTTTCTCCACCCATTATTATTGGGATAAATTGTATGGTAGCTATTGTTCATTACCTGATTAAAGATCCAGTCCGTTGAATTAGTTTCTGACATTTCTGTAAGAGATATAATAAATAGTTATAGACCTACATCATCCGCATCTGTAAATAATTCTTGCAGACATATCGGACACAAAACAGCAGGACGTAACGCAGAAACAAGGGTTTTAAATGATGGGACTCTATGTTGCTTGTGTTCTTGGAACAATCACATCAACGGCGTACAGGACGGACTTTTTATATTTGTAGAAAGGAGTTTAGATCTTCTGTGTCATCCTCCCTGACTAAGTCTCTCTTTTCCCATGGCTTAGCACCCAGTAAAAGCGCCTGTCAAAGAAAATGAAAGAAGGCTACATACAACCTTAATTGGTTCTTAATATATATATATATATATAATCCCATCTATATTCATGCTTTCTCGTGTGGTCCTTGATCCTCACTTGAATGTTTAAACCATGCAAATGATCAGAATTGATTAGTTGATCGTAATCAGCAAGTTGACATTTCATAGAGGCCTTTAAGAAAACAAAACACTCAATGTGACCACATTCCTGCCCAACTCAACAACATCTGACAGCTAACAGTAATAACAATTAGCCATCCATCCATAAAATAAATCAGATTGAGAAGGACGACTTAAAATAGTGCTTGATTATGATCACCAAGTTTCTTATCCAAAGATAATTTGGAGGTCATCTCAATTTTGTTCTGTTGTGCTTAAATCTTCCATGCAGTCACAGTCTGTGTGACTGTGTGTACTGATCCGGAGCAAGCCTTTGGGTGGGAGGACCCCCCGGGGGGGGTCTCCTTGCGACGTGATCAGCATTGGTACATGGATATTTTTACCTGATCATAGAAGAACTGGTGGGGCGTCTTTTTCAAATTCATTAAAGGGAATAGCTTGAATTGTTTGTTCACTATAAGATCGCTGTCGCTGGCTCCATATGTTCATCTCAACCATCCTGATTGCATGAGCCAAATGCACGACAACAACCTGTCGCCATTTTACACTCAAGATTTGGTTGTTCTGCTCCCAGTTTACTTTTGGTATCTTCCTTTGCTAGAGTTTCCTCGCGTTGCCGTAAGAATGGAAGTTCATGACAGGCATGCTATTGCATGACACTAGTCCTGATTTGCTCATATTGAGTACGGAGTTAATTGCGGCAATTTTCTAGCTTATGCTATGCCTATAATTTTACTCGCAACATGCAAATTTTGGAACATGTTTCTTGGACAGAACATCTTAACTTAAACACCTTCAATCACACGCTGATACGACAAGAGTTGCATGAATGTCGAAGAAAGTCATAAACAAGTCACTCCGTGTCAGTCTGTCTGTAATTAAATCGATTCACTTGTCCATAAATAATACCATTCAGAAGTTTTTAGCCGGGAATTGGTGGATGATTAGGAAAGTCCATGAACCACCTTCATCATTCCATACCTGTCTAAGATTTGAACTTCGCTGCTGAAATCTCAATGGCAAAACCCGTGTGGCGTGAGACTGGCGGCATTCTTTCGTTCTCTCTCCTCTCTCTCCTCCCCCCCCGGGGGTCCTCACCTCCCCGATTCAAGTCTACCTTTCATTTCATATTATAGTCAGACTGCCTGGCAAGTAGAATTTTATAAGAAAATGAAGTAATGCACGCAAACTATCATCAAGCGGTTTTGTGCAATGACGACGCGGGAGCCAGCCAGCTGCTTTGCCCCAGTTACTAACTGGGGATCTAATAGGCGTAGATTATTGTCCCGGAAACGTGGAATGAACAGTGACCATTTCGATTTGTTTTACATTAATCGACATATAAACGTCAGTGACTCAGATCTCAGCTTTTTCTTCACTAGTCGATGTCATGTCCACATTTTTTTTTTGGCAATAGTTTTAATCTTTGCTTTGAAGCCACGTTGAAGTGACAATTTTGCATTTGAACACTCGTCCAGTTCAAAAGTTCATGATTGACGAGAAGCATTTAACTAGCTTAATTTTTATAGGTCAGCTCTGTTGTTACGCCTCTCTAATATTACCTAAACTGCGCGCGAACCCCAACTATGTCGTCTTCACATATAAATAAAAATAAAGCTGAACTTAGGACTGGTATCCTGTTTCAATACAAACGAATTAAGGGGATTTATGCAGATCTTCTTTCCTGTTTAGTTTAAATTGTAACAATCTCTTTTAAGTTGTGCCATTATAAAGTCTGGAATCAACATCAAGCTTGCTAGAATCCAAAGGCAACATGTCGAGCCCCTTTCAAAACGGGGGCCAAAATTAATTGTCTTGACTTGAAACAGAGAATGCCACAGTCTTCTCCGGCTAGACAGAGATGTAAGATTGATATGTTCTAACGAAAAGAGTTTGAAGAGCGTATAGTTTTCTCTATATTAAAAGCTTGGCACCCACTGTCCTCACATTGAATAAAAGATACGGATCAGATGCAACATTTATTTTAGGAAAAAAAAAAAAAAAGAAAGGAAAAACTTCTTAAATCAGAAACAATAGAAAAACTTCACTTCCCTCGGCTTGTCATCCACCCAGATTAAATATTTTTTTGTCTTGCCTGCCTCATATTGATTCCATCAGGGATAGATCCAGAAAAAATTTTCAGGGAGGACAAATTTGTACGTACAAATGTAACAATAAAAATAAATATATATGTTGAAAAATTTTAAAAGAATATCAGTTATTCTAAATGATAAATGATATAATTATTTTCTATAAATTTTAAAATTATAATTTTTTATTTTTATATTATCAAATGTATCTTTGTCTATATAAATATTAATAAAATTATTTAACTATTTATTTTTTATGTGATTTTACAACAAATTTTTTATGATGTTTATTATTATAAATTTAATTTTTTTATTATAATTATTCTAACAGATAAAATTAAAATCAACTTCAAAAGTAAATACACTCGTAGATATACAATATACTTTTGCCTATTCTTTTCTTTTAAATATTCAATACTTATTTCGTTAAAAAATGAAAATATTTTTAAAAAGAATTTCAACTATATTTGAAATAAGAAAAGTTATATATAAATAAATTAAAGAAATAAGATCCAAAATTAATAAGATATTTTTAAATTAGTGGAGGAAAATTATGAAAAAATGAAAGGAATTAATAAATTTTAATTCTCCTTTTTTTAAAAAAAATGAAAAAAAAAGGGTGAATAAATTACTCCTAATTTAACTCTTTTTTTATTTTTTCAAAATTCACTTTTTAGTTACTTAAAGAAGAAAAAAAGAATACAAACTGCTCCTCGATTTTGGGTAATTGTAGAGGAAAAAAGAAAACACCCCTCTTATTTTCTTTTGTGGAAGTCTCCTCCTTAAATTTGCCTTACCGTCTTAAAGAGTCACAAGTCATTGAATTGAGTTTTGAAGCAACTTCCTGGGTACTTATGAAGCATTTTATGCCTGCAACTTTTGTTTTAGTTTGTTCAATACTTATTACTTACGTAGAACCTTCGTTGTCCTTTTTCTTAAGATTCTATAAGGAGCCGCAGATCGAGGGCACTTCTATTCTATCTTCTGTTACTTTGGCTTTACGTTATTTCGTATTATTTATTAGCTCTCAAAATAACAAATTCTATTTATCGTAACAGAAAATATAAAATGGTGATTTTCTATTTCATGGTCTTGCCATTCGACAGACCTACTTTATGTGGGCATTGACGTGGCGAAAAATTGAACGCTGGCAGAAGAACATTAGATCTCGACAACGAAAATCGGTGCCTAAATTTTGTGTTTCCCTATGAACCATCACTCCGAATGGATTGGTTAATTGTCCCGTCAAAATCCCATTTTGTGGAAACTGGTTGGCCTAATTTTAGATGCCTGAAAGACCTTTTCGATGCTTAATTTAGAACGGCATGTCGATTGCTGAAGTCTCACCGTAAGAGTGATTCTATCAGAAGAATGAGTGGAAGAACCTCTTGGTAGGGTCATCCCGTGCCAGGGGCATTGTTCTGGAAAAGATGTCAGACTCATATCCCTCTTTCTTGATTCGCAGAAGGCTGCTGCCGCAATGAATGAGAACTATCGGGCTTACTTTACTAGTGAACGCAATCATTCGTTTGAGAAAATACATTGTTAATTCTTTAGCTAGAAAAATAGCTTAAACTTGGGAGTCTAAAATACTTGAACATGACATTACAAAAAAAAAAAAAAAAAAACTCTTACATACCATGCAATTGAAACCCTACAGCCTAGTCGTATCATTGTCGAGTTATTTTGGAACATCATATACTCAATTATTAAAACATATTAATTAAAATTTAACTCTTATATATATATGTGTGTGTAAAATTTATCATATTTTTATTTTAAATTAAGAAATTTTAAATTATTTAAATAGAAAATATTAATATTAATATTATTTTTTATTTTTAATTAAATTATTTAATTTTACATATTACTTTTTTAGTAAGATTTATAATTAATTATAATGATATTACTAATTATAATTTTAATAATAAATTTAGTTATTATCAATATATATATATATTTTTAAATTCATTTAACTCTTAAATATAAATCAAATAAATTTTAATTTTATTTAATTATATTTTTAAAATCTAAATTAGAAATAAATTAGTTTAATCAATTTTTATTAAAAATATAATTTAAATTTTTATTATTTTAATATTTTTTATTAAATATCTCTAGTATGCTTATATTTTAAATTGCCATTAGCGTAGTGTTGTTGTGGTCAGTGGGAAAATATTGTGCTTTAGCATCCGCGGATAACCAAATTACTTCAATTAGTGGCAAATTATAGTTCGAAACTCTATGCCTATGATATTATAAATGAAGCCATGACTATCAATTTGTTCATCTATGTAAACTTTAAAATTTATAAAACTTTTCAAGTAGTTTGTGTGTATAGTTCTCGTGGTTTCTTGTTGGATCTCAAATGAGGCAATGAGTTGTTAGTGTGTATTATTGTTACAATATAAATACATATTAAATATTATACACATATAATTTTATTAATAAATATATTCTTTAATATTATTATTATTTACATAAATAATTTAATTATCAATAAATTTTAAAAATAACATTTATAAAATAAATATACTTTAAAAAATAATTATAATTAGATTATAATTATAAAATATTTATTATATTAAAATATAATTTTTTACATATTTTTAATTAAGAAGCAGCATTTTTTTTATAAAAAAAAGTATTCAATTTTATATATTAAAATATAAAAATATTTAAATAATATTTTTATATCTATTAAATGAATAAATTCGTTAAATTGATATAGAAATAAAATATTATTTGTATGCCTATGAAATTATTTATATAACAATTGTGTATGTAATTTTTAAAGTTAAGATTATAAAAATATCTGATATAAAAATTATTGTACTTTAATTTAATGCTAAATCATCCTAATTAAAAATTACTTGTGAGAGTTTGTATTGTACATAATATGAACTATATGCAAATAGTTAAGTTATTAATTAATGATTCATTATCTTAAAGTAATTATAAAAGAATGTTTCACTATTTTTAATACATATTAATTTAAGAAATTCATTGGTTAAAGTATAATAAGTATTTATAAAAAATTATAATTTCATTTACATAATTAATGATTCACATTTGAGATCAAATGTAATTAAAGATAATTATGAAAACATTAAAAAAATTAATTTAAACTTAATTAATTTTTTTTAAAAAATAAATATAAATTACTTTAAAATATTAAAATTAAAGTTCAATTTATGATAAATTGATACAAATTTCTTAATTAAACTTAATAAGTCAAAATTTTTATATACGTTTTTCTCTGATTGATTAGTTAAAAGAAATTAAATTATCGTGAGATTATAAAACTATATTAAAAAGATTAAAAGGAAAAGAATTAAATTTTTTTTGGTAATGATAATATTTTTTAAGTTAGTTTTGTATTATGAATAAATTTTGAAATTTTTATTTTTACTGGTTATTTATTTCATAAATATTTATGCAATTGTTAACGAGGACATTTCTATATTTGAACGAAGGCAGAGGGCAACTTTACATATAATTGGGTACAGATTGAAAGGTCAGCACGAGGTCGGGGCAATTGCCCCCCATGCCCCACGCTGATTCCGTAACAGCTAGAATATTTTATTTAAAGGTTTAGACTCTAATCACAGCAAAGTAAAAAGCCGTCATGGTCCTTTGGGCCCTTAACGTTTATTGTTTATCATATGCTAGCGTGAGGATAGTTAACGAAAATAAAACGTTACTCATTACGACTGATAATTAGTGGAATGAAACGCGATTGTTTCATTGATCATCAAATTTAACGTTTCGTTCATAATCATATAATCGTAACTCAATAATTAGCAGAATGAATTGTGATCTATCGTCATCAGATTTAAGGTTAAGTTCGGCATGGCCATGGCTCTTTATTGGTAGGCTATGCATTCTTCAAGGATCCCAGGCTTCTAGGGTAATTGTCGAGATGTTTCACTTACTTCCTAGCTTCCGACGGCTCACAGCCACGGGCCAGTGCCGACCATATGAAATCCTGATGTTGTTTGTCCTTAGGTTAAACAATTAATTGGGAAAATATATATTTTGGTTCATATGAAATCAGCAGATTAATTAGTCAATCATCAATTGGAATTTGGGTTCTCGGTACCAGCCGGATTGGGCCAACCAGCTCCAAAAGAGTTGCTGTTGCAAGAATCTGATATAAAATATTACAACTGTGGTAAAAATAAAAGGAATGTAAAGCACCTGAAATATCTTATCTTTTTCGTTTTTCTTCTTTTTTCCTATGGCAAAATGACTAAGAAAAGATAAATAAATAAGAAGAAAAACATCAGTAGAGACGAGAAAAATTAGCCACCTCTGGCGATAGCCACTCTAGCGAGAACGGACAGTGGCTGCTGCTTTCATTTAGTCGTGCATTCTTTAGATACATTGTCAGCTACTACCCAAGAAACAAATTTTTAATGCTATGGGTAGACGATATTATAATATTGTTGTGTTTTTTTTTGGTGGGGGGGGGATTAAATTAAAAAATTTAATTAAAAATAAAATTTAAGATACAAATATCGTATTTTATCTAAAATTTTATATTTAATTACTATTAAAGTATATCTATAGCTAATGGTTTATAAAATCCTTTTTTTTTTTTTTGCGTTATTTGTTAGATCGAATACAAATCAAATCATCCACATAGGCAACAAAAGATTTGCAAGGAATTATCTTTTGTTATTGTCTAACTTTCAATTTTGGAATCAGTTAGATTTCGGAGCATCGTCCAAAATCATGAATCCGTGGGTTCATAACAATAAAAGGTAATTACCGGCCAACTGCAACTGATTAAAAATAAAATAATTTTTTTTAAAAAAAAAGAAAAAGAAAAAAAAAAAACCCAACACCCAATTTTCACAAAAAAAAAAAAAAAAAAAAAAAAGGTTAGTGAGCCGATGCACAATTTTAAGCCGCAGTGTGAGTAATGTGAAACCGGCAACACCGTGAATTACTAACTACTAATTATTATGTCAGGCAATATTTTATTTTTATTTTTTTTCATGTTCCCGCATCACCCATCAAAATTTGTTGGTTGCGTTAGTATACATAAATAAATATGGTAAAAATATTAGTAACGCCTGATGTTATTCAAAGGAAAATTTGCATGCATGCCCGGCACCTTTTTTTTTTTTTTTTTTTTTATTGTTTGAGAGAGATACGGACGTTATTTTTTTTTTAAAATTTTTTTTATGAAAACGAATTTTCTATTAAAACTACAATAAAATCGGGAAGGAAGTAACAGTATTTGCTCGAGTTGCTGGTTATTTCTAATGCTTGGCTCTGCTTTCAGCCCTCCAACAGTCTAATATGGTGCGTTTTGTTTTTTTTTTTTTTTTTTAATTTGATTTTGTTAAACAACAGTAGTCAGTAGTCTAATACGTTGGGAAAAGAGCAGGGTAGCCATGTAATCTACAGTGCAGAGGAAAATGGACATCCATACTTGGTATTACTTTATAAACAGTATTTACACGATTAAAACAGGTCATACTAGACAGGTGCCACAATCCTTCACCATCAAACCGTACACAGGAGAAACAAAGCAAACACGACATGATCTGGGTGGACCCATACTAAGAACGGTAGGCTTCCGGTAGCAAATTTAGAGCTTTTTTTTTTTTCGGGTTTTTTATTTTATTTTTCTTCCTAATTAATGAAACGGGATTTGAGCACGCCTAGACCGTACTTTAACGGACAGTGGATTAGCCATCTCACAGGAAAGTTTTAGGACTTCTGATAGATCAACTTCATTCCCATCGGACGGTAGCCATTCATATTCGTGCAGTAACGTCGCCACCCAAAAGGTAACCGTGGTTAAGCCCAAGGCTTTACCCGGGCAGGTCCGTCTGCCCGAGCCGAAAGGGGCGAGCCGGAGATCCGAACCCAGCACAGAAAACTCCGTCTCGCCTTTTTTGGCCATAAACCTCTCGGGCATAAAGTGAAGCGGGTTAGACCAGAACTCGGGGTCCCTTGAGATGGCCCACATGTTCACCATTGCTGTGGTCCCCTGGGGCACGTGATATCCATCAATAACCGTATCAGCAGTGGCTAACCTAGCCCACGAGAGCAGTGGGCCCGGCGGGTGTAGCCTCAACACTTCCTTCACTACCGCCTGTAAATACGCCATGGCCGCCATATCAGACTCGGCAACGGCCCGTGATTTGCCAACAACCTCGTCAAGCTCATCGTGGACCCTTGACTGAACCCCCGGATGGAGCACCATCCTCGCTAGTATCCACTCGATCAAAACTGCCACTGTATCGGTCCCTCTAAATATCATTTCCTGTACAAGAGAATACGACCAAAACGTTATGGTGCCAACTTAGTCAGGTAAAACCAACCATATTTTAAAATTTAAACAGATATAATTATTTTTTTTATAAAAAAATATAATATTAAATATTATAAAAACTAATTGTACTGATCATCAAAAAGTTTTTTCCAAAACAATCTTTATGAGCACGACCAGCAACAAGCGTAACAGTAAATAAAATACCTGTCTGGACCAACCTTTTTTTTTTTTTTTTTTTTTTCAACTTACCCAAAGAACGGCAATCATATCGGATTCTGATGATAGCTTGTCGGGGCCTTGAAGTGACAGTAAAACATCAACGAAATCTCGGGCTTTGTCAACAGTTGAAGCTCGGTGCTCGGCGATGATTCGGCTGATAAACCGGTTCACTTGGGGCACAAGGTTTGAGCATCGGAGCCGGATCTTTTGAGGATCAAAATCCGCAACCCAAGGAAGGTGATCCGTCCAGTTTAGTGTGCCCAACAGTTCGTAACCTTCATCAACTAATTCTCTTAGTTTTTCAACTTCATAGTCCAAGGAATCTAAGCTATATTCGACCCCAAAGACGGAACACATCATGTTGTTAAGTGAAGCTCGCTTGAGTATTCCACGAACATTAGTGGAACATTGTTCTAGGTTTTCTAACATAGCCACCATTTGAGAAGCGGTTACGCGTCTCTGAGCCTCGGCAGCTTTGATTTGCTTGGGGCAGAACAGGTGTGTGGCTGCGATTCTTCTAAGGGTCCGCCAGTAAACACCGTAAGGAGCGAACCCAACAGCTCTATTGAACATCAGGCTATAAGCAGACTCCTTTACCGGACGATCTGCAAATACCGAACTGTTCAATATTTCCTTGGCCACGTCCGGACTGCACGTCACGACAACGCGAGTTTCGCCAAGGCTAAAGGCCATAAGCCTCTTGGCTTTGCATACGTCCGCGGCGGCTGCAATCCGCTGATGCGCAAGAGAAGCCATAAGGTTCATGCTGCCAATTAAAGGCAGACCTCTGGGACCTGGAATTCCCTTGGCGATCCGAAAACAAGGAGGTGAAGAAGGAAAGGGAGAAAATCTATGGAAATAATATTTGCCCCAAGCTGGACCGCCAGGGAAAGCCCAGTAGAAAATGGTAATGGCTAGCCAAGCTAGACCGAAGATCAAGAACGACCATGCAATGTTTTCTTGAGTAAAGGCTCTGCATTTGGGTGCCAGAGCAAAGACCCAGATGCCATCTATGCCGATTTTCATAGTGAGATTATAAATATTTATAATTTCGGGATAGGGACAATATCTCTCACACGATCACACTAAAAATGGAACAATTGCTGCTGATGTTTTGGTGTAGGGAGGAGGCTGGCTGCGCAGTATATATAGGGGCCGGGGGGGGGCTTGGCGAAGTGAAGCTCGAAGCTGGAAATAGAAAAGATGGGAAAAAAATGAGTAAAATAACTGTTTATACCGAGGACATCAGGAAGGTATAGCTGAAATTGTAATTACTTATTGAAATTGGAAATTTTTAATTGATTATTATAAAATGTGAATTAAATTAATTTTATATTATATATTTAAAAATAAAAATTTTAAATAAAATTTTAAAATTTAATAATAAATAAATATATATAATTTAAATTGATAAATTTATTATATTTATAGAAAATTGAGTAAATGTTGCAAATACTGCTGCATTATCTAAGAATTATGAGCTGCGCCGCCGCGGGCGAGTGGACGATATTTGGAGAGTCACTCCCGCATCGGGACGCGTGCTACACGCTCCAGCCTATTTGGGAAGCCTGACGAGCAACCGCCGTACTCGTCCGCCAATGCGATATGGAGAGCGCTACAGTCATACGTCACTCTAACTTATCCCTGACGCTCTACTCGATGGATTTACTGCCCTCGAGCCTATTTGTTTTCGAGAAACAATTTTATCCGTTATATTTTTTACCGCTTGACCCTGTCATACTGTCGGTTAAAATTGGATCGGCAATTTACAGTAATTTTTAATGACAATTCTAAATGACAACTTTTTCTGTGTTCCGTGAATTCTTGAGGAGGGGCTAGGGTTTCGAACGTTCAAATTAAATTAAGTTTATTATAAATTTTAAATTAATATTGAAATAAAAGTAAATAATTAAATTTTATTTATTATAATTTTTATATTAAATTAATAATAAATATAATTTAATATAAATTTTTTTTAATATTTTAATTTATTATATAACTAATAAATATAAATTTTTCTTTATATTATTATATATTTTTTATTTATTATTACGTAATATTTTATTAAATTAATAAAATTATAAATATTTGTATAATTATCTAACAATTATATTAGAATTAATTAAATTTTAACAATAATATCATAATCATTAAATTTTAATAATGATAGTAGGGTTGGTTCAATCTAAAAGTCATTACCAAAGTCGATTTGATTTAGGAGTCATTATCAGAACCAGAAACAGATAGGAGGCATCCACTAGTTGTCACTAGTTACGATTGGAGAATTTTTTGAAATTAGTGATTAATTTAGTAATTATGTCAAAATTGGTATTTCTTTCGGAGAAAAAAATTAAAAAGCATATAAGTCTTACTACAATTGCCACTTGCCATCGTCAAACTAACGCAACTAACATGTGTCATCGAATGTTGCTCTTGCTCGTCATTAAAAGCTAGATTTAGAACCATTGAAAGCCAATCTCTTCATTTCTAGCTATCACACCCTAAGGGAAATAATTAAGTGTGAAAGAAAAGGGAAAATGAGATTTATTGATTTGATAATCATGAGTACGAGAAAAAAAAAATAAGAAGAAGAAAAAAAAGAGAGAGATACAATTTATGAAAAATAACACTAAATAGTTAAAAAAAAGAAAGATTTTAAGTATAAAAAAGAATTTAAGAATTAAATTAGTAGTAATTTAGTTGATATAAATAACTTAAATATTAATATAAAAAATATTGATTTAGTGAAATATATAAGAAATTTATTAAATGATAAAATTTATAAAATTTGGATGTAAGAATTTATAGAGTTTGAGAATTAAAATAAATTTAAAATTAAAGATTTAATGAGTTAAAATTTAAAAATAATTCAATTAAATTTTACATGTGAGATAAAAATGAAGATAAAATATTTATATAATAGAATTTTATAGATATGATATATTATAAAGTGTAAGAGAGAATGAAATTTCAAATTTGTCTACTTTAGATCATATGTTATAAATTTCTTAAAAATTTAAAGATTAAGTAAAAATAAACTAAAATTAGTTTAAAAAATTATAAAAAAATTATTGTTAATACTATTAATGATAATTTTAAAAATAATTTATTAAAATTTTAAAATTATATTATATTAAAATAAATATTATTTGTAATTGTACGATTAAATTAAAATTAAGAAAATATTAAAATTTTTTTAAAACTTTTTAGGTTAATAATTTGTTTAGCAAATTGTTAAACTTGTGTAGCAATTTTGTCATATGCAACCATTGTGGAAACATCACGTTGACTAATTTCCAAGGTGAAGTACATGACAAGTGTTTATCAGGGAAATTTCACCCGAACGATACCCGCCTTCCATTTTATGTTCTATCTTTTACTTTTACAGGAAATTTTATAAGAAATAAACTACAGCTTGCGGGTTGATGTAAAATTACTAGTCGTTTCCAGAACATATTGTCTCGCAATTTGTGCAAAGGACATGGATGTAGAAATTTTGTGGCTGTGAAATGTGTTTACCAGACGAGGTCCGACTGATAAGGCTTGTTTCCCTTACCAGGGTAAATATATATATATTTTTTTTAACCGACACAACAATATAGACCACTAGTTCCATTTTGCTCCCTTTTCACAATAATTACGAACGAATATGCACTAAAAAAATCACATCAACGATAAGGGGAAGTGTTACTCTATTTTTCTTTTTATTTTTGTGCTGGCCGAAGTGTTACTCTATTATATTTGGAGTATATTTGAGATTGCAATTATACTTCAAAAACCTATATTTTTAGTCAAAAAAAAATTAGTATTCAATAAATTTTATAATTTATGATTCGTGAAAGTGCATTATAACTTAAACATACATTTAGAAAATACCTTCTTTTGATACAACTGAAAGACGCAAGGAATCTCATCATTTTTAAAACGAAATACCCCCACAGTAATTAATCTTAAACGCTAACCGGCCCATGCCTCGTAAAAAGCGCACCAAAAGGAGAAAACAAAAGGCTGCAGCTTATTACGAAAAAGGGTTGGAGCGTAGCAACCATAAAGGATACCGCGCTTGAGCATTCGGACAAGTTAACATGGGCGAAGTAAGTTTCAGGTTTCGATGAAAGGACGCGTGGGGGTTGTGTGGTGGCGCTACGCTGTCGGGTCCCCAGGTGGAGGGTGCACATGAGAGCCATGCACTCGTGCTCTCGCTCATTTACTGCTTTCTTCAGCCTGGGGAAATGTACAAGAGAGAGAGTATGGCAGAGGCCTCTTTGACAAGACCGAATCGTACGAGAGCCATCGCTAATGGACGTCCACGTGTTCGTTTTCCGCAATGTCTGTGTTCGTGATGGTGACAACTCCTCCGACACGCTTATCGAAGCTTATGGCTGTTGTCAATTCAGATGGTTGCACGTGGCGTTTTCCAACGGTTGAAAAAAAAAAAAAAACAGTAAAAAAGTTACCTTGGTGAAAATTGTTTCCATTCAAATGTGGCTGATAGCATATATATGCTGTTCTACAAGACTACAACTGAGAGAGTCTTTTTTAAATTAACCATGCTCACTTTTATTACCATTCCTTTTATACCCTTCCATTTTGCAGCTTTTTGGCCGGATAAGAAGGGCATAACTGGTACATTCGAATCAGACAACACACATGGTCTCCGGTTGACGAGGTCTTAAAGTAGCGTGAAGACTAAGTCATTCACCGGGGCCCAGCTGTCAGACGTGGGATCCACATGCGAGCTGTTGTCCGATGTCGGAACGGCACGTATTTCAACGTAATGGACCGACTAATCCCTGACCGTTCATCTTGCTGCTGCTTTAGGACCAATCGAATGGTCAAAAGAAGGGTTTCTTTTTTTTTTTTTTTTGCGAGAAGGCGGGGGGGGAGAGGGGTTTTAAAAATCCAGCCTATCTAGAGGCCATGCTTTGCTCTCGTTATGTCCACCGTTTGCTAATTGCTCCGCGATATTGAAGAACAGATCTTAACTTGTACAGAAACAAAAGAGCGCGAATTAAATAATAATTTCTCTTAATCAGCTCAATTTTAATTCTTAGATGGCAATGAAATTGTAGTTAAAATATTGTTCCTTCAGTAGATCGTCTGCTAGAAATAAAAATGGGGAAAGGTATAATTTGAATAGAGAAAAAAAACAAAAAAAACAAAAAGCAAAGAAAGGAGTGATGACGGTTGAGATGTGAAAATTTCATAAAAAAAAATATTCTCACAATGATTAATGAGTAAATCATTGTGATATTATTAATGATAAGTTTGAGGCTAGGTCTTTTTCCCAGAATCTTAAATGTGGATATGCAAAATTTTACGATCCAGTTTCGAGTCGTCCTCTCCTCTCGACTGATTTGGCTACTAAAAGAATGTCGTTTTGAAAGTGGAAAAATAAAAAGAAGAAGAAGAAGAAAGAAGAAAAAGAAATTTATACTTTCGGGAGGATTAATTAAAGTTTTATAATTAAGACTAAACAAAATTGATGACAGGTAATTCTCGGACGTAGCCAAATAAACTGACGACGGATGCGGACAGAATAGCCACATTACTGCAGTCGTCGGTATAACGGCGAGACTCATACTGCCGCACAGTACATTTCTTGAGTGGGACGGAATACGGTATAAGTGTATTTGGAATTTCCTTAAAGTGAAACTTTCAAAATTACTTTAAGACTCAAAGGAAAAAGGGCACGAGAAATTCTCGTAGGCATCAGAAGCCATTCTCGTAGGCCTACGATCAATTTTCAAACCCTCTCAGAAAGGATCTCTTTTTTCGATGCTTTGTTTATTTTTGTTGGTAACCACACAAATTGTAATCTTCATAGAAATTAAGCAGTTTTGCATTATAGGTTAGAAGGGTTTTTTTTTTTAATTATATAAAAAAAGTATATTTTATCGTATCTATATTCATTTGAGTTATGGATGATAACCCATGAAACTATTGTAAGTTAGAGGCAATAATTTATTTTAAAGGGTATTCTAGTATATAACTAAGATAAACGCTACGAAAATTTTATGCTGGAAGGATACACGGGTGATTGCCCCAAAGACATAGATAATCAAACCACGTAAATCTTGGTTTTCTTTGTTCATTTTTTGCCTTGTAATTATCACCTTAATCTATTGTTCACAATAATAATACTAAAAAAAAATCTAACACAATATCTATATACATTTTACAAAAAGATTTAACTATGTAGTAACGCAACCAAAAACATATGGTATATTTAACGGTATATATGGTATTTATTTTTTAGCAATATAAGTGATCTATTATTAGATTATACCACATAAATACGTATTTACTGCACTTCCAACAAGCGTTTCTGTTTACAGGCAAGAATAACAAAAAAAAAAAAAAAACAGCCATGGAACCTCAACAGAGGATTATCTAATTGCCATAAAGGTGTGGATTCTTTCGTTCTTGAATATGAAGATTATTATGGCTATAGCATAGAATATGAAAAAGTAAGCTTCAACCTACATCACGACACATTTGAGTACTGTAATGTGAAGACCGTAAGCAACTAGAATATATATAAATCTATTGTTGTGGTTGCCTGCCAGGGAAGGCCAGCAAGCTTCAAGGAAGTTTCTATATGGTGTTATGTATTATTTAATTTTACACGGACAAAGCCCTTTTATAACTTTGATCAGCAAATGACGTATAATTAGAATATTTAGTGGAAAGAAGTGTTTTGTGCAAGGAAACAAGTTCGCTACGATACCTAATTAGAGGAATTATTAATTAGCATGCATGGAACACATCAGTCTTTGGAAGAGAACTCGTCATAAGATTGAACCAATCCGAAAGGTAGGATAACAATCTATCTAACCTCAGATTGAGATTCTGGAGACCAGTATATAAATGGCTAACCGACAGAACAGTAGTCTAGAAATTAAATTATAATTAATTTCTGAAATAGGCCATTTGATTTCTTACAAAACTTATAATTGGAAAGTAAAAACAGATATTATTATATATGTGCAGGTTTTTACTCTACGTCAGGCAAAAATCGTTGATACAAAAACCAGTTGCTTCCTACCTTAAAACAAAGATTTGGCGAGTGTATTGCATTTAGCGTTTTCCGATACAAACATAGAAAATTGGCTATTAGATCCCTTGCATGGGCCTGTGCCCCTCCTTGTCTCTTAATGTCTCGTCACATCGACTCGCGTTCCGATGATGAATTGTATTTCTGATCATTTCTTGCAAAGTATTTGCTTATTCGCTGCGCATGGGACGTTTTAGGGGCACCTAAATTTTGTTGCTAAAGCCTATAAATCGATCTGTTACTATACATTGTCTCCTGATATCCATCCCACCCCCCGAAAAAAATGCCTCTTGGTGTTTTTTTTTTTTTTTCTTTTGGTTTTTTGTTTTCATTTACAGAATATCTTTTGAACCACTAAAATAAGACTTTAATGGCGTTTTTATACTCCACTACTTTGACAACTTTCTTTTTATATTGCTACAATTACTAATATTTATAGCATCATGACCCATGTTGTTGCTAATTTTTATTTTAAAACTTCTGATGATGAAGCACTATATGCGTGTATCACGAAGTAGATATCTACCAAAGAAACAGACACACGAAGTATCAATTTTTTTTTTTTCTTTGGAAGCTGTACATATCGATCTTTTCTTGCGGCACTTTCAATCGCAATTAGTTTTTAAGGAATTCACGAAGTACGTTTCCTAGTGGATTGTTTTTAAACCTTTAATTCAACGAGGTGTACGAGAATAGTTTTGTCATTAAGTAAGCTGAAAGGGGCGGGGGGGGGGGAGCCAAAACCAAACTATGGGCTGAATCCAATCCGTTTGCTAAAAAGCTTTATTCAAAGTAACTGATAACCTGAAGATGTCAAAGAAAATACCTTAAAATTGATATGGAATTATCGATATGCATGGTTACCCACAGAGGAACGATAAAGACAACTTCTGGTAGTACTAGTACTTCCACTTCATCAACTATGCCTGCTGTACTCCTAACTCTCAAGTTATTTAAAATTTTGTAAGCCTGGATTAGAACAGCATATTAGCTACGTACCCGGAAAAAAAAAAACAAAAAACATTTTGGTAATCAGAAATATAATTAGAGTTAAGAGTCACCACAACATTGTGTATATACCTCGACATAGAAAAAAGTTAGTCCAACATTCCAACTCCGCAGAAAGGCACAATACCGAGCAAAGCAGGAAAGTTTGGTTAGCGTTGAACAATGTTTTTTGTAGAGTACTATAAACGTTGCTGAAACTTAGTAGTGTCGAATCCCCTTGTAGTTCTTTCAAGAATATTCAATGCTTATCAAACACATCTAAGCATGATTGTAACTAAACAACATTCTACTTGATGATTGGATCAATGCAAGAAAATTTGGAGTTGTGTTACTTTTACTCTGACAAAGCTGTGTAGTAAAAACTAATTCAGTGGGAAGATTAGGCCTAACCCACTTACCTTAGACAACAAGGACGATGATTGGATTTGATGTTATAATCTAAAAGATAACTATCAGGCTAGCTAGGGCATTGGTGGGGTGGGGAAGGTTGTGAAAGAATTGTGGTTTTTTATTATATTTTTATCTTTTTATCTATTAAAAAATTTATTACATTGTAAATCATATAAAAATATTTTTTTATTTATAAAAATTTCTTTTTTTTTTCGGACGTTAAATTTTGAGAATTCAAAAATAATAATCTAATTTTTTAATCATTAAAATAAACATTTTCTTATTTTGGTCAAAATGTTAAATCTTTGAATAAAAGAGAGCATTTTCAGCTTTGAATCAGTGGTCCCTTTCAAACCCTCTATTTCATGAGATTTTTTAGGCACGCACAAAAATGGTGATGGATCACATCTTTCCATCGTTGCTCTTACTTTTGACTGATTAAAGTTAAACCAGGGGCTCGATCAGTGCGAAGAAAACATGGGTCCTACATGCATATTCATTGGCTTCGTAACATCGATCGATGTAATGTTGGTGTCAAAAGACTCAAATTATCAATTGACTTTTCGAATACAATAAATATGTCTTGGAAAATCTTCTGGACTGATTCGATTCCTTAATAAAAATTTTGTAATGTATAAGATTTAATAATTATTTTATTATCTCTGCACTAATACGTGCAATTGATGGAATTCTTTTAGGAATATATATATATATATATGTTTGAATTTATATACATGTGTAATCCCTTATATCTCTATTTTCACAAATTTCCTATTTTTACCCTTTACTTTCTCATCATAGAGCTATTTATCTATTCTACACTCTCGTCCTAATATTAGATTCCATGCCAGACCAGTAGAATGCGTTGGAGATTTGCTGAGTTAGTGGCAATATTATACCGACAGTCTATTTATGGCGTCAAAAAGTTGATTCCAACCGATCTAAACCTAAGATTTGATTGAAAACTAGAAACAGTGATTTATTTAAATGATAGTGCCGGTGCTTACTAGCTACCAGAAGAGTGCAGATATACCTTAAAGGAGAACATCTTTATTCATTTCTTTCAACCTTTGCGAGATGCTATGAGGTATTAAAAAGGAGAAACCAATTTGCTAAAATCAAGAGCAAGAGAGCAGTCTTTGATTTCGCATACTTTCTTTTCTTTGGAAGATTTGATCCGCAGTGAAAAATATATCATTAAATCTTAGATGACATTTGGCTCCTAAGATATATAGTTTCAATATATTCTAGCTCAAGGCACACTCTCAACTTGCGTTCACCATACAAACACAGGATGTTGCTCCTTTTTCCAATTATTCCTTCTTCCCCCGTAATGTTTCCTTTTTAGAAATCAACAGTTAATTAATTCTTTTATTGTTTGTGGAGATTAAAAATTTAAATAATTCTATCGCTAGACTTTGAGATTAATCATGTCTAAATGAATAGTCCTTTTTATCAGCTTTTCGTGTTGTGGATCAAATTGATAGTCATATAGGCCAGTATATGGTCCACGCCTGAGAGATAACTAATTTAATGGATTCCTGATTGATGTACTCATCAAGCTTTCAGACACGAAACCATGTTAAAGGATCAAAATTAAATGATGACAAATTATGGATCATGATTGGCTTCACTGCGATCAAATAAATAATAGTTCCTTGTACCCGATTTCTTTTTATTATTATTATTATTATTATTATTATTATATATAAAAAAAAAAGAACAGAAAAGATATGGGTTTCGGCGCAACCATGTATCATGATGTGTTATGCCAACTTTTGTATTTAAACTATGCAGCATCTACCCGGGTCTCCCCACTGGCCGTCTTCTCACTGACAACTCAATTTAATTTCTTTCATTTTGATGCCGCTAGTAAGCCTATACACACACACAAACACACACACACACACATATGTGTATATATATTTATAAAATGGACATATTTCAATTCATATTCACCAGATCTATTGTTTTTAGGTAAAGTTTTATTCTTATTATTAGGGTTTTTTTTTTTTTTTCGTTTGATATTTGTGGTTCCCTATTTGATGCGGGTATTGAATTATCTCTTTATTTACAACTTCTTTTGGCTTGAGTTGTCAATCCAACCATTTCATATTGATTTTTTTTTTTAACAAGTAATTTAAAAGTTTATTAGATGGTAGTATGCTTTCTTCAGGTGGACGACGTTCAACTTTTTGCCTCGAAGCACTCATTTGTACTCCACTATGCATATTCCACTTTCCATTCTCTTCGATACGCAGTACCGATAATACAAAACCCATCAGCTATAAATAAAAAAAAAAAAATGATTTTTCTTGATAATCAATGAATCAAGCAGCCAGAGGCGTGTTGACTAAGAAGTCAATTAAAAAAACCAAAGGGTCAACTTCGAACTTCCTCTTATCCCTAGTCCGCGTTTGTACAGTCTGTCCAGAACGACAAATGCACGCTCCTTTTGGTTTCAGCTTTATTTTAATGGCGCACTAAACTAAGTCTAATTGTTGTATTTGATCAAGAGCAACGCTAAGATATAAAAAGTTATATTAATAATTTAATATAAAATAATCACTATAACAAATTGAGCTATTGCAACAATTTATAACTGTTGTTTAGGTAGCAAAAATTGTTGCATAAAGTTTAATGCCTCGGTTTTTAGTCCACTGTATTTACAAGCGGTGTAACAAATCTTAGATGACAGTTTGTTCGGCCTATTGCAACACATACAAAATTGCTATATAAAGATTTTTTCGTATCCGAAAATGATTTTAAATTTGTGATGACAGTGTTTTTTTCTACGTTAACTAACAGTACTTTATACAATAAGCAATGATTTTTTTTTTAACAATAAATAGCAATTTTTAATAGAATAAGTAGGGATTTATAATAGAATAGACAACAAAATTTTTAATAATATAAACTACAGTTTCTTGTGAATTTAATAGTAATTTCTAGTAAAATTGGTAACAATTTCTAGTGAAATAGACAGTAATTTAAGTGGAATAAATAATAATTTATGATGAAATAGGCAGCAATTTCTTTACGGAACATCTAGCGATTTTTTTTTTTTTTTTGTGAAATACGCAACATTTATGTGATGGTTAATATATATTTTAAATACTAATTTATAAATTTCATTATTTAAGTTTTAAAATATACTCTATTAATTTCAATAGTAATTAAAACACTAAGTATTCATTATATAATAATTATATTGTAGTAAATATAAATACACAAAATAGTTCAAATTTAAAATAATTCACAATTTATATTTAACATCTCACATAAATTTCAAAGTATTACAATTTTTATATAGCAAAATATAAAAATTGCTGGGATGAAAAACTCATTAGCTTTGATCATGATCATTATCTTACAATAAAATAAACAAAGGAAGAATAAGGGGGGCAAAAATAAAAACGAAAACTTGAAATGTCAAAAGGGCTAAGTATTACAATACATTAGACTATATTAGCAATCAATATGAACATTTTGGTCGATGCTAACGTCGAAACATTTAAAAACATTAAAACTCGCAAAACCTTTGATGCCAACAAATCAAATTAATTAACAAATTAAAATAATCAATCTTAAAACTCTTAAAGTTTTGGATGCAAATTCAGAAATATTTAATATTTAAATTAAATTAAAAAAAATAAAAATTAAAAAATGAGAGAAATACCTAAAAGCGTAGATTGTATGTACTTGCTGAAGATGGATGATTCCTTTGTTGAATTTTTAGGTCTAAAGCATGATAAGCATCATTAAGTGAAGGAGTTAATCGAAAACACATAAGAGACATGCCAAAATTTATGTTTAAGCCATAATTAATGTTGGACTATTGCAGAAGTTTGCGCTTTCATTTTCTTTTGTAATTTTGCTATGTAAAATTCAAACTTCTTTTGCTTCTTAACTTGCATATTGTCTTTAAAAGATCGTATAAAGTCTTTGGAACTTTCACATCTTCAAGAGTCGATATCCTTTCGAGGAAGTACGGTTGACCCTTCTCGCATAAAACCTTACCCTTTTAGAATGCTTGTTTTCCATAATTGCAATAAAAGCAACTACAAGATTTTGGTTACTTAATCCTTTCCTTTGGGATTTGAGCTCTTTTATTCAATTGTAGATCCAATAATAGAAGTACCATACAAAAAGGAAATGAAATCAATATATATGTGCTTACTATTAGCAAAAATAGGATATTTGCATTATATTTACAGTATGTTAATACAATAAACCAGCCAAAGCAATTCAAATTCTGCTTTAAAGGTTCATAAGTCATGGAAAAAAGACATATACAAAAAACTCTAAGTGAAAAACAAAGTAGGAAAAAAAGTTAATCACTTACATTTTGTTGACATGTTGTCTTATTTAAGAGTTTGTATTCTTAGTTGAGACTTCTTTTATATGTAACTTGAAGGACTTCAAGTTGGGAAGGAGATTTTTTATCAGGATCTTGATATTTCTAATACAAATGCCAATAATGGAATTAAACTTCAAAATTTGAAATCTTTATGAAAAAGAAATCCAAGACATAAAAAATAAAGTTCTTTCAAACCTTATCCCATTAAATTGGCAACACACTATTCTATAAGCATTTGATCTTACAAGTTTAATTCACAATCAACAGATGATATTGAGGCCCTCTTAATTAGCATGTCCATGAAAGTAAACTAAAATAAAGGTGGGAAACAATCCTCATAGAGTTAGATAAAATGATGTTAAATCAAATTGCTTATCATTTATTCTTAAATTATGACAAAACTCCTTCAACCTACAGTGTGCATTCCTTTTTGTTGTAGTTAATTGATTATATTGGTTTATGCTAATTCCTATATCCAACTACAAGTTCATGGTAAAATTATAACCAAAAAGGAACATGAACTAGTTTCATATATGTTTGAATCTACTAAAAGTCTGTTGAAAGCAAATTAGTAATTGGTTTACATAATGTTAATATACCAAAAAAAAAAAAATAAAACATTAACAAACAGAATGAAGTACACATAAAAAATGAATAAGCAAATTAAAAAATTTTAGGGAGCAAACATATAACAATTAAGAGATGTTAATAAGATGGTATAAATAATAAGAATTCACAAATTTTTTTGAAACTATAACTAGATCTAAAAATAACTAGTCCAAAGGAATATTTTCACAAGTATCAAATAAAATGAAGAGATTGAACCTTTGCTTCTTCAGAATTTTAGTAGTTTAGTTGGTGTTTAAATAGATCTAAAGGTATATGTGGTAAATGATTTCTTCGTCTTTTTATATTTGTCTTGTACTTTTTATTGTGTTCTCTCTTAAACCTATACTTATAAAGCTCAAGGTTAAAGACATGACAAAAAGTTGAAAAACTTATTCTTATTCAACATTTTACAAATATCAAGCACCAAGAAACTAAATTCTTTCACATAATCCCATGTTATGTCATTATGTTTTAGTCTCTTCAATGATTCCCTTATAACCTATAATGTGTTACAAGGAAAAAACTAATCATTTAATTCCTTTTTCAAATTTTCATACATTTTTATCTAAAGTTAACTTGTACTAGTATCATCATTAAGCCTAATTCATCACCATAACTTGCCATTCTTGGCAAGATACACGCTAGTAAAACTAACCTTTTCCTTAATTGGCACTTAAGCAACTATGAAGTATTATTTTATGTCTTATAAAAAATTTTTGATTGCCTTAACATCGCACTCTTTTTCAAAGGTTTTTGACTCTGACATCTTCATTTTTCTAAAGGTGTTGACAAACATGCTTAATTGGCTGCTTATTACCCTTTTGAGAATGGTAATCTTAATATGCAATTTGTTAAGACAAAATGTTACATTTGATGGAAGACCTTCATATTGCCATAACAAATTGAGAATATCTTTATTATAGGATACTATACTCTCTTACATGGAGAAATACTCCTCCATAAAGACATCATTAATCATCACTTTGATTTAGGCCACACATTTCTACACTACATTAAGATCTTATTCACTGATCATAAATTAAACCATGGCTTTTTGATACCAGTTATTATAAGGCCAATTTTCACTTAAAATTTTAGCTTCTTGATGGAATTAAGTCAAATTTAGTCTCAATCAATTCAACCATACATGGGGCATACTGTAAGATAATTCATGTAAAAGGAATAAGTATATGTAAAGGAACCACATCTTAAACTTTACTACTTTTTTCCTAAAATACAAAGGAATTGTTAATGATTTAACACAAGTGTTGCTTTTAATAATTTTGTATAAAATCTTGATTTCCATTATATATATATTTATAAAGTTGGTAACTGACACGCCTAACTATTTAGGGCCATGCATGACTTAACTATTAAGCCAACAATGCATGGTAGAGATCTTTGAATCTTAAGAGCACTTCCCAACCACTTAATTAGAACATGCATCTATGTTTGGGAGAGCATAACAACTTATCAGGGCTTTAATTAGCCACTTACCTCAATAGCCCATGTTCTCCTTTTCTTAAAGAGTCCATGTTAGCATATTCCCTTAGATAAGGATTTAGTTTGATTGTCACATCTATCACTTGATTAAACTTACTTACAAGTGCATAAATTTGATCGTAGTAATAAAACTTAGTGAAAATTCTAAGTGTTATACTCATAGAGAATAGAAATTCAATTGTGATTTATACTATTACAAAATTAAATAAGATTACTAAAAGAAACTTGATTTTAATAAAAATAAGAAATTGAATTAATTTCTAAACTAATAATGCAAATGAATTTAAGGTTTTTAGTTAATCAATTATTAAGGCTATAAAGTTTCATTTAAAAGAGGTAAATCACACGAAGTCTTTATGGGCTCACGATTTAGATACTAATTTCCTTTTTAGTAATAAGTGTTTCTTTGTCAAGCAACACTTATTGTACCTAATCTATTTGCAATCCTTCATTAAATTCATGTAAAAGTAAATTAAATTGATTAAGTATAAGGAACTATGTAATATCATATAAACTTGTTCATATGTATATCTTAAATTTTGTATGTTCATTTACTAACTTCATAGTTATATCTTATTCACCAATCTCAACAAATCTCAAAAATCTATTTTTATGGTGATCAAGTATAAAAGTATTAATAAAGTCCAAAATAGATAAATCAAATCACTACTTTAATTAAATGACTTAATCAATTCCAAGAGTATGAATAATCCATTAAAATCCAAGTGAACGAACCCTAAAATATACTATATCTCTTTACCTTAACTTTAAATTCTAACTATCCATATTGAAAATTACAAAAAAAAAAACAAGTATTCAACATCTCTATGATCATATTTAAAGAAAAGAAAGAGGTTAATAAATAAATAAATTATGGAAGATACACCATTAATAGTGGTATTAGAGCCATTACTTTCAACTTAAGTCATTTCCCTCTTTTTCAAAATCTTTGTCTTTTTTTTGATCTTAAGAATCTCTTTTTCCTCTACCCTCTTTTTTTTTTTTTTCAAACTTTGTAATAGGTTTAATTTACCAATTTCATTACTTTATTACTTTGATTCATTATTTACAATATAAAAAAATTATAATCGAAGTAAAACCTACCAAAACCAATCATAATTACATAACATTAAGTTTAAAATTTAATGCAAAATTTGTGCAATTATTGGACTTATCAAATCCCCCCACACTTGATTCATTGCTTGTCCTTAAGCAATTATAAATTATAACCTAAATATGCACAACATAGTTTACATGAAAATTTATTTGAATTATACTTAGTCCAAACACTCACATTAATGTCTTATTAATATATAATAATGCTAATCTAAAAGTGTTATTTGACATGTTGCTACTTAATCTTAATCAACAACTTCCTTGTTTTTCACCTATAAACTAAATTATAATGGATGTGTGAGTGAAAACTTAGTAATACTTAATGAAAAACACTTAATGAAAGTAATGCAATACACCAACAATGCATAATCTATCTTTGAGTTCTAGAAGCATAAGCTTCTTACCTCTTTTTATTAAGGTAGACATCACAAAGTTAGGTATCCAATTACTACTTCATAGGTCAAGTAATAAAGCACCTTACATACTCTTGATTTAAGCTACCTTTTGACGTGAAGATTAACATTTGTGATATTGACCCTAAGTTACTTGGTCACTTAAAACATTAGAGTAATTTCATTCAAAACTTATAACTTTATCCATGTATCCTTAACTATAATATATTATGCAAAATTTTCATTTTGAGGGATGATCATGCACTTTTAGTTATGTAAATAAATTCATGGTGTTAAAATCACATGAAATTCACTAAAATGTTAAACATTGTGCATATAAAGATTCTCATACTTAACTCAAAATTATTTTTTGAAACAAAATTTTTGAGTAAAGAATGATTCCATCATTAACTTATCATAGTTAGTTAATACTAAACAATTTTTAAATGTCAGTATTACCTATATAAACATTATCATAAGCTTCTAAAAGTTCTAACTAAATAAGATTTATGTGAATATCATGCCAACTTATGCTTAATCGAGCAAGGTTGTTAGAGAGTTAACAAAGCTTTTTCCTAAAATTGCCTTATCCTCGACACTTACTTAATGTTGTCCCTAATATTATTGATAAAGAAGAAGTAAAAAGAAAGAAAAATGAAACTTATAGGGGTAAGATTATGGTAAAAGAGGCAAATTCCAATATTTGTGTAGGCTACCTATGATTCGTACATTGCAACAATTAAAAAAAATTATTGTCAAAAATAAGAATCTTGAATAACTGATGGAATAGTTAACCCTTGACAAAATTGTAATTATATTTGACACCTTCTTATGAACCTATAAGAAAATCTAAAATAAACAAAAAGCTAATTGTATAAGGTAAGAAAAAGAAAACTTGGGTTGCCTTCTAAGAAGCATTTAACTTAACATCTTTACCTAGATGTAAACTCTTGAAATCAATTGAGTAACATGATGGAATGAATATCCTCTATTCCATCATATTTGAAGTAATACTTCAATATTTACCTATTAACAATAAAAGGTCTTTGACCATTTACTTTTATTTTAATTACCCTATAAATATAAATGTTAGTCCCATCAAAAGGACTAGACCATTTAGATTTAAGTTTGGCCAAAAAAAAAAAAAAAGGCAAGAATTGAAAAATAACACCTTTTGACCTTCCTTGAACTTTCTTCTTTGGGTACACTTATCACGCTATATTTTAGTTCTTTCCTTGTAAATGCAAACATTTTCATAAAAGTCCCTCTGAATCTCCTTAAGCTTGTTAAGTTAAAGAAGTCTCCTCTCACTATCTAACTTTAAATGCTCAACAAGTTTAATGTTTTAACTTTACTAATAAGTGACAATCTTTATCAAAGACTAGTAAATAAGGAAACATACCAAAAGACATCTTGAAGGTTATTCTATAAATCCATAATATAACATCAAGTTTGATTAACCGATCTTTTTGAGAAGAGTAAACTATTTTTTCTATAATTAACTTGATTTCTTTATTTGAAACCTTCACTTGTCCATTCATTGTCAGATGGTAGGGAGTGCTCATTTTGAAGTGACACCCATACTCACTTAAAAGAGTTTTAAAGTCATTATTATTAAAGTGAAAGTCATTATTGTTGATGATCACTTTTAATACCTTAAAGTGTGAAAAGATGTTTTTCTTTATAAATTTGATTACCACTTTTGCAATGTTCATAGGCAATTAATGGTCACTAAAATATGGAGATTTCTATAAGATTGTGGAAATGGTCCTATGAAATCCAAACCCCAAACCATCAAATAGCTTTACTTTAAGAATACTAGATTAAGACATATCTTGATGCCTTCTAATGTTGTCTATTCGTTAGCATCTATTATATGCCAAAACAAAACTTCTTACATTTGAAAAAGTGTTAGCCAAAAAAAATTCCAATTGAAGTACTTTAATAATACTTTTCTTAATTGTAAGATAACTTTTACATGGTAAGGAATAATAATGTGTGAGAATATTTGTCACCTCTTTATTGGGTACACATCTTCTAATAATTTTATCAGCATAAGTATTCAACAATAGTGGGTCCTCTTATATATAATACTTGATTTCTAAAAGAAATTTCTTCTTCTAATGGTAAGAGAATTCTGATGGACTAATATTACTTATCAAATAATTCACATAATCTCTATACTAAGGAGCTATTTATTGAATGGTAACCATGAGTATTCATCTAAAAAATAATCATTGATAACATATTCCACTTGTTGCTCTTGCTACTTCAATATAAAAAGGTGATCGACCACTAAGTTTTCTAAGTCCTTTTTGTCTTGAATCTCTAAATCAAACTCATGCAAAAGCAAAATCCATTAACTTGATTGTGGCTTAGCATCTTTCTTTGTCAACAAATACTTAATAACTGAATGATCCATATAAATAATGACCTTAGTTCCTACAAAATATAAATGAAATTTATTTAAAATATAAACCATATCTAAGAGTTCCTTTTCCATGGTTGCATAATTTATTTGAGTATCATTCTACGATCTATTAGCTTAATAATACATATGCAACTATTTGTCTCTCTTTTGCCCCAACATGGCTCCTACAACATAATCACTAATATTTCATATTAATTTAAAAGGTAAACTATAATTTGGGGCTACAATAATCAATATTGAAGTCAACTCTTTTTTTAACTTATTAAAAACTATTATACAATTATCATCAAAGTAAAAAAGCACATCCTTAATTAACAAAAAACATAATATTTTGGTGATTCGTGAAAAATCTCAGATGAACTTCTTATGAAAACCTATATAACCGAAAAAACTCCTAATAACCCTAATCGAACTAAGAGGGGGTAGCTTTTCAACCACATTAATTTGGGCTTAATCCACCTCTATGACTTTAAACAAAATCATATACCCTAAGACAATTCCATCTTGAAATATGAAATTATATTTCTCCCAATTTAACACCAAATTGGTGATGAGAACCATGGAGATGATGGGAGGAAGGTTTCAAAAGATACAAAAAATCCAACACAAGCTAGAGCTTCAATTGATACAAGAGGTCCATTGCACATTCCACAAGGCCCCATAACACAAACTAGAGATTCAATGGATGCAAGAGGTCCATTGCAAATTCCAGAAGGCCCAATAACACGAGCAAGGGCCAGAAAGATCAAAGAAGCACTAAATGGGCTGATTTTGGACATTCAGGCCAACCAGGCTTCAAATGGTGCGAATTCAAGTTTTAAAAGAAGCCCAGGCCTATTTAATATAATTGAACTACTTAAATAGGTCAAAATAAGTGATAGCATTCTCTCATAAATAGGAGTTCATTATATGTGCTGGAATTAGTCCAAAATTCCTCCAAAAAAGGGATTTCTCCTAAATAGGAATTTTGCCTCTTTAGGATTGC
>CM034053.1:5216844-5269329 GCA_019804595.1 Bruguiera parviflora
GAGTTGGTGATGTGTCCTTCATGATCAAAGCTATGCAACAACAATTTAAGTGTATGAATACCAGATTTGATGATATGAGGGAGAGGATGGAGGAGCAATCTAATACTATAGCAAAGTTACAAAGGAGGCATGGGGAGTATGAGGCTCCTAAAACAAGAAGGCAGTTGAGACGTGCCTATGACCATGAAGATAATGTAGAAGATGATAAAATTGATGATCAAACTTCTGTGGTCCGAACTGCTAACAATAGAAGGGATCAAAGAGAATTTGGGAGGCAAGGCACCTATGACCATAATTTGGGCAGTATTAAAATGACACTTCCTCCATTCCAAGGTAAGAATGATCCTGATACATACCTAGAATGGGAGAAGAAGGTTGAATTGGTTTTTGATTGCCACAACAATTCTGAGGAGAAAAGGGTAAAGCTTGCTGCAGTTGAATTCACTGACTATGCTATTATTTGGTGGGATCAACTTGTTTTGAGTAGGAGTTAGGAAAACCCTAGATGTCCTAAATGAACACTTCTTTTGGCCACGCATGAAACGAGATGTTGAGAGGATATGTGAGAAATGCATAACATGCAAACAGGCTAAATCTAGAGTTTTACCCCATGGCTTGTATACCCCTTTACCCATACCTAGCCATCCCTGGGTTGATTTATCCATGGACTTTGTATTGGGATTGCCACGAACAAAACGGGGTAAGGATTTTGTATTTGTTGTTGTTAATAGATTTTCAAAAATGGCACACTTCATCCCATGTCATAAAACTGATGATGCGACCAATGTGGCTGACTTATTCTTTAGAGAAGTAGTGCGTTTGCATGGCATGCCACGAAGCATTGTTTCAGACTGAGATACAAAGTTCTTAAGCTACTTCTGGAAGACTTTGTGGGGTAAGTTAGGTACTAAGCTATTGTTTTCAACTACTTGTCATCCACAAACTGATGGGCAGACTGAGGTGATTAATCGAACTCTTTTTACTCTTTTACGTACTATTATTCGAATGAATTTGAAAACATAGGAAGATTGTTTACCACATGTCGAGTTTGCATATAATAGGAGTGTTCATTCTACTACTAGCGACTCTCCATTTGAAATTGTATATGGTTTTAATCCATTGACTCCTTTGGATATGGTACCTATACCTGTCAATGAGTATGTGAACGTTGATGGTGAACGCAAAGCTGACATGATAAAAAAATTGCATGAGAAGGTACGGCAACATATTGAAAAACGAACTGAGCAATACGCATCCCATGTCAATAAGGGACGAAAGAAGGTAGTATTTGAACCTGGTGATTGGGTTTGGGTGCATATGCGCAAGAAACGATTCCCAGCTCATAAGCGTTCAAAGCTACTACCTAGAGGAGATGGTCCCTTCCAAGTTCTAGCACGAATTAATGACAATACTTATAAGTTAGACCTTCCTGGTGAGTATAATGTGAGTGTCACATTTAACGTTTCTGACCTTTCCCCTTTTGATGTAGGTGATGATTCGAGGGCGAATCCCTTTGATGAGTGGGGGAATGATGAGAACCATGGAGATGATGGGTGGAAGGTTTCAAAAGATACAAAAAATCCAACACAAGCTAGAGCTTCAATTGATACAAGAGGTCCATTACACATTCCACAAGGCCCCATAACACAAAAATAGAGATTCAATGGATGCAAGAGGTCCATTGCAAATTCCAGAAGGCCCAATAACACGAGCTAGGGCCAGAAAGATCAAAGAAGCACTAAATGGGCTGATTTTGGACATTCAGGCCAACCAGGCTTCAAATGGTGCGAATTCAAGTTTTAAAAGAAGCCCAGGCCTATTTAATATAATTGGACTACTTAAATAGGTCAAAATAAGTGATAGCATTCACTCCTAAATAGGAGTTTATTGTATGTGCTAGAATTAGTCCAAAATTCCTCTAAAAAAGGGATTTCTCCTAAATAGGAATTTTGCCTCTTTAGGATTGCTATCTAAGCCTATAAATAGGCACCCCTTGTAAGCTTTGGAGAGATACAACTTTGAGTGAAATAAACAGCAAGGGTTTTTTCTCCCTCTATTCTTTCAAGAACTAAAGAACTTATCAAGAGGTAATTCTTCTTGTGGCATTCAAATTGACTTATCACTCCCAATTCCTTCCTTTTCTGGAGTGTGGCATCCATATCCATCTTGAATACCCTAGGTTCATCTTCCTTCGAATATTGGGTCTAGGGTTTGTGTCATTCACCTCTGATTTAGCTTTCTTGGTTGTTCTTTGATTCATTATGTGCGTTGGGTTCCTAAGCCACGTCTTTTTGGGGTTTTTCGCATCAATTGGTCTCTACACATTTTTGAAAAACTACCACCAAATTACTCAAGTATGTATTAGAAGAAGAACTAAAGATAGAGAAGTCATTCATAAATAGCTTATTGATAATTTTTACTATGTCAAAAATGATAACCATCACATACCATTAGATGGTAGCAAGTGCATTGCATAATCCAACAAACATCATCTAATGTATAAATATCTCATAAAGGTAATATTTTCTCATACAATAAAAACTTGATTATAACTTGAGTACCTATCTAAGAAATAGTAATATTTATAGCTAATTAATTACTCTAATATCTGATCAATAAATAATAAAAGAAAATGATCCTTTCAAATAATAACATTCAATTTTTTATAGTCAATACATTTTTTTCACCCGATAATCGTCTTTATATAAATCAACTCATTCTTATCATTAGGTACTATTATCATGCCTCATTTCTTTGAAACCACCTAAATTGGACTAACCCAAGAACTATTAGAGATAAGAGAAATAATGTTAACATCTAATAACTTAAAGTACCTCAACTCTAACAACCTTTTTCATGTTGACATTGAGATGTCATTGATGCTCCATAAATAACTTGTGGTGTTCCTCTATAAGAATTTTCTGCATACAATAAAAAAAAAAGGACTATTGCCTTTAATATTGGTAATAGTCCAAGTCATAACCCTTTTATGTTACCTCAATACTCATAATAATTTCTTTTCTTCAACCTCACTTAAAGTTGCTAACATAATGATAAGAAATGTATAAAACTTACCTAAGTAAGTATACCATAAATAGTTTGAAAGTTGTTTAAACTTAAGTTATGGAGAAATCTCTAAAGAAGGTAATAGTTTAAACTTTTTTAAAACCAAGATCTTTAAACATAAGTCATCCTTTTTGAGTTAAAGACCCAACTCCATTAAATCTCATAACACACTTTGAAAGTGTTGAATCTTCGCCCTTGCTAATTATATTGTGAATAATATAAGTTGTAAATGACTTTATAAGAGTGTTTTCTTTAAAAGTCACGTTTATGACCGAATCAATGGTTTCTAATATAAAGTAAAAATCATTAATAATTGAATACTTTATAACCTTAAACACATTGAATTATTGTTCTTTATTGTCCACTTAAAGTATAAACTTTTTTTATTATACATAATAAGAACACCTTTAATAGTTAAAAACGACCTTTCTAAAGTTATAGGAATCTCTACATCTTCTTTCATTTTAAGAACAAGAAAAGCAGTAGGAAAATAGAGTTTCTCAACTTTTACTAACATGATAAAAAGTCCTTATTGAAATACAAGAAAGTGACAATTTTGTTCACTATTAAAAAAATGGTTATATCAAAACAAAACACATGTAAAGTTTTAGCCTTTATCTTTAATGTTTCTTCTTTTTCTTAGTCTACTTCTTTTTCTTAGTCTACTTCTTCTTAGTCTCAATCTAGCTCTACAAATATATTAACACAAATAATCAAATTAAAGTTGCAATAGCCAAAATTATAACAGAAGGACAATAAAAAATTCTAATGATATTAACCAATATTTGTTGCAGGGTTATGACATTGTAAGTACTTCTAGTTAAAGGCCTAATGGATTGGGTTGAAGTTCTAGCTACAAGTTTAAGCCTAATAAGTTTTCATTATCCTATTGCTTGGCTTTCTTGTGTAAAGACTCCAGTTGATGGCTTCTTGAGCTCAATTCCTAATTCCACATTATTGATCTTAAAAAATAAAATATCATTAATGTCATCAACATTAATAACAAACTAATATCATGATAGTAGTTATAAAACTTACTACCTTTGCTGAAACATGAAAGGTATTTTCAACACTTGGCTCAATATCGATTACAGCTCCATATCTTTGCTTTCTTGTTTTGCAATTTCACAATAAACCATTAGTAAAGCAACTAAACAAAAAGAAATAACTTTGTTAATAATTGAATACTGACAATCTTTGCTAGACTAGCAGGGTATGGTCTAGATGTGTCAGTACTTGGATTGTTAGGTTTCTCTTTTTTAGCATGTGAACTCCCTTGCTTTTTTTTTTTTTTTTTAATTTCCTTTGATTTTACAATAAATCAATAAGCAAGTTTAGACTAAATGACACAATTATGTTAAAATTTTTATACTCACAATCTTTAGTGGATATGTAGGAAGAGAAGCTAACACACCCAATGGATTGAATACAAGTTAGGTGATCAAATATAATAAACTCAATTCAGCCCTTGAATAATTCCCCCGTGACCAACACACCCGTTGGATTAAGAGGCTGTTAAAGCAATTTTTATCATTTGATTAAAAACAGCAAAGAGGAGACTAAAATGTTATTGATCATAAAAAGAAAATGGGAAAGTGAATTGTGAAGAAAATTGTGACGCGGACTATACCATACAAATAAAATTGCAGCCCATTCTGGAACAAAAAGACGATTCACTTGAGAAAGTTGAGGAAACTAGTAAAGAAATGATGCCAAAACCCGTAATGATTCAGGAACGCTAGCGTGTGGATGATCTAAGGACCGCAGTAACGAGGCAAATACTTGTTTCTAAAATCAAATTCACTTACCAAGAACAAGAAATTTCATTGCTAACCTCATTCTCGGTTATAGTGGATTGATGGTTGCAATGATTCATCCAAGGCGGGACTATATAATTAGCTTATTTCCTTTTTCCCAAATTATCACGAGTTGCTAATTACTTAGACACGCACATGCAATCATAGATGGAATATACCTATGCGTTCAACTATTCCTTGCAAGGGGCAGCGCCTTGTACAGCTATTATTGCCATCTTACTTGGCAGAAATTGAGTTCCAAAAAGCAAAAATTTTTAAAGATAACAACTTTTTCCTTCACCCACACTACTCCTTTTCTTTATCTCTCCTGTCACCAAGAGACACCCAATGTTGAACATCTAAACCCAGATATCTTACAACGTAAAATGTATAACCGAAATGAAAACTAAATAAAATTTTGGAAGATATATCAATTTGTCAGCCAGCTCTAAGTCCTAGATGTATTCGGTTTCCCTCATTTGGTTGAACACTATTATTCCGAATGTCATCTCTAATCAGCATTGTTGTCAGGGTTTAGCCTAATTAGGGACTCCTAGGATCACTCCATCAATATCCACTGGGAGAAGAAGCTTTTGCCACAGACAACCCGTAGAGAGGAGCTCGTCCGGCTGAACAATCATAAAAATACCATCGTTTTTGTGCAACACTCCAATTACAGTAACAAAGCTACCCTCTTGAACATACCTGTCAATGCATAAGGAAATTACAGTCTATGAAATCATGTACAGCATGCATACAAGTAACATTAACATTGCTTCTGACAATTTTAGTAAGTAGTATGTACCCTTCTTCCAAACATAGTAGACGGGTTTCAGTTGGGAGGTTTTTATCTTGCAACCATTTTCTCAGGTGCAGAGATAAATTTGGGCTCTGGCTTGTAGTGGTCACAAGTTTTGTATCAACAATTAGGGGAACAACTTTACTACCATAACCGGCTTTCACCACAGCTCTAACACCAGACTTTTGATCAGTCACATAGAAGTCAGTTGAGAACCTCTGTGAGGTCAGAATCCAAAACAGAACAGAGTTAAATTTTCAATAATACATGAGTTGGGTGGATTTCAAATATTCAAAGAAAATCATTAGCATGATTTGAATTCACTTCAGCAACCAGATCTGAGAATTGCATGCATAATGAATTTAATTCTCTCATTTTAGATCATCAGTTGAGTTATTGTCGGCAGCCACTTGCCCCAAAATTACCAGGTAGCATTAAATTCATGTTTATGCTTCCTCCCCACCTCTTCTTTTTTAGGTACGGTGCAGAGGCCATTATGACACTAGACAAGGGTCAAACATGGAACTAGCAAGTTCCTAGTTGGGTGTCACTTCTATTGCACTACAAGTGCAGAACCATTTATGCCTTCTTAATTGCAACACAAGAAAGACTAACAAGAGATGAAGACCAACCATTTTTTTTTGGACAGCTGGAAAATTTCTAACACCCAAACAACAAATATGATATCTTTTGACAGATATTTCACTACCTAGATTTTATCAAGTATCCAATCCACAGAAATTTGGGTATAAATTTCAGATTGAACCACCTTCAATGAAGCAAATATGGGATTCAAAAAAACAAATGGAGCATTGATCAGTAAAAGACTAGTGTTTCTGCTTCTGTCAAGGTCCTCTTTTATTCTTGTGGGAGAGAACAGTAAATAGGAAGACTAAAAAAAATTAGAAAAAAAGAGTCCATAAATCAGTCTGGTGCTACTTAAATTCAAGTGTACACATCAGTAAAACATATAAAGGATTTCTAACAAGGAGACTTCAAAGGATGATGGAGAAGCAGCCAAAGAAGAACACTGTTTAAGCTGAAGAAAGAAATTATTAAATAATCCACAGAATTAGCCCAATTGGAAATAATATGACTTAATTTGAAGGTGACCTTAGAACAGCACTCCTCGAGGCTATCCAATTTAAACTATCAGTGAGCAGCAAGAAAAACTTGATGCAAGAGAGGGTATCCAATAAAACCAGTAAATAATTTCTCGAGTAAAAACTAATAGGTCAAACTTACACGATTACTACATTGAAACAGACATACAGTAGATATGAAAAAAAAAAAAATCATAAAACCAGAAAAAAAGAAATTCTTTGAGTAAATGCTGTAAGTATGCAAAAGGATTGAATATCCTTACCTCACAAAATGTTAAGCTCCACTTATGAGCATTTGTAAAATTCAGTGCAAATCCTCCATATTCGTAAAGAAGAGTAGATATATAGATACATCTAGCGGCCCTTTCATACGAAGATTCCAGGGAAACAGTCCCACATGATGCAAGCTGAAACAATCAAATAAAGAGCAAGATTGACCTTGTGTGAAGCAGAACATACTAGTTACGCAGACTATCCACCAGTTCAAAATACAAAGACAGCCAATAAATTCCAATCAAAAGATGCAAAGTCCTAGTAGTAGTAGCCAGGCTTATCTTTAGCATGGAATGGCTCTCGGGCTACTTTGCAGACTAGTTACTGCATCTGCATTATTCTCCAGACTAGAAGTCATTCGTGAAGAAAAACCATTGCCAATCTCAGTTCTACCAACAACTTCATCGAATTCCGGGACTCATCTCATTGACAGTTAAATCCATAAACAACATCATTTTCAGAGAATTTAGAGTCGGGAAGAAAAATCGGAATCAGACAAAGAAGGAAGAAATTGCCAAAGCGAAATGCTAATGTAAATGAGAGCGAGAGAGAGTGAGAGGTTCACTTCACTCAGACTTTACAAAACCAAAGTCAAAGAAAAGAACAAGATTTTGCGAGTTACCCCAGTGATCTTGACAAGCTGACCGTCGCGTGCTGCACTGAGATCAGAGTCAGGGAAAGAGTGCAGGAAGCACAAAACAGCAACTTTGTGCCTCCAATTAGATGCGTTCCAAGCTATAAAAGAGATGACCAGTGCAGAAATCAAGAGGAAAGCAAGGAATATAGAGACGTTGCGGACCACGACGAGAATAAAAATGGAGACGGAGAGTCCAGTGAAGAAGAGAGACGCTAAAATGTAGATGGCTATACTTGGTATTGGCCGCTTCCAAGCTTGGCTACTGTGTTCTCTGTACACCTCGCCGGAAAGGTCGTTCATCGCTCGCTCCCTCGCTCGCTTTTACCTAAACCAAACCGCAGCGAGGTGGGAGAAGCTGATAAAAATAGTGTTAAATTTATTTCATATAATTCTATGCTTTATAAATTTTTATTAATGTAATATTTGTGAGATGAGGAGTGAGTCGATTTCGTATAAAAATATTAAAAAAATAATAAAATAATATTTTTTAAATTAAGACACTATCACAAAATTAAGGTATTAAAAATATACCTTAATTTTTACATTATTTTTATATGTGTTCTCGCATTTTAATTGATACATATAATAATAATTGATTTATTTATTTTTTTTGATCTTTAATTAATAGAAATTCATAACCTTTAAAAAATTTATAATTTTTAAAATTACATAAAAAATTAAAAAATTTAAAATTATCTTTTTACTTTATCTCCTCGCGAGGAAGCGGCACAAATGCAAACGTTGTACAGTTTGGGCTGTATTGCCGTCCGAAACGACACCTCGTTTGCTGGCGTCTATGCCCATCTAAACGGTGACGTTTACAGTTTTTTTTATTTTTTATTTTTTACTAAGAAAAAAGGGAAGGGGGAAATTTTGGCAGACGAAGATTAAAGGATTTTAAACAGAAGAAGATGGTAGGACCCACAATTTCTGAGCAAAACACCGAACACAGTGCAGGAACAAAAAATAGTGGGACCCATGCATAAAAAGAGAGTGACTCCCCATTATCTCAAGAATTCCACTAGATGATGGCCTTGGAACAGATGAAATGTGGATCCCAGTTAATAAAAGGTATATATTTTATTTCTATTTTTTTAAAAAAAATTTAATATTTTTAGTTAAAAATTAATAGATAAGTAAATAAAATAATAAAATATATAATAAATAATATAAAATACATAACAAGTTATAAAAATATTTAATAATATCTGATATCTAATCGTTAGTTCCTTTTGTATTTTGGATTATATAGTCTATAATTTTAAAAAAGTAAAAAATTTTTTAAAAAATTAAAATATTATTTTGGATTATATAGTCTATAATTTTCAAACTGATTCTTCTAGGCATGGGCCGCACCATAGGTTTCCAATAAGAAACCTAAGCCGCTAGATTCCCTCTATTCCCCAGGTCCATGAGGCGGCCTGTTTTTGGACATTATTCCACTTTTTTTTTTTTTTTTGTTTTGTTTTTTTAAGAAGAAAATATCAGGCGGGTTCGGGTCCCAGGGGGGTTGAAATATGGCGTCCTCCGAGTTTCAAATCTTCACGGTTCGCGTTCACACTGGCGTCTGGCAACTTTTGATATGGTTTCAATATCTCTCATCGGTGCCGAGTTGCCATACAATATCTAAATGAGTTATTGATGTAGAATTTACGTAACCATGACAGCGTTTTGCTAGCAACATAAGATCACTGCATTGGATTTTGATGCAGCGTTGAACCATTGTGAACTTGTTGGCACAAATTCATGGTTTTATTTTTTTTCCACTTCTTTTTGTAGGCTTGGGCTGTTGGACCACATTCAAGTCTTTTCCTTTCTCCAGTAGTGTCTATATGCACGTTCGCGTGTGCACAACTGGGAAAGACTCGTACGAAGGCTCGATCTGGTTTTTTCTTTTTCAGATGGTACTAAGGCTTTACCTTACACGTACTGTATTTGGAGAATAGATTGGCCGAGTGAGCGGTATTTTTAGTTGGAGTTCGTGGAAGACTGCCATAAGGAACAAGAAAGTTGTCAATCCGCCGTTTTGGTAGTGTTTATCACTTGATCTGCTTTCTGAAACCATCAACTCGCGGTTACCTTTCCGCTAGGATTACCAGTTTACCTTGATTTTTCCCCGCTCTCTAGCAAACAATGGTCCTGGGTATACTCGTTAACCGTGACTTGGACAGCGTTCAGAGTCGATATCATTAGCAGAAATGAAAAATAGCTGTTGGACGTGGATTAATTGTCTTTGCTTTGTCGAAGGCGTAAGGAAAGTGTGCTTTGAAAGCGTGAAGGGAATTGCCAATTTTATTGTTCTACAACTACGGAGACCGGTGTCATCAACATTTTTTTTTTTTGGTCTTTTGAACTTGAGTAGATCACTGAAGAACTTTGACACAACCTTCTAATTTCGTCTAATCAAAACTGGGGGCATTCCAATTTTTTTAACATTGCTCAAACATCAAGATCTGGGTCTTTTCGGTCATATGCATTACGAAACTCCTCTGCAAAAGCATAAAACAAATATATATCAGATAGCATATACCAACTCCTTTGAAATTTTCACTGCAGGACTACATGTTTCTGTGATGGCGGGCCAGCTTTTATCTTCCCACTCCCCCGGCTGGCTCTAATTTTGTGTTTCCTACCGAGCTCCCCTCATTGTCTCTGCTTGCCAAATTGCTAGCGACCGCAACTGGAAGGCAGAAGTGGTGGAGTAAGATCAATTGTTGCTGCTTTTGCGGTGCATCAAGATGACGGATTGAATTCCTACATGTATGTGAACCAAGAATTCTAATTCGTTGCAGCCGGCGATGACTTTCAGCGAGTTCTTCCCTCCTGGTTCACAAGATTTGTTGCGCTTTTTTCTCTTTTTTCTTCAATTAAGCCCAGGAATCCCACCACTGGCAGCCACTGCTCGATTGATTGAAGAGTCCATCGGAGTCTAAATTCCCCCAATCTTCTTGTGATGTCAATGATTCAGCAGCTTCTACTATGCTCATGAGATTGGGTTCTTCGTCTAGTCCAAAATATTCGGCTTTTATGCTGCTGTCTTCATCAGAAAGGATTCCTAGTCCACGTTCTGATCTTTCGAGTGACACGCTGGGCTTCACTTCTGTTTCATACTTGGAGGCGTCCCCATTGTCTGATTCAGCCTCGCTGCTGTTCGGCCCTGCATCCCGTCCACAACATTGACCTTCCCCTCTTGGCTTCTGCGTCAGGGCATTCAGCTTCTGTAGCTGTCAAATTTATGCACGTACGACCCTCGTTAGCTTCCACTCGAAAATCTTCACTCTCAAGATGAATTGTTGGGAGGAAAAAAAAAACATATGCATACTCAATTACCTGTATTGCCAACCCCTGCTTCTCCTTCTTTAGAGCCTCAAACCGAGACGCCAAGCTATTGTAATCCGCTCGCAGTATGCTGTAGTCTCGCTCTAGCTGCTTAGACTTCCATCTAGCTCTCTTGTTCTGAAACCAGATCGCAACCTGTCGTGGCTGCAGTCCAAGCTCTTTTGCCACCTGCAGCTTCTTCCGAGGCTCAAGCCTCGTTTCAGACTCAAACATGGTTTCCAGTGATCTAATCTGCTCATCACTGAACCTCCTCCTGTTCTTGCTCTTCTTCTTTCTTGCGCCTGCTATTGTGCCGATGCAGCTTGCCGGCTCTGCTGCTGAAGGAGAATATTCCCCTTTGCCCAACATGTCGTTGGGATCTGCACGGCCTGCAGAAGCTTTTAGTCCTTCCAATAAACTACCGAAGAGAGTACTGGCGGGTGAATGCTTTGAGACTCTGGGTTGTGTTTTATGGAGCGATAGGTTAACGTTTTGGGTGTATGCTTCTATTTATCAGCCTATCATTTAGAAATGTTTACAGACATTGTTATGGATTTATGGTGCGCGTAGACTGTAATTCCGGGTCTAACTAGAATGATCTAATTGTGTCGCTCTATACGGAGTCTGTGGGATTGGTATCTGATAAGTGATAGCGTACAGTGCTTTTCTTTTCTGTACCCGTGACACTTGTCCACAATCATGTCCATTGCAGTTCAGAGTGAATTCCCTTCTTATTTCTTTTGTATTTGAGTTTGTGAATGGGAAAATTTTGAGCATACCAAAAAAAAAAATAATAATAATAAAATAATAAATTTAAATAAACATAATTTTTTTTTATATTATATATAAACTATTTTATATAATATTAATGTTTTATATGTTGTATTAAATACTTAATATATATATATATATATATAGAGTACAGAAATTTTTTTTTATTTACTTAAATTTATTATTTTTGTGTGAACATAATCATACCTCGTTCTACTAAGATGATGGAAACTTCCTGCGCAATTTGAGCAGGCTCGTTTATCTTCCTTTATGGCTTCATTACTATCTAGTACAATATAATTATAGCTATTGTGTTATAATCAATTAAACAAATACATGATGACATTGCAGCGTATCATTGGGTATAATATTATGCTACATAATATACTTTGCAATCGACTTTTAAAAGTCTCGAGGGGTCATCATCAGCCTCTCCCTAATCTTGTCCGGAAGCATTCAGTGTCGGCGGCTACATGAATCACGTTGAGCCACTCGTCTTTTTCCTTCGTTTTTCAAGTTAGATATTGTAGCTGTAAACATGAATTCGTTCACACGCAAAATCCAGCAGTGTTTAGTTTGAGGGTTCGGCTGGTGTAATCTCCGGATTTGTTGGAAGCCAGGTCGATGGTGGCGCCACCTTCGCAATATAAACTTCACGGTGGGAGAGTGCAATTGCCGGCCCAGATACTTGGGAGGACTACAGCGGATGTCCTCGGATTCCCCCCCCCTTGTTTTAATCAATTTTTCGTCTTCCCGAGCTGGCATAGTATGCGTTATGTAAGAACGAGGGTTGTTTTAAGCTAGACACTTTTCAATCTCGCAAAGCGTTGCCATAAATGAGAGCCTAAATTTCACTGTACGGGACTTTATGGAGCTCTCGTGGACTGTCACACGGGCCTTTTGTCTGGTTCAATTTTACATTTCATTCGGTAAAAGTTGACGCTATCTAATCACTAGAAGGTGTTACCTTTTATAATGTAGTTGCAATGGACCTCCCTCCACACATAAGTCCACCCGGCTTCCATGCGCAATGAACTGCGCCAGAGAGCAAGCCGATGCCGATCCATGGCTTGGGTCACTTTCACCATTAGAGTCTCGACGTGTCCAACTTTGGTTCTTCTCCTCCAAATAACTTTTTTTTTTTTCAAAGAGAAATCTATTTTATTGGCTGTCGACAAATCATGTTAAAGTAAATGTAGACCAAAAGAAGATAGCAACAACACTTGACAATAAACATAATAATAATAAAAAAATATAAATTAATTATATTTTATTTAAATTTTTAAAAAATAAAACTAAATCAAAAAATATTATATTATTAATTAATTAATTAATTAATTAATTAATTATTATTGCATATCATATTTTACATATGATTGTATAGTAGTGATTAAAAAAAGAAAAAGGAAAAGTAAAAAAGGAATCATATTTCAAGCCAATCTGATTAGTTGCCCAGAAAACAAGACCTTTCAATCTCTCATAGGCCATCCAATCAACATTCGCCATCTGATATTACATCTTGTTTCGTCGTCATCTTGTTTTGTCGTTTTTGGAAAGCCTTTGCCTTGGTCGAAAAAAAAAGATGAAAGAGAAAAAAAAAAAAACTTCGAAAGCTTTTGCCCATATATAACGATGACACGCTTCCATTGGCGTTTCTGCAGCGTAACCACTAATGAGTCGGTCTGGTGGGGACACAAGCTTTGAATTTCAGGTCTCTGTCTCATAAAAACTCTTTTGGGTAAGTACTGTCTGGTTGCCACGTGTTGCAGCAGCCTTTGTCTTCTAGTCTTGCGAGAAGCCGCCTTTAATATGAATTTCAGTGACGAATTGTTCCTCTTTATACTTCTCTATATTGAATGCGTAACGACTTTCATTTAAAATCTTATTACGAAGCTCGGAGAGTGTAGCCGAGGAAAGAAAAATCCACAATTCCCCAAGATTTTTGTATCGAATAATGCTATGAATGCTAAGATTTTTACCTAAAAATTTTATACTAAAATTGATGTGATTCAGTCATTTTTTTTTTTTTATTATCATGTGTATTAGTTCTTCCACCTAACATAGCATTCATTTGGATTCGACAACATGTCGCATTATTTAATAAAATTTAGTATGACTCTTAGCGTCACTACTGTCACTTTTTAAACTCCATGTTTTGAGACCGATGTGCCCGGGATCTTGCAATTAACAGATTCAAGTACGGCAAAGCAGAGAACTGAGGAGGTTCGTTGCATAGTTTGTAATAATTAAGAACTAAGTAAAAGATAGAAAGGAGGACACGCATTAATGCATCGAAGACCATCCCACGACAATGACTAGAAATTTTCGTTTGTGTTAGGCGTGGCTATCATTAGCATTTCTTCCGTATGGGGTAAGCTTGGAATAAAACAAAGGGACCAATCGGTCCTAAACTGGCATGGTGACAGGTCAAGCGTTTCTGAATTATGGTTCATCACCGAGGGGGATGATCGTTTAACATGGTGGCAAGTGGGCGCTTTACGCCACCTTAAGAACGAGAAATATCCAACGCAAGCTACAAAGTACAGAATGGAGAGCAGTCACGTACACAGCAAGAGAATGAATGTGGCACTGAAATTTTGGATCTAATAGGTGGTCCCGATTTGATGGTTAATGATGGGTTCAATGGCCCGTCGGATTTGAGAAAGGAAAGGGAGGGGATCAGATTAAGGTCATAGTCAGAACTCTTGCCGCCTTTTTTTTTTTTTTTTTTTTATTTGTGAGGTTTTGAGAGGGGGGCGAGAGTCGAATTCCTACTTTTCCAAAACTGCAAAACTCCTTTGCCAGTCCCGCCAGGCAATCAGTAGCTTGGGAATTTTTGTTGCCTTTTGAGGTCGTGGTTTGATCTGTAGCTTATATACCATGCCTATTCGGTTTCCTTTTCCTCTCGTGTTTTCGGCCTCTCGATGTGTGCGGTAGCCGAAACTTAACGAGGGCTTGGGCTTGGACAGTTGAGACAATCAAGGCGCGAACCCGCTGTGTACTGTTCAGTATCCTCTACGTCCTGTTCGTAATAACGAATGAGTCTGAACGATTATCTGTACATCGATTCGTTAAAGGCTTTATGGGCTCTCTCCCACTATGACCCCACTGCCCATGTGAAGGGTGTCGGCCTGTAGGGTATGGGCAAGAAAGCGATGCCTTAGCCGCACGTATGTTTTAGGCCTTGGGCCTTTCGGCCTCGTACCTTTCTTCAAGTTGAATTTTTCCTGATGGCCCAAACGTTCACAAATTTTTAGTCTGCAGCCATCTAACTCAGCCCAGTGCGATTATATTTCGGCTCAATTATATTCCTCACCGTCACTCGCCAGTCGGTTATGGCAGCGCTTTGTAGCCGGAAGTTGGGCAACTGCGAAAAAATAGGCATTGCCCTGTTGCACGTGTATGTTTTATTGAAATTAATGAAAATAATAATAATAATAATAATAATAATAATAATAAACCAAACGGCTGTGAGGACTGTGCGAGGGCCACCCCCCCCCCCCCTGTATCAGCCCTTCAGAGCCCTGTCCATGGCGCCCGTCCAGGTAACCACGACCAATTACTAGAGGTGCTTTCCTTCACTTCAATTTGTCAAACGTACATCTCTGACTGACCACAACTGCGCAAAATTCTAGCCCCAGCAGTGTGCAGAGAATTCAAAATCTAAGGCGACACTATGCCAGTGCGGACAGTGTAGCTAAAGGCGCAAAAGAGCGGAACTTTGACTCCATCATACAAAACAAAGGTCAAATTAGTAACGAGCAATTCCCAAGATAAATTAAAAAGGTTAACCTTTGACTAGTTGATAGTTGTGAATAATTTAGTATATTTTTTGAATTAATTTAAATTTTAAATTATTATTATTACTCACTTTTAAATATATAATAAATATTTATATAAAGTGCATAGTATTAGATTATAAATTTACAAACATCAAAATTAAATATAAAAAATATATTTAAATTTTATAATATTTAAATAATAAAAATTATTTATAAAAAAATTAGATATGAACGCCAACAGGTGACCTTAAAATACTCACAAAATACTTTTTTTAATTAGAAAAAAGCATGATTTTTTTCTTTTTTTATCAAACACACAGTATGAATATAATTGGAGACAATTAACATAATGATATATATCTTATTATTATATATTATTTTATTAATTATTTGCGTTTGAAATTTGGGACAATTAAATCTTTCGTTGTCTCTCTAAAAAATTCCAAGCTGAACCCAATAACTCGGGTAAAGTTGGAAAGATGTTCCCTGACACGTAATGTCAATTACGAAGGAACAGTTTTCTTGAAATATAAAAAAAACTTTTAAAAAAGAAAAAGTTATCTTATCTTAACTTTTGACCTAATTCCAGTATTTCGCACATTGTGACCATCGAGGCCATTGGGTGCAAGCTAAAAACCAGCTATATAGGAGCGGTGAAAAAGCACAGAAAATAGAATTCAGAAGGCACACTTGACTCTCTTTAAAATAGGGGCGGCATTGAATGCAAACGAATAGACAAACAAAGAGAGTCATACATGTACTTGCTAGTCTTCACTAATTACAATGCTACAACCTAGAATGAACAAAACGATTAGGTGCTAAAAAGTCCTCTTACCGGGTTCAAAGTGTTTTGTAATCATCGGATTAAATTAAATCTACCGTTTGTCAAAAATATTGGGGGGCGTGTTAGCCAGAATCACTGTCTCTTTGATTATATAAAAAATAATAATAATAATTGCTAAAACGGTAAGTTAACTCGACGAATTCCTGCAATCTCGTTATTACTATGATTTTCGTTGTATATTTTAATTTTTAATTATATGATAATAATTAATGATAAGAATTATAAATGTGCATTAAGATCATGTCGACGTGCACAAAACTGCAACAAAAAATTAACGACAGCACCCAGGTAAGATTTTGTATGCTTATTTCTGCGTTACAAGCCGGTAATCCGCGTCTCTGCTGTCTCGATCCAGACCCCAAATTGACTTAAGAGTATCAAAAGGGCCGCCCAGAGAGAAAGTTGGTCCAACATTTCTCTTTTTATCAACCCCTCTTCAATTGGTTCCACTCACTGAGAGGGACAGACATGGAAGGGGAGGGATGACGCGTGACTATGCATTAGGAGGGCAGTGAACATTTGTTCCAGGGTAGAAGTATACTGTGCTCTGTGTTCTGAATGTTTGTAGACTGTAGATTTAAAAGAAAACGGAGAAAAAGATGTTGGATGTTGCCGGAAAAAAATAGTTGATTAATCTTGCCCAATTCTTTAATATATATATATATATATATATATTGAATACAAAATTAAATATAAATTTATATTGTAAAATATTAAATATTAATTATATTTAATTGGATAAATGAAAATTAATTAATATATTTCTTAATTAATAATGAGTTAATTATAATTAATATTTAAAATTTAATAATATAGATGTACATTTAATTTTTATTTATACATAATATAAAAAATTAAATTAAATACTATACAGTTTTGTACAGATTCATTCAACTGCTCGTGTACGAAGATTAAGTATAAGAAAAAATGAAGATTATGCATAAAAAAATAACAGTGATGATAAAAAAATTGGGAAGCGTCGACAACCTGGGTTGGAGAAGCAGGACTTGACATTTACGTGTTGTTTCCATCCCACTTTTTCCTCTCTGTTTATATATGGAGTCACAATTTTCAAGACTGTAAAAGCGTTGAAATATGGAGCAAGTATCGTCCTCTCCCTTTGTCACTCTGATGTGTACAGGGAGAGTGAGAGAGAGGGAGAGAGAGAGGATGGTGGAGCCATGGGCGGCAAACTGATAGCTACACTGGCAGCACATCTTTCGGGCACCAACCTCACTCGAAAACAAAAGCGTCGTCGTTTCCAATCCACTACAATGAGGCTGCCTGCACTACTACTTATTATTTCTCCACAGTGTACTTATTGATCCAGATTATTGAAGTTGCTAGTCAGGATTATCATGAAAGTATGTGCAAAATAAAAACTGGTGACAAACTTGTCTATTAATAAGCCTATTAAGTTTGAAACTAAAACCCTTTGGCCCTGTAATTTAGGAAACCAGTTTAATTTCTGTCTGTAATATATATATATACATATATACATTCCCAAGTAGCCTGGCTATTACAGAACAAAGAACTATTCTTGATACACACAAATTTCTTATAAGTTGAGTTTTCTGAATAGAACAAGGGATGATTTGTGAGTAATTGATGGAGACAAATTTTGGTGTTCGATTCCACCTTCTTCCGCTGGAAACAATAACCATATGGTAATCGCAATTTTCAAGGCAATTGAAGCAAAAATGTGCAATGTTCCATCAAATGGTGCTAGCTAACAGCAGCTATGCTGTTACGTTGTATTCAAAGTCCTTCGCTGGCTGCAAAGTAATAAATAACCAAAACCTAACTTCATTCTCGTATACATCTCTATACTCCATAATTTAGATCCTGGACAATTTGAAATCTTAAATTACACACGTACAATCAATCTATGGATAGCGTATCTGGCCATCGTATTTTCTGGCCAGGAGGGAAGAGAGGCCTATCACGAGACAGAAACAGAGAAAAGAAATGGACCCATTAGACTTAACGAGGCGATATGTATGGGAAGATGGCCGTGCCATGTCTCTATCTGGACACCAAGATGGTACGGGACAGTTATCAATAAACACAAAGGAAAAATAAAAATCCCTCAACTCTCAGCCACATGACCTTATTATTTGTTTCAACATTAATTAGACCTACCCGACTAATTAACACTTTCTCTCTCTCTCTCTCTCTCTCTCTCTTTTTCTTTTCTGCCAGTTTTCCTCAAAGGCAGGCCAAGTAATCTAACATGGATGTACCTATAATAAGCATGAGAACGACTTAGGTGATCAAAAATCAGAGGATTGATAATAAATAAGAAACATTCTGTGTCCTTCTTTAAAAAGTTTTCACATTGACAAATCATTATTTTTAAATTTAGAGAAATCAATTACCATAGTACATAGTTTGTTTTCTCTTTTAATCAGTATTTTCTTTTGTTGTTTCGGGAGTAATATGAGCGCACGTTTAATTCCTCGAAACGTCAACGTTTAATCTGCAATGGCAATTTCAAGACCATTCCGTGTCGTCCATTTGCATTTATAAGCCTACAGTATTAAAAGCACTGCATGGAATCTACACCATCATTTATGAAGTCCGAACAGAAAACCTGAAATCATGTGCTGTTCCAACACAATAAATAAGGAGAGAGAGAGAAGAAAGAAGGAAACAATGAAGAGAAATTGAAAACAAGAAAAACCAAGGAAAGAAGGGGAAAATCAAGATTACAAGAAAAACGCGACACAGCACATAGAACCATTGTTAATCACGATTCCCCATTTCCTTGTGCTTTTAACTATATATATATATAAATAAATAAAATCTTGCTTTTAATTTTGTGGAAGTAAACAAAGAAAATGGAAAGTCAATTTGACGGCAAGAGGTGTAAAGAAGAGTCGCCCAGGAATTGGAATGAGGATGTTGAAAAGGCGAAAAAAAAGAAAAGGACAGCGTGGAGCCCTGACCTTGTCTGTCGGTCATCGCCTCGAATTCCTCGCCCTGCCAAAAAGTGACACGGCAGACGAGGGTCCATTCTTTCATACATTACAAATCAACCTAAAAATTAAAAATAAAACTAAAAGTTATACTAAATAAATTTTATTTATTTAAATTTAATAACTTTTTTACCTAATTATATTAATTTAAAGCGTATTTATTATGTTATTTTTACTGTATTACAATCAAATTTCTTAATAAGAGTATAAGAAGAATTTTTCCTTGTTATTAATTATATAATTCCAAAATTCCAATTAACTGAGTTCAAAAGGGTGATGGTATATTAAATGAGGTTTCTGTTATCGGGCAGCTAAACAACCCAACCACTCCTCTGACTCAATTCCTGGCCTTCTTTACTTTTGATTCCTTTTCGATTCAATTATCTATATTATCACGAGCAAACGATTTAATTTTATTTTAATAATTTTATATCTTTAAGTGTGCCTCTATATTTCACAAATATATGCATAATTTTTTGAAAGTCATAGAACTGATTTTCTATCATGGAACGGTCTCGGTATCCTACGGTCCCTAATGGTTCTCGATTTCTTTTGTTACATTAGTACAGAGCCAGCACTGTTCCAGAGTAGTTCATGTTTGATGACACCATCAACCATCATAACTAAAATCTAAAAAGGGTGGGTTTCGCTCCTGTGCATAGCCAATCTTGGTGCAGGTGCTGTCCAATGAAAGTCATCTGGGACATCCAACGGTGGCAATGGAGTTTAGACGACACAGGCATTTGCATAAACATTGTCGTGTGTGTTTGTGTGTGTGTGTGTGTGTGAGAGAGAGAGAGCGAGAGAGGTGCATGGGGGCGTGGTCATTTCTGGAACTGAGAAACCAGCTGGTAGGGCCTAGTCTGCACCTATCTTTTGTCTGTTGTGTTTTCTTTCCTTTTTTTTTTAACGCTGGCTTTCCACTCTTTTAACTCTTCTTATAACCCTCCCCATGGCATATCATTCTCATCATCATCTCATTCATGATCACCACTATCACTTTTTCTCTCTCTCTTTCTCTCTCTCTCTCTCTCCCGCATCCCCCTTGAACATAGGCGAAACTCTTGGGGGATAAAGAGATAAGATACAGGCTATTGATGCACACATACAAACACGCACGCCCAAATTCCTCTCTCTCTCTCTCTCTCTCCTTCAGAAGAATTGAAGAAGATTTGCAAAGGAAGCTTCTCTTTTGAGGGGAATGTTGTCTGGCTCGAGGACACCTTTTTTGACCGAGACTTTCAATTTCGTCAATTATCTGGTGTGTATCATAGATCTAATATACCTTAGAAAAAGACTAGATTGATTGTCGATCATAAGCCAGTGTTGTCGGACCAGGCTTCATTCCCCCCAATTACTGCTTCCACGGAGATTTTTCAAGGGCACCATTCGCCTTGGCTGCATCTCAACATGCAAAGGTTGGTTTTTTCCTTAGCCCACCTTTGGTTTTTTCTTTTTTTCCCATTTTTTTCAATTGAATTTGGTCTTTCTCTGTTTTCCTTTTTTCCGCTTTGGGAAACAATTTTGGCACTTTTAGATCATGGGTTTTTATTTTTCGGCTAATTACGGTTGTTAGCTGTATGCAGATTGGTGTAATGATGAAGTCTTTGACCAACTATTAGCAGAAAGTTTCATCATTACGCCCCTTTTATTTTGTTTTTTCAGATCATGTGATGATTTACCTTTTTCTTTGTCAGTCTAAAAGCCTTTTGTGGTTCATCATTTGGCAGATCTCTCTCATGATAGCTTCCAGTATCTGATCTGTCTGTTTCTGCTAGTTTTAGATCTTAGCTTTGAACTTCGGCAAGCACTGTACTTCTTCTTCTGATATCTAGGGTTTTTTTGCCGCTTTAATTTTCTTTTTTCTTTTTTTTTTTTTGTTTTTCAACGTTGGCTCTGATCTCAAAAACAAATCTTTTCGAAAGGGTACAGGTTTTACAAAAATGTATAGGCAGGAAAAGTGACGTCCTTTCTGTCATTTTGAAAAGTCTCGCGTGTGGCCGTGGAAACAGAAAATCTGTGACAGAAATTCGGGCGTTATTGTTTTGATATTTTTATATTTTGAATGTACATTTTGTGTAATTATAGCCTTGCGCTTCTTATCAGTATTTATTCCTTTAATCTCGTTACTTAGGCTGTTAATCAGATTGCTTATACATTAGAAGAACTGAAATCCAATGCTTTTCCTGGATGCCCATAGCTTCTCGCACGTGATAAGGAATGTACCTGCGTCACTTTAGGGCTTTGTGTTTGTAAGATCAAATTATATTATTTTGCAAAACTCAAATTCTAGTGTGGTTATAGTTCCCTTTTGAATGTGATATGTGTCTTAAAATTCGAGGACAGGGCACCGAAGATATTTTAAAGGATGGCCTATGTGTGTCTGCGCGTGACTGTATCGGTCTTGTGAGGGCGTCTCAGAGAATTGGGGGTTGTGTGTTCAATTCGGAGAGACCCACCAATCATGTCTTTCATTTGTATGATTTTAAACCCTAATTTTTTGCTTTGTAGCAAAACAATGTTCCATTCCCATGGTTTATGATTACTACTTATACCAACAGTCTTTTTGTTGATTGCTCCCCATCACCTTTTTTTTTTTTTCTTAAATTTCCTATTCTTTCGGTTATTCTCATGGAAAGATGGATTCATATATAAGAACTATGAGAAATCCGTACTTGTACAACTAAACCTTGTCCGGTTGATGCTTGAAACATCTGGTGGGTTGTCTTCCTCTAGTATGTTGGGATTAGTTTATAACCATAGCTTGATCAGTTTCGCAGAAACATAGTATCCCAAATCACATGCTTCGCTCGGGAGAATATTACCTACTTGCTTGCTTTCATTGTAGGGTCTAAATGATGGAGTGAATTTCGAACTTTGATCATAAGTACACTTACTGCCCATTATTGGCCTTGCTTTCTTCCTGAATGTCCACTAGTTGACCCGAACGAGTGTAAAGAAAAGAAAAGAAAAGATGGTTAAAAGAGTCATCGCCTATGCGGCTACCAACTTGACCACATGTATGCTAGCTGTAGATATGCTGTTTCACACACACTATATCGCTTGGACAAAAACATCGAGAGCATAAACCAAGTTTCTCACTTTCTTAATTTTTTCCGGTGCAACTCAAATTATATATGCTGTTTTAGCAGTGCAAATAGAAACTTCAGATGTCAAACCTGTTTTGGGATCTAGGAAGCAGATGTTATCTCATTGTTGATGTTTTGTATGTGTACGCGGTGGAGGTCAATCAACTGCAACAATTTTTTCTGGCTATCAGACAGGGTCACATGTGCTGACTATCTTGTTTCCTTTATTTCCTGTCTCAACTTTCCTGCTCTATTTTTTGAAAAATTCAATCTTTTTATTCGAGCTGTTCTTGAGTAAAGAACTATCTTTTAGGAAATTGAATCTTTTTGACCTTTTGCAAGCATAAAGTAAACCCCTTTCTGACTTTGCTCTTATCAATGATTTTTACTTTATTCCCAATTTTCTAGAGATACAGGGAGGCATTTGGCCCACCTTTGATGAATTTTCATAATTAAAAAGAAAATTGAATAGACACATAAAATATAGTTAATTTTATTTTATTATTATGTATGAAAAATGTACCAAATACGACCAACTAAGGTTAGGAGTTTTGATGAAGTTGTGTCTCCATCACTGTTCCCATAAAAAGCTTTATGACCACAACTTTGCTAAATGATTTATATGTGGACAACTTGACCGCAAGTCGTATGGGCTATTGGGTGGGATGTTAGTACTGAAGACTTTCAATAAAACTAGCTAGGCTTTGACTATTTGATGGGGATCCAAACGATGCAATTGTGATGATATGGCTAATTATAAAATCAACATTATTTCATCCATTAGCGTAGCTTCTCTCATTATTTGTGCAATGCACGTGTTGCTGCCTGCTCCAACAGGACTGTATGTTTTTCCTTATCTTCTTCACGGATTTTATCTTTCAATTAGATCCATTGGTCATGCTCACAGTATGTATGAGCCGTTGAACAGCGGCTTTGTCTTAGAAGTTGAAATCAATCCATATATTAGACAACTTGGTCGCAGCTGCTTCGACGTTACAGCCATTGAGGCCGATGAGTTCAAACATTTTGATCCAGCAGGCCAAGAGCCTACGTATAATGGCTATAGATTCAAAGCAGCAACTTGCGTGTGTTATTGCCAATATTCCAAAATTCTCCTGATGTGATGACAAGAAAGATTTTGCATTTTTACGTTTGCTTGAAAGTTAGGGGTGATGGAAGAGGGGAATCGGACTCGAGTCGACCAACATACAATTATAACACACCATTGCATAGTGAAATACATAGAAAAACCTGCCTCTCTTGAACATCTGAGAAGATGGCACAATACCAAAAGTAACAATGTACCAATCACAGTGCAAGTAGAAAAATCAAATCAACCACACACACACAAGAATACAAAGATTTTTATGCAAAAAATCCCTCCAAATCAAAAGTAACAATCATGAGTCTAAGGTCCTTCAAGTTAATTTCAATATGATCTGTGAACAATTACACCGAGTTGGGTCCAAGATTCACCAAAGTTATGCAGTCTCTCTCACATCGATCAAATCAAACAACATTAATTTATATCAGAGGAGAATGGCAAGGACACTTTGCTTTGTAACTAATAATTAAACCTAAAATCCTTCAGATCAAACCACACAAATTAAACTTCCAGATATTCTTTACTATTCAGTTTGGTTGGACCACGGACGAAAGTTAAACCATACAATTAAGGGAAACTGCTACTGAAAAGAAAATGAAATGTTACTAAATTTACTCCGTTCTAACATAAAATCCACACTTGCATGGGTCTAAATCAACCGTGCATAAAGAAAATACGAATGTCCTCAACTTGCTGACCAAGAATTAATTCGATCGTATTCATATTGCTTTAGTGAAAATTGAGGATGAAATCGAGAACTTTAGGACCTCGGGGAGCTATCGCAACTAAGTTCAGGGGGCCAGATGCATGTTTTAGCCGATGAAATTGGCGACCAAGCAAATTAGTTTTCGCATCCCATTTTCGTGAACAAAGTTTATACAAGGATAAAGGTCAGTTCTATACAAAATTCGGCCCTATGGCAATAATATTGTACTGCTCGCAACAATTTGGGCCTATGATATCGCTATTATTCTGCTTGCAACAAACTCCAAAGACTCAATCTTTAAAATTGGCTCACTTTAGGTCCAGCTCACGAGCAATTTCTACAATAGATATTATGGCCCGAGCAGTGTGATTGGCTCACTTGCAATCGATAAATTATTATCCACATGTACACCTGTGCTTTAGAATTTTGCTTGAACTCACGAGGATTTTCGTGGAGCAGCATGTTCCAAAGTTTATTATTATTGAAGAATGAAAAGAATGGATAGGCAAAGATCCGATTCTCAAGTCACTTAACCAGGTTGACATTAATTGAACCGGTATTGTCTACGATTTTTTGTGCTCTTCTTTGTTTTTGTTTTGTTTTTGTTTTTTTTTTTTTTTTACGTAACCTACAAGAATTTACAAATGTAACCGACAGTAACATCTTTATCTTATAACAAGGCTTATTGATATATAAAAAAGTCAAAAATTCCGTATATATGTACGCATCTGGAGAGAAACATTAATGTAATTAAGATGAATAATTTCACTAGTAACTATATATATATATATTTATATATTTTTTTTTTCCTTCAAAGGAAAAATCCCTGCTCCACTTTCCCTTTTACAAATTCAGAGAATTAAAAATGCTAATTATCACGTAAGGTATACTAGAAGAGACAGCAACTATCCATCCTGCACCCACAAAATGTGCTAGTTACTAACTGGAAAGTTAGGACAAAACTTGTCCAAGCGAATCTTTGGTTAGAGGTGTTAATTCTTTGTGCCTTCGTTTTCATGGAAACTTGGCAGCGAAGGCCTCTATCATCTTATGCAATTTTGCTGTCTTCTAATGTTTTAGCTTTTCACAAAAGCTCCAAGATCAGTTTGGTCAAAAAAAGAATCCGGTACCGTTTTGAAGTTTGGACTTTGGAGAGTTGGACGGTTGTTGGGATAAGAAAGTCAAAAACTAAATATCGGCAAGGTAATAGTGTACATGTAAAATGCCATTCTTATTTCTTTATATATATATATATTTTACATCGGTGCCATTGTCTATCTTATACAATTTCTGCTTGTCAGTATTTTTTTTTTTGGCTCGTAACTCCAAAAATTTTGAGGTCTTAGAGCGTAAATCATAACATTAAATCCGGTTTAACTGGACTTGGTTTGAATAGGCAAAAGGATGATACAATCCCATCGGATTAAGACAAAAGCCTAAGATACATGGTGAAACATTCGTCGAGTGTTCGATTCTGATACCTTAAGTTAGAGTCACATGTTTGAGATTCAACTTGCCATCCGAACCGTTCTCCAGTTGGCAAAGTTCTCAAAGTATGGGATTAACCCGTTACAAACGATGTTTCTCATCATCAAAAGTGAGGAAGAAAACAAAAAAAAAAAAAAAAATCAATGATGATGGTCATGGTACAACTAGGACAGCTTTGTGCATGCGCTTGAAGGAAATTGAGCGGAAGACCCATAATGCAACAAGCAAAGGCTAATTATAACACCAAAGAACCCCACCACATATCCCCCACTCAAGCAAGCGCCAAAGGCCAATCATTCCCTGAAAACAAAAGGTGCAGGGAATAAAATGTCAAGAACATCTTAACATTGCTTTTTGTTTCTTCAATGTTCAAAAGACTCGTCACCGCCCCACTTTCTGTGGTTTTTCTTTTGCGCACTTCCCCTAACTTTGCATCTTTTTCTCCACCACCACATTTTAATGTGATGTATTCATATATTCATTTAGCCAAAATTAAATTGTAATTATAGTGAACCTAATTTAGTTGATGATTCAAAAATATTGTTATTCTTTCTTTTGTTTTTTTTTGTGTGTGTGTATGTGTATATATATATATATTATTTATTTATTATTATTATTATTATTTTGTCGCTTGAGACTCACATGTCTACTAAGAACATATGTTCGCTTAAACTTACAGACCAAAAAAAGGGTACAGTCCCGTGTACCTTATTCACACATAAGGAGCTGTTTGGTTCATATTTCAAAATTAAAATTAGAATTAAATAAACTTAAAAATAAAATAATAAATTTTATGATATATTTGACTTACTATAGAATTAAAATTAAATTTATTTATAGTCTTTTAGTTAAATTCAGAATTAGAATTATAATAAAAAAATTATGATCATAAAAATAATAATAATAATAATATAATTAAAATATATTTAATTACTATAAAAACATAAATATAATTTATATTAAGAATTTATGTGGTAATAATAATATGTATAATAATAATAGTTTGAATTAATAAATTACTATAATATATTTAATTATAATAAAAATATAAATAAAAATTATATTAATGAATTTTTCTAGTTATAGTAATATTCATAATATCAATAATTTAGATGAATAAATATAAATTAAATTTTAAAATAAATATATTAACATAAAAATTATATTGTAAAAAACTTATTTGTTAATTAATAATTTAAATATTTTATAATATCTACAATTTTTTCTCATTATAATACTAATAATAATAATTATTATTATTATTATTTTATATACTAACATATATATATATATATATATATATATATAAGAAGAACTTTATCTACACTTTGTTTATCTGATGAAAACCATATCATTATTCATAGTACTAATTACAGTAGGAATTGTAGTTTAATTCTTTTCTTGACTTTATTGTAAACATCGCTTTAAAATTGTTAGAAAAGGTGTAAGAATCAAGTAGGCTTTATATTGTATATAATCACTTTGTCCCCTCTTAAATTGTTGCAGGGTTTATAATGAATCACTTTAAGATTTACAAAACTTAAGTTTGTAGGCAATAATTTATCTAGATCCCTTATAAGAATATTTCTAAGTTTAAAAAGAAAAGAATTGTTAGAGACACTTTAATAATGAATTGCAATTAGAGTCAAATGGATATCTTATTTATAAATTTCAAATAGTCACATATAAAAAGTCACAACTTTATTATTAAAGATTTACATATTAAAAAGACATTTTATATGAATAAATAGTTACATTTTTACTCTACGTAAAAGTAAATGAAATGAAGATCTTGAATAATATCAAAAATCTCACTTAAAATGGTTGGTTGATGGGAATTGGAATACCAAATTCCTCCACATCATAACTTCTAATAGGCAACCAAAGAATTTCATTAATCATGTTAAAATTGGTGGCAACATTGTGTCTCAGCTACAGGAGATTAAATCAATCATTCTTTTTTTATTTTCATCTTTAATTGGGTTTCTTTATCTAGCCATGCTTGAAAATAAATGCATCCTTCTTCTAAAAATTGGATATAACGAATATGATGGCTTTGCAAAGTCCTTTCTCAATGGACAAGGTTTCAATTATGATTCAAGATAGTGATGCCAATCATGCATGAGGTTTAGCTGGTTTTAATTTTAGCTTTATGAAGTGCCATTAAGAGCTAATGAAATAGGATGTGATGAACTTCATGTAAAACTTTTACCACCATAAAAAGCTTCACTATTCCATTGTCTTTTCATTCCTAATCTTAATCCCCAAAAGGGAAGGTGCTAAAGAGATCTCTTAATTTTGACCAATTTTCTTAGTGGGATACATATATGAGATCCTTACCAAGGTTATGTTTAATAGGTTTCAATTGGTAATTGGAAAAGTGGTTAGAGAAATTCAATCCACCTTCATCGAAGGTGATATATTTTAGATAATGTATTAATTGCTAATGAAATTATTGAGGAAATAAAGAGGATGAAAAAAGGAAAGGTGATTATCAAAATTGATTTTGAAAAGGCATATGATATGGTTGAATAAAAGTTTTATTGAGAATGTGATGAAATTTATAGACTTTAATGATAAATAAAGACAATGAATATAAGAATGCATATTGACCCCTCAGCTCTTCATTGTTATTAATGGGTGCCCAATGTAACAATTCAGTATAATAAGAGGCTTACAATTAAGGGATTCCTTATCCCTTTTCTTATTTTTGATAGTTACTAAAGGTCTTAACTCCTTGCTACAAAAGGGTTTAAATGTGAGTCTAATCAATGGCTTTAAAATTAGGAGGCATGTATAATTCTTTTCCCTCCAATTTACATACGTCACCATTTTATTTAATGTTGTGAAGGACACATTTATTAAGAATTGTAAATGAATTCTTTGATGCTTCTAGTACTACTTAAGTCTTAAAATGAATCTCACCAAGACAATTATATATGGGTTTAAACAAAGCAAACAAAAATTCAGAATTTGACCTCATTTTGGAAATACTTAGTTGGTTTGCTTCTAATGACATATCTTGGGCTTCTTTTATGTGTCAACCTCTGGAGAAATGAGCTTTGGGATTCAATCATTTAGTACACTTAAAAGAATGTCATAGCCATCGTGTCCCAATCAGCCACAGAGTAGGAAGGGAGATCAAGCTTACTAAATGGAAAGTTTAGTTTATGTCAAAGGTGAGGTGGTTAATAATAATTATATCCTACTTATGCTCCTTTTTTCTATATTAATTATCACTTTTCAGGATATTGTGAAACGTGGAGAGCTGAATTGAGTAGATTTAATGATCCTTCCTTCAAAAGGATAAGGTAGGGTCCAAGAAGATTCATCATATTAGGTGTGGTTTGGCATGTCATCTTGGATCTTACCATAAATTGGCAATTAGTTAAATAGGGGTATTCTAATTGTATTCTTCTGTTATGGAGGATAAGGAACACATATAATGCATTATGGGTGAAAACTATTAAAGTAAGGTATATGGAGTATTGATTATAGCCATAAGAGTGGCGAGTAAGGTTAGCGTAGATGTCCTCTATTTAGAAGGGAGTATGCTCCACTCTAAAGGTAAATGATAAGAATTTGGAAGCTGCAAAAGTTAACTTTTGATTATTAGTAAAGGAAAGGGATTGTTTGGATTTTTGGAACTATGTTTTGGTGGGCAATATACCACTTTGGTAGATATTTCCAAGAATCTATGTTCTCGTAATAGAGAAATCGAGTCTATTGAAAAACTTTGATACTTAGGTAAATAGTTAATAGGAGTGGAGACTAATTTGGCGTTGGGGTCTATTTACATAGGAATTGGAACCATAAGAAAGATTCTTTAATGCTCTAAAGGAGTTCAATTTAATGAAAGGAGAAACAGATAGATTCATCTGACAACGTGATACAACTAGAGTTTTCACAATCAAATCATATTGCGAGTTGCAAGATAATTTGTTGAAAATACCACTAAAACCCATACCCCAGGTTTGGTAAGGATTAGTGCCACCAAAAATTAAGATCTTTGCTTGGTAACTATTGCAGGGTTAAATATTGGTTAAAGAATGATTTCCATGGATAGGATATGATGACTATCGAGATGCATTATGTCTTACATGCTCCTCAGCCCAGGAGTTCATTAGCCATATATTCCTTCACTGTTATTCGGTTTTGTAAGTGTGGAGTTTATGTTTATATTGATAAGGTCTATATTAGGTTAGCCTAGTTATAATAAATTTGATGTAGAAGAGTTGGCCAAATTTTGAGAAATGTTGTAAGTCGTATGATATCTAAATAATGGGGTCCTATGTAGTCATATGGTCCATATGACTTGCCAATAATGATGTAATTTTTAGCGAAATAGGATTTTTTTATGGCAAATATCTATAATTTGGTTCATGTTTGAACAATGTGGTGGTTTAAAGTGAAATGAACCCATTATGGATTTACCATTAACCAATTCTTCCTTGACATTAACCACATTACATCTCCTAAGAGATTTCCCACATCAAAAGAAGATTACATATGGGAAACGTTGTCCTTAGGTTGTTTTAAGTTCAACATGAATGCTTATATTATGGGTACTATGGGCCTTGTTAAGATTGAAGGGTTGCTGTACAGACACAATGAGAAGGTCATTTACATATTCTTTAAACTTGTATATGTGAACTCCATTAATGAAGCAGAGTTGTTAGTAATCATGGAGGTGATGGAATTGTGGATACAGTAAGAAGGGGGAAAAAATGCAACCATGATCATTAAAAATGACTTGTTCATAGTCATCTCATGACTTTAAGGTTATGGAACTCATTTGTAGGTGTATTTATCAATCTTCCATAATATTCTGCGGTTAAATAAAGGAAATATCCTTTTTACCTTTAAATCACATCAAAGCAATATTTTTTGGGATACATTGGCTAAACTCCCAATGACCAAAACAAAACCTCTTATGACATGGTTATAAGTGTAAAGGGTGATCTAATAATCTTTTTATATGATGATGGATCATAGTATTTCCTTGCAAGTATAAGAGTTGTGATAGTAAGCTATAAAAGGCAAGTTGAGACTAATTTATGGTGAATTAGCTTATCAAAATAGATACACATAATAGAGTGGTTGATTTTGTATATAAGGAATCAACATATGTTTCTTTTATCAAGACTACTTAGCTTTTATTTTTGGTTTTGTAGGACTGCTTTAGATTTTTGGATTGGAGTTTTTGTTTTTTTTTGGTAACTAATTTATATAAAGGTATTGATTACATTACATATATAAGGATTGTTAATTAATATAGCTACTTAGGATATGACAAGATTTTTAATAAAAGAAAAAAGGAATATAGATGCATTATATTAATGACAAGTACAGTGTAATGCATAACAAGGGTAGAGAAGCTAAGATGCTGGTAAAAGGAGTTATAATTATCAATCTAATCATGCTTTCTATTAGCTCTATTTCGAGTTACTTATATAAGTTGAGGTAACTACTGTCGATAAGACCAACAAAACTTTGAGTAGATATTGTGTTTTTTTGGTGGGATTAGGTTGCCTTTTGGGAAACTTTATAACTAATAAGGGCAGTGAGCTCGCTTAAATGAAAAGAAGGAGGTGGCAGGTTAGTGATGTATCATGATCGCACTGGTGAACATGAGAACTTCTAGAAAAAAGGATCTTATACATGTGCGATATTTATTTGTCTTTATACAATGATTTTATAAGAGATGAGAGTGTTATCAATAAGTGACATGTTATTACCTTTTCTAATTTGTATTTAAGGGGTTTATTGTGTGATTTCTAAGATAGTCTTCCTACATTGATTTGTTTTTTTAAGTAAAGTTAAGAGTTGTTATTTTATAGTTATTGGGTCATAATTTTGATATCAAAGGGAGATGTTGATTGGTGAAAGTCAAGTTTTGGTATATATTTCTTCAATTATGAGATTGTGGGATTTGGTGTTTAATTGTACAATTCCATTAGGGACAACTATGAATAAAAGGCACATACTATTCAAAAAAAGAAAAAAAGTTACATTTTTACAAGTTAAGAGTCATTTCTTTTTAAAAGAATCTAATTTTTAATAGTTGTTACTTTTTAAAAGAAATTAACTTTTATAAAAGTACACTTTCTTTTTATATATACACAATTTTTTAAATAATATTATTCTTAAATAAGATTACTTATTCTTAATATATATATATATAATTTTTTAAAATAAATATAACACTTTAATTGTAATGTGTGACTTAGTATATATTTAAACATTCATGTTTATATGTTTGTTTAACATGCCATTTGATGACCAAATTTAATGTGGTTAAAAATTCAAATGATAATTTATATTATAATTTCTATTAAATCATAAGATCATAGTTAATGTGACTTGGAATCCTTAACCATAAGTACTTGAAAATTGTTATATTAAAAAAAATAAATTAATATCTTAAGTAAGGCACACAAAATTAACTAATTAAGTAAATATAACTTTATGTACTAACACTTATTAAGTAATATGGTGGACATTAAAGAGTAATTGTAATTATTTTATCTAATTTTATTTATTTATAAAAAAATAAAAATATAATTAATTTATATGTCTTATTATTTTTATAATATTTCTTAAATATCGCTAGTTCACTTTTTTTTTTTCATAGAGGGACATGAGAGTAAAAGTAATAATTAACACTTTTTTTTTTTCCTAATGATATAGGCATACCGTGACCTTTTCTTGTCATCTAGTGTATTTTTTTATTTAGTTAAATTTAAATTTTTGCACTAATGTCTATTTTCTAATAAAAAAAATGTATATTAAAAATATACTGTTGAATCAAGAGAGGGAAAATTGCTAGTCTCGAGAGGGAGGAAATCGCCAGCATCAATGGTGGTCGGATAATCAGTCTTCTGTCAAATGAGAATATTAAAAATTAATTCATAACTGTAGGTATTCAAAAATAATTAATGACTGTAGGTATTAAAAAATAATTCATGAGTTTGACCCACCGATTCGACGACTAATTAAAAAATTAATTTTTTCACTGTAGGTATTAAAAGATATTATTTGCTCCAAGAAAATTTGTTAGTGGACTTTTTCTTTGCGAATTTTCTAAATAAGGTATCTGTAAATTCATGGGAAAATTAAATTCACGCTAATCTATAATCAAAATTGGAAAAAAGGAGGGACGACCAATTAATTCTTGGACGTTTGGGAAATTTCTCATTTACTGCATTGGAATATTATATATGGAAAATAAGCATATACATATCAAAATCTGGAACGAAATCTTCCTACCAAATTGAGTAATTGACAGATTACAAATCAAAAGGAACAAGTTAGAGCTGTTTCTTTTGGGTTGGAAGACGCCGGCGCCCCCCACCCCTTTTTTTTTTTAATTACAGCTCCACCAATTTTAATATTCTTGCCTAAATTCGGATACTCTCTCTCTCTCTCTCTCTCTCTCTCTCTCTCGCTCGCTCGCTCGCTCTGTGTATGTGGGCACGAAATCCAGGCACCGGCCGCACCACATCGGGTAGCAAATCTGGTTATGGGTCCCGTATATTTGGTGCCCGAAGGAAAATAAAGGGAGACTCTTGTCATTCTGTACCCGATTCTATTCTTTTTGGTACAAATGGTTGGGACCTATTCCGTTGAATCAGTTCCCACGGTATTCCTGCTCTCATGGACCCCCACTACCATAGGATTTCGCCAACCAGCTCCCTAGAGCATCCAACGGCGAATAATTAAAGGTCATGCAGATAAATATTATCTCTCAGGAAAAAAAAATTAAAAAAAAAAAAAATATATATATATATATATATATATATATATATATATATATACACATTGTGGAAAATCTCGAATAACAGCTACCAATAAATGTCGTCCGAATTTTCATCGGCGCCCCATCGACAATTTTATTCTACTTTCTACATAATCAATTTCTCTTTTCTAGGCGAATCATTCGTATTGTGCACGTCTTTAGTTGTATTTCCCCAGAATGTGAAAAATACGTACACTCGAAACCAAAATTCTATCAGTTTTTTGTTTTGACTACTCGCACAGCAGCTCGGTGCCCACAAAGACATGCCAATTCGCTGTCAGCATGATAAACAACACCTCACTGTCGGCTACTTTAACGATCCGGAGGCAGGGCTTCCCACGCACTCGTCCTCCCTCCTGCTCCCGCGCTCTAATTAGCTTAGAAGGGTGGCCCCACCGGACCCACGAGGGCGAGGAGGGAGCGTTTCCAACGGGCATTGAAATTACTTTCATAAAATATCACTGTTATCGCCATCATTATTGTCGTCGTTAACTAAATCGTAAATTCTCAGAATAATGCAATTTTCAAAAGAATTTATCAAATACGACGTTTTGGTGATACGTGAAATTTACCGGCCCCCTTCTGAGCGTCAAGACTCAGAGCAATCCGGCAATGAAAGGCCCGACGATCTTAGCATAGCAATTCACGTCCACCATCCCGCCCCAAATAAAAAAAAAAAAAAGAAGAAGAAAAAGAAAGAAAGAAAGAAAGAAAGAGCAGCGTGGCCACTGGATCGAGTGTCTTTCTCATGATTATGACTTGACCACAACTTGTAAAAAAATTGTTTTGCACAGGGCCTTACTTTGAGAATTTACTAATTAACACGATTTTTGAAAAAGTGAAGCCCATCACGGTCCGTCCGAGGAATGGGGGGCCCTCCAAATCGAACGGCTAGAAGCCGCTCTGCGTTACGGCAATCGAAAATTGAACTTTGGTCAGACCTTACCTTGTGATAAGACACTGGGGATTTATCCGGCGATTCCTGTACTCTCTATATACCCTTCCAATTTTCTGGTTGGTACGAGATGTTTTGCTTGGGGTTTTCATTTCTTTTTAAAGTCATGACCAACGTGAAGCCAGGGCCACTCGGGGACTCTCTCCTAACCTTCTTCAACCAGGCCATAGCAGCCGACCTTAGGCCCTTTTCCGTTGTTTTCTTGTGATATTCAAATTTTCTGGGGAAAATCTGATCGAAGAAAGAAAATTAGGGTTTGCCTTCCTGTGAGATTTCTTGGGTTTTATTGATAAAATCACTATGGGTAGTGGGGAGAAGAGTCAGAGGAATTTCCACCTACACCTGCCTCATCTTCACAATCACCACCCCCACCACCACCATGGAAATAGCAATAGGAGGCAAGTGATCAGAGATGTCCCAAAGGGGTGTTTGGCGATCAAGGTGGGCCAGGGAGAGGAGCAGCAGAGGTTTGTAGTGCCCGTGATGTACATCAATCACCCGCTGTTCGTGCAGCTATTGAAGGAAGCCGAGGAAGAATATGGGTTCGATCAGAAGGGGACAATCACCATCCCTTGCCATGTGGAGGAGTTTAGGTACGTTCAAGGCATGATTGATCGAGAAAGGTCTTTTCATCACAACCATCACTCATGTTTTATGTTTTAGCTGATCGTCTCAAGATTTGCGGAGGTTTTGTGGTGCCAAACAAGGCCTAGCTAACCTTCGTGAAATAGGCTAATTTTGCTGTTCAATCCTTATGTGGGATGTGTAAATTTGGAGTCTTCTTCTTCTTCTTCTTCTTCTTCTTCTTCTTCTTCTTCTTTTTTTATATTAAATCTTTAAAGATTTCTCTTTTTTCTTTTTTCCCCCTTTGTTTCTGGTTTTTCTCGGTGCATCTTTGGTGGTTGGGCGATTTGGGAGTTGATGATATGATGACGATAAAGATGACGCAATAATGACGACAACAAATGTTGCTTGCAACTCGGAATTGTTTATCAATTTTCTTTTATTTTGCTAGAAGCCGAACCGGGAATACAGCGAGAGAGAGAGAGAGAGAGAGAGAGAGAGAGAGAGAGAGTCATTGCCTTTTCTTTTCCTTTTTCTCTTCGTTGATATTCCGCTTCATTCCCTTTTATTTTCCTTTCTTCAAAGGTGAATGTTGAGCAACTTTAATGGTGGTGGAAAGAATGGACTGAAGGCCCAACTGGTGGGCAGGGTACGTAGGACCATACCAGTTGCTCTCGACCTTCAAATTTGCTTTAGGTAAAATAATCAGTATCACGATTTGTAGTCGAGATGTAGCACTCAGTGATACCGACGCAATTGGTAACAGGGCAGAATTGAAATTAGTGGAGAATTCGAGTTAATCTAATTAAATTGGAGAAGAGATGTGCGTGAGAGAGAAAAATAATAAAAAATAATAGTAACAGAGTGTGAGTTTCGTCGAGGAGAGAAAAAACAATGCATTCACAATGGGTGCACGGAAATTACACGATCGATTCTACAGCTGTAAACGTAAATTTATTGGCACAAATTAAACACCTGTCTGGAAATGAAATGGAAATTGACACCAACAATTCCCTCCGAAGCCCTTTCCCTCGAGGGTCAAATGAATGGTATGGCCAATACGACTCAGGTTGCGGTCAACACCGACGAAAAAAGAGATAATTGCTAGCCACAAAGGACAATCTCGAGCGGTGTATCTCCACGTCAATCAGTATTATGAGTCCCCCTCCCACTAGGATCAACTGGGGCAGGCAAGCAGAATGGGTTACATTTAGGGAAGGGTTGAGTCAATTGCGCTGCAATTTCAATCTCGCGAGGAGCTGGATAAACAAAGTTAGTGCCCCGCGGGAAGTTCTTTTCTTTTTTTTTCTTTTTTTGTGAGGAAGAGTGAATTCATTCAACTGGAAAGGTTCAATACATCATTAATCAACAAATCAAAGACAATGAGGCAAATTATTCCTGTCCCAAGCGGCTTCTCCAGTCGCCGTCAAAAGATTTTCTCACCAGCGCATGTGCTACTCCCATTTGCGGTTCTCAGAACATGTGAAATACTCCACTTGTGAAAATGAAAGATAAGCTCCTTAATGTCCTCCACAAGAAGCCCATGTATTGAAAGATATGGGGTCTGCTCGAGGCATTCTCGTACAGCTTCCAAACCCTCAGATTCGTGGCAAATATTGGCCAGACCACACAATGGTTCTCCCTGGCTCCTACGGAAAACCACCCCGAGCCCAGCACCGCCGACCTCTCCAGAGGCGGCATCAGTATTACTTTTAACCAAATCAACTTCCAGAGTAGACCATTGGGTTTGATGACTTCGCTGCCTGGTCGTTCGCCCCTGCTGTAATTGCAAACCCATGCTTATAATCTAACTCGGCTGGGGTTGCTTATTCTCCCCCCCATAGAAGATTCCTTCCTTTCCAAATCGCCCAAGCAATCAGCATCAGTGCATTGCACATAGTTGAACAAACCAAAGAATGAAAAACAACAGCTGTAACAGCTACACAACCAGTAGGAGAATCTGCGGACCCCAACTTCGCCCTTGTCTTTCTATGACTACGAAACTCAAGGCCTGAATTGGCATGCACTGATGTCGAAAGACTTGCATCTCCTTGCTTGTTTGCATCCACACTCACTATATATGATATGCTTCAATGTGATTGTCACGTAGTAAAATACGCTTTTATTTCAATATAACTCCTACGGATAGAAAGAATTGGTTAGTTGGCGAAACAAATTAATAGTATATTAAATGATTAGCACATGGATTTCTATCTAAGATTGAAGGCCCATCCAAAAACTGCAACAGGCTAAAGCCAGTGGAATTTCTCGTACAAGCAGTAGAACATGTCTGGTATGCCACTAACTGTAAGATTTGATGATAAAGTCATCTGAATTTTTAGTTTATCGTCTCTGCAAATCAAAAACCGAAAAAAACAAAAAAGGGTCTGGTATTCCATCCTATATTGTTCAACCTCGTCCCTTTCTTCATTGTTTGACGTTTGAAGGTTGTGTCCAAATCTATATCACTTTCGCATTTAGGTGGCTGTTGGGTCTGATAGACGGACCACTCACGGAGAACAAAATCGGAATACGTGACAATGAAAGGAAAGGGAAGCATATTTAATTAATTAGTAATTAACTACGTAATGTGATCCAACTTATACATTTATAGTGAAAATTTTTGACTTATATCGTTGCCCAAGAAGTACATCCCACATAGACATGGTGGCTAAAAAAGACTTACAGAATAGAGGGAATAACCTCGTGCCCATGGCATGAATTCTTTGAATTTCTTTAATAGGGACAACATGCAAATAGAACAAGAAGCGACTACCTTGACATGGGCTGTACTGTGAATATATATATAATCAAAAAACTATTTTTAAATTCGTCTTTGTTACTTCATACCATACCACATCACCTGTGATGTGGATACCTGCACTCTAGTGCGTCCAGCAATATTTTTCTCATAATAATAATAATAAACCATAGTTCATAGAATACAGGAAAATCTTGGGATATTGTATTAAACCAAAGTATGTGGAACATTCGTAGGCATGAAGATCTTGGGTTGCATGCAACCAAAGGTTGAGTTCAACATGGGAACTAATTTTCCATCTTAATTTGGTGGCTACTGATGGCATATTGCAAACAAATTTATGCATACTGATTCAAGTTCAGACTCAAGAAATTCATGTGAAATTATCTTCTGGTACTTCGACGCCATGAATTGAACTTATGGTTAACTGTAACAAGGTAGAATGGATATGCTCCATGCTGCCGACTATTCAATATTTGAGATTTCTAAGTATTAATTGAATCGATCGAAATGACAGTTTAACTTCTCCTGGGGTTACAACGGAAGACATCGAAGCTTATAGATTGGCTGAAATCTAATGTTCCAACTTCCATGTCCACCTTCTAAAGTCACGTAGGTTTTAGTTGAGCTGCCTGCTTGACTACGGCAAGTTTCTATTAAGCTATCATTTGCTGGCTTGGGTTGTTGACAAAAGCTCAATTCGTTATACATAAACTAAAGAAGTTTTTTTTTTTTTTTTTTTTTTTTGGTTTTTAAAGATTCTGCTAAAAATCCCTCGTGTTGGCACGCAAAATTTAGAGACTGGGAACAAAGCCAAAGTAATTAAAGGGCAATTCGGTAGCAATGCATTGGCATCATATAATACCTTAAGTCTTATATTCAACATCTCCCCTAATTAACAGCGTTTATTTTTCTAAATACCTTTTAATCTTTTTGGCAAGTTCCTTTCACTTCACGAATTAGCTTGTGGACTATTCAAAGAGTCCAGATCTGTCGTTATTTTGCTTTTCAACTCGGCTGCCCCCGCGACCATTTACCAATTTTTTGGCTGCTAATCTGTAGACCAACGAGAAATCTAGCTATTGTGGCGCACTTTCTTAGGCTATAAGTTGATCCGCTCCCTCCAACCATATAGAAAATTGGCCGATCTAGAGCTTTATTGGCCTTTGACATATCCGCTTCTCCGTTTGTATTTTTAGTAGAAAAATAATTGTTGACTTTGACTACTCCATAAAATATAGAAATCCAAACTGACAAATAAAAAATTTACATTTCTTTTCAAATCTGCCATAGAATTCTAACTAAAGTTTAAGCTTTTCAACAAAGCATTTAACGAAATATATAAAACAGAAATTTCGGGAAAAAGTCCGGGGCCTTTTGTTTTAAAGTTGATAATTGAGTGGCGAATATCAGACTAGAGAGGGCGATAAGCGTAAAGCAGCAGTCGATTCCAGATGTACACCTTCCATCCACTTGACAAAAATGAAAAATTTTTGTTTTCAGTCGACGGCTTGCTCCCACCACAATTCTGCATCCGCTTCTAGAAAGTGGTCCATTCAAGCTGCTGCCTTGTCGGTCCGACAATTCTTAAGTAATTACCGTATTGTTTCTGTGTAGTGGTACTGCTACGTACTTGTACTCCTCCTAAACAGGAAAGCCGAACTTCGGTTCCGCGTTAGACAGGCATAACCCTGTATTAAAAGACAAAATTAATTGAATTTCAGGACAGTAGAGAATTGGATAGAGTAATAATAATAATAATAACAATAAATTATTAAAATGAATTGTGCGATCTACACATCAAATTAATTACTAATTTAGATCTGTTTAATATTTTTCTCATTTCCAGCTATGAGTGTGTCCAATTCATTTGCGCATAAAACTTTTTTCAGGCTAATCATGAATTTATTGACCAAAAAAAGAGGAAAACTAAAGTTGCATTCGAGCCTAGCTTGTTTTGTAATTATAAAGTGATTTAGCATACCCGATTGGAAATTGAGACACAAAAATAGTATTTTAAAATAGATATTTATACTTATGCTATACTAATTTTACAGAACTAATATACTATAATAGCAATTTTACAGATAAAAAAAAAAATCTGCAGAAATTCCATATAATCTATATTCATCTGGGTGCATGCGCTTCCCAGACTGAAGTGCTAGAAATCCTGTTCTATTAGGTAAATAGATCCAATTGGCTATGGAAAATTGGAAAAACACTCGACTCCTGCATTAACACAATTCGTGTGATTAAACTTTAGACCTGCCCGATTAGATTGGTAAGACCTACTTAAGAATCAAGGACGTGGCGAAGAGATTTGTTTACGTTGTTGTAAGAGACTGTCGTGAGAAACTCAATGATTAAAAATTTTAAGCACCCTAACGTCGAGGTCTTAAGCTCCGCCGGGGAGCGTTTGTAGAATGTGAGTAGCCCCCTGATGGAGCTATAGAGAGAGAGAGAGAGAGGGAGAGAGGACCATAATGCAGGTTTTATAGGGTCGGGGACCCAAGAACTAGGTGGTCCACCGACATGTGTACGGGAGCACCACGCCAAGGGATTGTGGATTTCAGAGAAATTTGAAATTTTAAATCAGCTCCGAATTTCGAATCTTCATTGTTCCACCACCCCAGCGGCAAACCACTGTAACTCCCAAGCCATGGACATTTGTCCACTATTGCCGTTCTACACCGTGTATTTCATTTTGTAAAACAAATAATAAAAAATAAAAAAACTGGTAATTAGCAAAGAAAATTATTCAATTTAAAAATTTGGCCTAAAAGTCCCAGAATTTACTTGCTAACATGTCATATATGCACAATTTCCTCTAACCCCATTCCTGAAGAAAAACAAGCCCTCCAAATCCTCCAGTTGCCAGAAATTTCTTTTAAAGAACAGAAAAAATGAAAATGAAACTAAAAACCTATATGTCGGGCTAAAAAAAAATTAATGGTGTCTTGTGTTTGAGCTCCGAAGCGTCACACCATGTAAAAATTTTGTGTATCCAAGTAAACTAAGCTTTCCATCTGAGTTTCTGATCCACTCTTTGATAAACGAATAAGCCGAAGGGCCAACGTTCAGCTCCTGCAGCAATCAGAGACTTACAATGATAATTGATTGGCAACAATAGCTGAGACAACATAAAACGACAACGCAGGTCCATACCCGTGCCAATTCCTCAACTGAGATAGTTCGGTTACCCTCCCGTTCAAAATGTTCGAAAGCAGTTGAGGAGATTTGTTCCCATCCCTCTAGAGCCTCCAACTGATATGTGCTAATTGCGGCTGCACAAAACTCTTCAAAATACATCTTCCTATAAGCAAGGGACTCCATCTGAAAAGACAAAAATGATTTAAGAGGACTTGAAAAAAGGGCGAAACCGCCTACTTTATGGAGAAAAGAAGCAGCCGAAAGTATTTTGTTTTGAGTAATTTTGAGTAGGTAGTAGAAAAATGCATTAGGAAGGCCATACTGAAATTCATTCCTTTGACAGGTATAGACCATTGCGATATTACTCAAATTTGTCCGCAAGTTAACATGAAATTGCTGATGTCTTACCGAATTAAGAATGCTTGGAACTCTTGACTCCCTCATGCCATCAGTTGCATTACGCATTAGAGCCTAAAAATTGCATTAAATTGCTATCTCAAGCAAAATTACCCCATAAAATACTGTTAACTTAAATTTAATAGAAATAGGCACAGTTATTAACCGTTTTGAAATTATCCAGCGAAACACTGCCATCTCTGTTCGGTTCCAACAGGCTGAATTGAGCTCTTAAATATACAAGCTCATCCTCGGTCAAAGCTTTGGAAAGAGCCTACAAATAAAAGAGAACAAAAGGAGCTATAAAGTACGGGAGAACATTATCCCAAATTTAAACTACACCATATTTAAGCTGATGCATAATTCAAATTCTTTGGTGCCTTAACTTTAGAGTAGTTACACTGAGAAACAAATGAAACTCCACCAATCTTTTAAAACTGCTCTAACAAAATATTCAGCTTTCTGTGGAGCTTTACTATTTTATAACTATGAATTCATTCATAAGACTTATGAATTGAGTCAAACGTATAAAAGCTACCATTATGTAACCACTTATACATGAATTAGCCTTCTGTCTGCAAGAGAGGTGCAGGCTACATTCTCCAGTGGATTATACATCTAATTAAGCAATTTTATTAAGAATCCATTCTTGCTAGCATATAGTAATACAGTGCTGCCAAAATGCAGAACCTGTTATAATTGGAAATCAGTAATTAGAGTAATTATGTGCCAAAACTAATTCTGTTATCATAAAGATCACCATATCTTGCAAGGTTCCTACTAAAATTGTTTAAACACATCAAAAACTTCGGTACATTCTGGATATTTGTAATAAAAGAATGATAACAAGAGCATTTCGTCATGAGCACCAACTAAAAATTTCCACAAGCATATGCTTGCTTGTAGTCTGACACAAACTTCACAGCTGCAAAACGCTCTTAACAGGGTGCACATTTAGTTGTAAGACAACAGCATTCCTCATTGCATTAATCAAGTATAAATTCGCATATCCTCGGGTCTTGAATTAATATGAAGTTATGAACAACATATTAGAGGAAAAAATTCTCTATGAAAAACAAAAGGCACCCAGTATGGTCGAAGAAGAGTACCTTCAGTGCTGCACGCTTAAAAGGAGTAGCAAGCAGGTATCCCTTTACAAGCTTATAGATCAAGATGTCTAAAGGTATTGGACGGCTATCATTCCACAACCATGGATGAGCTGCCATCATTGAGCATTCATCAGCCAAAAAGTAAGAATAAGAACAATAACTTATAAGCAACATGAGGTCAAGAAGTTCTGCATTGTTAACATCTCAAAGGGGAGGCATCTAGATCCTTCGAGATAGGAACCCACTGCGGGGTTCTTTTTCTTAAGATGCTTCACTCATTGACCAGTAGTTCTTAGAAGGAAACTAGATTGTCATGGGAAAGAATGTAATGAACACATCAGAGGAATTAATATGTAAACTGATGTCCAGACATTTGTACGAGCAATATAGGATGCCTAACTTACTTAAAGCTTGTACAGCAGTCATTCTTTTTCTGTAATCCTTGTTCAGGAGTCTCTTCACAAAATCTTTGGCCTCTGGAGTAATGGAAGGCCAAGGCAAATCCTCAAAGTTGGGATCAGATCTCAGCACTGAACGAAAAATTCCTGATTCAGTCCTTGCCCAGAAAGGCCGGCTTCCACATAATAAGATATAAGAAATAACACCAATGCTCCATATATCTCCCTCCAGACTGTATGATCTATGTAGGACTTCAGGTGCAACATAGTATGCACTTCCAACAATATCATTAAGTCTTTCATCTGAAAATTATTACAATAAAAAAATTAAACCTAATAAAGATGGTAAGTAACGCTTAAGAATTTTAAAGACTCCAAATAGCAGTAAACTCCAAACTTAGCAATTTACTTTTATTGGATAATTAAACTTGGGAATCTTAGAAGCAAAATTATCCGTACCTGGCCTGATAAAGTCAGAAAGACCAAAGTCAATAAGCTTCATATCAGCATCTTCACTTGCAGAAGAGAAAAGAAAATTCTGCATAAAAAGTCAGAAAAACTGGTATCAGCGGTAAGAAGCCACAACAGAACACAATGAACCATAAATGCAATCACCCAGCATACCAACAGTCACCCTGCATGAGAACTTAAACACAAACTACAGTGTTTAAATGAGGCAATAATGTGCCAAGTTTTAAGAAAGAAAAACCTCTGGCTTCAAGTCACGGTGTACAACACCCTGAAGATGACAAAATGCAACGATAGACAGGATTTGCACAACTATGGCTTTCGCATCATCCTCTGTGTACCGTCCACCTCTGCAGCAGAGTGGAATATCATGGAATGACAACAATACCAAATCACACTTCACTCATGCAATAATCCAGACAATAACCATAGAATTTGGATGCTTTTATCTTTTCTATAGGCACACAGTAACATCCACCTTATTTAAGAATCTTTGATATTGAGTGTGCCAAAAAAACAACAATACCTTGCTAGAATTCTGTCCAAAAGCTCCCCACCCTCGCACAATCTGATACACAAAGAAAAACAGAAAAGCAAAGCAAAGAGTTCAAAAATTAAAAATAAAAAAATAAAAAAATTAAAAACACAGATTTATAATCCAAAAGAATTAGAATTTAATGATAGGTCCAAATGAATTTTTCCAACAAAAACCAATACAAAAGTTTCAAAGATAAGAGTAGAAAATGAGCAATGTTAAAAAATTTTAACTTTAGTTCCTCGCAATAAATTTGAGAGAAGAATAGGAAGGACATACTCCATCACAATGTACACATTATTGGCATCCTCACATGCATCATAAAATTTGACCAGATGCTTGTGTCCTGATAGTGCTTTCAGTATTTTGACTTCCCTACGAACATCTTCAATTGCGATTGCTGTTGTCATCTGCAGAAGATAGCTATTCAAAATACAGACCTTACATCCAACAGAAATGAAGCACAATACTTAAGAAAAAGATTCCTAGCATTCATGCATTAGATCAACATATTTGAGCAAAGGTAACCACAGTGACAGAGGGCAAACAACCATGTGTCCTGCTACAGATTCAGAAAGCACACAAGTTAATTTGAAGCATCAGATTTGCAACGGAAAGTTTGGATATGAAATTAATTATTGACAAGGACAAGGAATCCAAGTGGATTTGTGGTGGTGGATGAATTGGATCCGAAAAAAGAATGGAATCTAATCATCAAATATCTAACGAAAGTGTTCCCCAAATAGAGTAGATGGGAAATGAATTCTATTCGCAACACAGTTGGTTCACCATGTGATTGTCTGATAATGAATAAGGAATGTATATGGAGCAAGGAGTCTTTGAGATGACTATTCAAGGACTATAAAGACTAAAAACAGTGTATAAGAATGGCAGTTACATTATTTGTCCTAAACATCATGGCCCCACAAAAAGCAAACCGTAAATGCATGCCTTATTGATCTTATTCGTTAACACAAAAAAAATACAGCTACGTGGCAATAAAGAAATGCAAGCATACCTACGGGGTTATAAACAAACGTATTGGGGTGCAAATGTCTGTATTTCTTCACCCATAAGTTATTTCAAGTGAAGTAACTGCATGTTTTGTATCGCCCTGAATCTCCGCCTTACATATTTCTACCCCAAAAGTATGCATGGCAGATTTGGGATTTCTTTCTTATTATTAACTATAGATTTAACTCTCTCTTGCTTATTGCATGTAAAGCATGTACGTCAAATGCCACCTTATATGCCTGTAAATTTCTTCAATTTCAAATGGATCTCTCGATGAATGACTTAAGCTGCAACTTGGTTTGTAACATGATTTATGAGTTAAATGCACCTTGTTTAGCATACCTTTGTCCTAAAAGGAAGCTAGGTCCAATTTGAAAAAAATATATTGTATAAGAAATAAACCCTTCAAATCTCATTTTGCACTTTCTTCAGAAGGTTAGAAACTGCATTTTGGCAAACTTGATGTTAAGGATGCTAAACAACTGATTTGTAATAGAAATGATGTTCAAGTATATCAAGCCAGTTTACATATCTGATGTCATCCATACTTAAGGGAATTTTTTATCTCTAAAGACTAACACGACAATACAATTTACATAAAGAAGAGAAGACAGCGGGTGGCAGCATATGAGATGAATAAAACAACATATTTGTCACATTGTTTTCCACTGTCTTGCATACTTGACAAATGCTCAAACAATGCCTATGAGTTCAATACAGGGCAGCAACCATATATGCCCATAGACAAGTATTGTCCTCTTAGCACCTTTCTATTCAGTAGTCAGTCATTAAAGTCTAGGGGACTAGCACAGACAATTACATCAAATGATGGGGTCCACATCATCAATTAACATGTGTATGCTGTATGCAAACCATGATAATAATGCATCAACAGCTCCCAGGCTCGTACCATAGTTCATATACTTGTCAACCACTGACAAGGATGCCATTTTCTTTTCCAAGGATTGATGGTATCCCAACCTTAGGCATCAGTAGATTTTACTCACCATGCACTGGTTTGTATATTGAGCAAATTGGCATATTTGAAATATAACAGCAATACTACAGTTCAACTTCACTGATGGAATTCTAGACATGAGTCAAACAAGTCATACTTCACAAGATACTAGATAGACAAAAGCACATGGCCACCACCTGATGCTCCTCTATATATGCAAGAAATAAAAGTTATGAGTTGTACATCATCTGGTATATAACTGATTCTTGTCCAATGATCATCCTATGCCAGCAACAAAATACGGTTAACTTGTAGACATTGTTTTAAGGTTACACCACAAATATAACCCTTCGTAAAAAAAATATATATGCTAAGAAAAACAAAACCACTTTAAAAAGCAAGTTCACATAGAGATCTCTGTGTAAAAGACGTGCGCAACGTGGCTTCAGTTTACATTGGGCAAACAGAAAGTCAGCTTCCATCACATTCCTGTTTTGGATACAAGCTGAGCTCGTATATTATCAGATGCTGATGACCATATAAGTCTCCTCTCATTTTCTGATGATACAGTCATCAGTACGTTTCTTCCTAATTGACAAAAAGCTTCATTTGACATGGGAACTGATGAAGCCCTGTAAATATCTTTGCAACCAGTGGAAGTTTGAGTTCCCAGGACCAGGAGTACCACACATTCTTGTTGGATTCTCTGCATCTTGTCCTTCTGAGAAGTACGCAATTAGCAGGAACTATTCTCCAAAAATTACTTTCATCAACGTGTTTCCTTAGCGGCAACAATGATGACAACGACAACAAAGCCTAAGAGATTCAATACCACTATCCATTCAAAGAAAGAAGGACGATCGCCAGCATCTTTGGGGGGCATCGCCACTGTTATGGGAGAATTTAACATGTTTCCAATATAAGAGTTGCAAATTTCTGGACCTAAAGTTGGGCAATGTGCAAGAAATTAAAAAAGAAAACATCCATTTTATTACTAAAATCCACTTATTGCTATTCACTACTAAGTACCAAATAAATGTACCAATAAATGAGAAACAAACAATACACTGACTAAAAACCCCGAGGCACTACAATCAGCCAATTGCAGAGGAAAATTCTGAACCATAAGGAACTTCATTGAAAAGCTGCTCAAGAAACATATTAACAAAAACAAAAAGTATACACAAATAATCGTACGACCCAGATAGGGGGGTGAGCGGAGATTAGAGAGAGAGAGAGAGAAAGAGATGATCAGAAGCGACTAAATTGTGGGATTGTACCTTGGCTTTGGAAATGATCTTCACGGCAACCGGCTGATCCTTGAGCTCACCCTTCTTCCCTTTGGCCGAGCATGTATGACCAAAATGCCCCCTCCCTACCTCCTTCCCTAGCTCGTACTTGGCCCCAAAATTCTTGCTGTAGCCGAAGCTCTTGTCCAGCGACTGCTGCTGCTGCTGCTGCTGCTGTTGCTGCTCCGCCTCCAAGCCACCGTGCTCGGGAATCGGCCCCTCCTTGGGCTTCCCTCCACCCAGCCGCTTGGCCAAGGAAGCAGCTATGTGCTTCGCCGGAGACGGCGGTGGGAACGGCCTTCGGAAGAACCTCCTAGGCGTCGACGTCCTCGCCGGAGACGGTGACACGCCTCCCGGAAGCGGACTCGAGGAAACGCCATGCGGATACGGGCTGGGCCAGGGGCTGTGGTTGGAAGGCCTAGCAGGGGTGTTCTTCAGCGACGGACCGCCGTTACGCGACGGCGTTGACGGCGGTAAAGTCACCTGGTTCTGATCGCCGGTTGAGACGATGGTGGTGGTTGCCGGGTCATTTTCATTAGTTTGACCAGCCTTGCCGTAGCACTGCCCCATCTATGTGAGCCACTAAAACCTCTTGCTCCGCCGATGTATTTGCTATGCGCTCGGTCAAAGTCCACACATCTCACATCTGACGGTGCAAGAATTTTCTCACAGATCTGACCACCACCGCAGAGAAAAACCCCCCCTAAAAAAAAGTTAGAGAGAGAGAGAGAGAGCGAGAGAGAGATCTAAGTTAAGAAAACGATAAAACGAGAGAATGAAAGAGGGAATTGAGTCAGACAGAAAGAGGGAGAGCGCAGGGCAAAGAGACAGCAATCAAAAACCAAGATACCGAGTGTGACAACAGGTATAGATATAGAGAGGTGAGAAACTGAGCAATTCTACACAGTTTCTACTTCATAATAATCGCCCCTGAAATCTAGGATATAACCGTTGGATTTGCAGATCACCCACGCAGGCGACAGTCGCGATGTAATTACGAGGGGCCCCCGGTTTTGATCGGAGGGCTTTTGTTTCCCAATTCGATGGAGACGAAGATGGAAAAAACCCCCCCGCCCCCCCAAAAAAAAAAAAACCAAAAAAGGTTCGGTGGTAGAGCATAACATTGAACACATGCGTGCAGGTTAGTCCTCTTCCCTCTATTTACGTCAAGGCTCCTTTTCGTTTTAGTTTTCTTTTCCTTGGTCTTTGCCTACTTTTCTTATCGCGTTATTTCTCCGTATTTTCTATTTCTCTTAATGGCAAAGGCCAACTCTTTTATTATTATTTACCATTGCAGCTGAGAATTTTTTTTTTTTTTTAATAAATAAATTTTTTTTTTTAAAAAGAAAAGAAAAAAGAAAACTAGGCAAATTGATTTAGAGAAAACGGAAAAGCTACACTAGCGCGGCCTCATACGGGGCAGCCGCGTCCGGGTGAAAAAATAATAATAAGAGGAAAGGGAGGGGGGGCCCGCACCCCCCTGTCTCTTGTATGAAAGAGCACTCGGTCATTCCCTCGTCCCGGGGAGAGGGGGGCTGCGGCCGGATACTGAAGTCCTCAGAAAAATGCCCACATGTCCACACGTGGCTTCATTTCGCGGTGCTGATGTCATGCGCACGCGTAGGGCTGTGGGAGAAAATACCTTGCAAGAAATAAGGATGCGAACAGCAACGGCTTGTCCGAACCGAAGGTTCGGCGAGAATTCAGAGATAGTCTTGCGAGACAGTACGCGGATTTAAAAACAAATATGTTTCAGTTTCTTTTTTCTTTTTTTTTGTCCCCCCCCCCCCCTCGAGAATGTTCGACGTTCTTATTATGCTGCATCAAATACGAACATAACCAATTGCCCGGCTACAACAGTAACAATTATTAATTCATTTCACGTGAAGGAAAAATTAACGAGGACATATTCGGTAAAATGTTCATCAAACTAATTTTTTAGATGTACCCAAAAAAAAAAATAAAAATTAACTTTCTGAAAAGTTTAGAACCACCGCAATCTCGTTTTCTAATTAGGTGAATTTTTTATGACGCGGGGCATCAAATACCTGACAACTCTTAACGAAAATTAGTTCAATTTTTGCAATTACTCTAAAAGAGTAATTTAATTTAGACTTTTGTAACTGTCGTTAGATGGTGACTAATCATTATGCCTACCAAATTTAGCCTCTCTCTTTTCTTTTTTCCTTTTTTTTTTTTTTTTCTATTGTCGAAGTAAGAGATGTGCAACGAATAATCACCAAAAAATGCGTGAATTGATTGATGCTAGAGTGCAATATTACTTATGGCATATGGGTATTTGCCTTCGATAATTTTAAGATTTCAAAAAGAAAAAGGAAAAAAAAAAAAGAGGCGCGACGTTGTGATCAGAAACTCCCATTGTTGAGTAATGAACTCCTACGCATAGAAAGCGGCTAGAGCAAATTAGTGTTTTTTTTTTTTTTTTTTTTTTCTCAATTTGATAAACGAGCTGAGATATATTATTCCATCAATAAAAATTTGTACGTTAGGGAGTCCATGTTCATGCTTCGTCTAAATTCATTCATGCGTTTTAATCGCAACTTAATTTTTTGTCTCGAGTTTCAAGATCAGATTATATTATTATTCCCATTTGTCAAAAGTCTTGAGTAATCGGAGATATTTGACCTCGTTTTGGTACGTTAGATATTGGAACTTGGCTCCGTTGTCTGTCGCCAACTAACAAAATTAAGGACCTTTTTCGGTTAAAATAATGAAGGGCCTACACAAGCAAGGGATTGCCTATGCCATGGTATCACCTCACATGATTATCAAAATGTTTTCTTTCCAATGCACCCAAAACAAACAAACAAAAAAAAAAAAAAAATCATCATCATAATTCAGCTTCTTTTTTTTTTTTTTTTATTCGCCGGCATCGGTTTTAACTCGGAGAAATGCATCAATTTCAGGTGACACTGTTATATCTAAAAACTCGATAATTTATCAGGAGTTTTGTGTTTTTTTTTTTTTTTTTGTGGACATAGGAGAATTGAAATTATATCTCTATTTATGTGTAATTTCACACTATGTTAAATTAAAATTTTAAATACATTAATTTTAAAAGGCTTTAATTTAATTTAATTATAATTTTAATTTTAAAAATAATACTTCTTTTTAATAATCGACGAGAGTTCAAAGTGAACCATTTAAATGCAATTTAGTTCTAATTTTAGTATAAAATCATTCTTATTCTAGTCTAATTTATATCATTTATTAATGTTGGGCTTATTGAACTGCACATCTTACGCCATCAACTTTAACCCCAAGGATCTTTCTACAACCAACACCCCCCTCACCCTCATCATGCGCTCTTGCTAGCGCTCCTCTGTGTGAAATTCTGATTGTAGGAAAGTTTATTATTTTCATTAATTGAAATTAAGAATATATATATATATATATATATATATATAGGCAAAAAATAAATACCAAATTTGTTAAATTATTAAAATTATCATACCATAAATGTACTATCCGAAGTTAGTCGACGTTACTCTCCATCACATTCTAGTAATGGCCTTGTCCACCCCTTTCCGATCTTAAGGTGAAACTTCTGACCGTCCTCAGTAGAAGTTGTTCCGATGTCCCTTTTCTATTTGGGCGCTCGTATGCCTTCTCGGTCCAAACTCTCCAATCTTTTTTTTTTTCAAATATATATATATATTTATAAATTAAATCGAAGAAGAAAACGCCTCAGCATGTCCGTCATATATCATAACGGTGGCAATAAAGGAGTAAAGCAAGGTTTACATGGATCATGATGCTAATGATGATGCAACTTTTTTTTTTTTCCCGGATAAATAATGATGATGTGCAACACACACAAGGAAGGGGAAAAAAAAGAAAAACGACTGTTAAGATTAGGTGAGATAAATTTTTAAGTTGTAGTTTAGTACAAAATCAAAGGCGAAGGCAACATTGTAACTGAATACTGGTTGGAAAAAAAAGCAAAGGCTGCCCGAGTAAACTGTGAGATTGGTACGTGGCCATTTTTTTTTTTTTTCACCCTTCATTCTGATGATCGCAAAACACGACTCAGTTCGCAATTCTCAAAGTCTCACCTATTATATTATTAATTGCGAACTATAATAGAGCGATGCATGCCAGAATCAGAAATTCAATTACGTAAATCAGGAATAGAACAAAACAAGACAGCATAAGAGCAGAACCCTGCATTTTGGCTCGCAGTTTGCTAATTAGTAGCCGTATATGAGCATGTCGATGATTGGTGGCTATGTCGCGTCCCAATAAAATAGGAGTCCAGAGACAGTGCAGCCCGCGTCGGGGACGTGTGGCAACTGCCCCCCGGCCCCCTAAAATATATGTTTATTTTTCTTTAGTGTTGCAAAATTGCCACTCTCCCCCAAGTTCTTTGCCCTGTTCGGTTGTCCCGTTTGTCCAACTATGCTTTTTAAAAATTTTGTGAGGGTTATTGTCATTTTCTAGGTATTCCAACGTCACATGAGAAGTTTTGCCAACTAATAAAATCTTTGTTTGCATCAAATTGATATCCATCTATAAATTTAGCCTTGCAATATGTTGTTATTATTATTATTATTTTTAATTTTTGGTTTCGGACCATTCCCTAATGAGAAAATAAAAACAACCAAAGTAATTGTTGCATAAGGAGTCCCATCAGCTTGTCTAATTATGCCACCAAGCTCATTATATTAATATAATGGAATAATTGCACGCAATAAAAAGTCTAACATTACTATTGATAATTATGAGTAGGTTCAAATCTATGAGAGGACGAACTAGTAGGAAATTTTCAAGTTAATTACTAGCCATTATTTGATGAAATAGACCTATTTTATCACGTAGATTCAATTCGATTGAGGAAATTTATCAGACATCTTTTTTCAATTGGTTTGCCGCATCATTCGCCTCCCCCGATTTATTTTTTTTATTTTTATTTTTTGATCTGTCATTGACCCGCATAAACCAGCTAAAAAATTATGTCGCATTATGGTACGCTTTTTATTTGTTAGCACTCGTCAATATTTCAGTCCTTTTCATTTGTTGTTTCCATCCCTTTTCATTTGTTGGTCTTAGGTGAATCCCACGAGCCGTGCTCCGAGGGGGAATAGATCCAACTCCAGACAGGACATATATAATATCAACGTCATTACGAGGTTTGTCGTGCTAATTAAGTTTAGGGACTCAATTCACCAGTGAGAGACATCGTGGGGGGGGGGCACGTTAATGAAAAATCAAGGCGGCAAGACGGCAAGTGGAGGAGCCCAGCGGCTCCGTATTAGTATTGGCAACCCACCGCAAAATTAGCACGACTTCAGGAACCAATGAGCCCCCCCCCCCC